>VFFE01007680.1:3873803-4026851 GCA_008921705.1 Burhinus oedicnemus | reverse complement strand
AAGGAAAAAAAAGGAAAAAAACCCCAAAACAAAAAAACACCACCAAAACCAAAAAACCCACAAAAAAAGAAGAGAACGCTCCATTATATATGTAAAGTGCAGTTCTGATGTAAGTATTTCAAGAGTAAAAATACCTTCTCTTTATCATAATCTTCCTTTGACCTTTTCTTTTTTGTGCTGTCCTAAATAGAAAGAAAAGGATAAACCATGACAAAATTGTTTCAGGAAAAAGGTAGAAATCCCAAAAGCAGTCTGACCCATTGCCTTTTTTTGTCTATTGAAGGTCGTTCTTCGAAGTTGTTCTTTCTGCCTTGCAGTTAACAGGAAAAATACGAAAAAGCCATAATTTTGATCCACCTGCTGATTTCCTGACCCAGCAAAGTGAAAAGGTCTATATGGAATCGGGTAACAGAGTACTTGCAGTACATGTAGAGAGACTCTGGAAAGGATGCTAGTTATCACTACTGTAACCACATACAACATATGTCTAACATGTGACAGTCTGGAGTCTTTATGCTCTGTCCATGCCCACGTCCACTGATCAGGCAGGGGTTGAGCAGGTATTTCCTTCCAATTTCAGCAGCAAGGGTATCTCTTCTCTGTGTCCCTTTACGTAGCAAACATTTTCAAACTCCCATAAGCACAAATTCATAGGTGTATGCAAACAGGGATTCATCACAATTTATACCATACTGAACTAGGTATTCTGGTAAAAGCCTGTGATAAAGTCTACACACAGAATCTTAACAACTTGGAATATTAATATTTAGACAAGAAGTACAGTTACTATCCACTGTAACACAGAAAAATGCTAACACAACAGAAGAGATTGCCTCATATATCTTCTCCACTTTTTTGTTCATTCAGTAAGCCTGTGTATGTATATTGCTCTACTTTCAGAAAAGGAAAAAAGACGCTCTCAATTTAATATGCATTTGGGAAAGGCTCAGTTCTCCAACAGGAAACTAGTCAGTTCACAGATATTTAGAAAGGCAATATTCTGGGCACTGATATCCGGCAATATCTGTATTTTCACAGACTGGTTCAATTAAATAGCATATTTACAAGAATTTCACAGAACATTTTATTTTTTTAAGTGTTAATGTAGTGTTAAAATTTAAAATTTGAGCAGCACAAAAGCTGCAGATGTCTGAATTCAGAAGAATAGCTAAAAATTGCTAGAATAAAGCATGTTCATTTTCTAAAGATTAAATTATTTCTGCCAGGCATTGTGGCCAGTGGAGGTAGATTCCAGATTGCATCTGGAAGATTGCACCTGAGTGCAGCTCAGCTACAAGAATAATGCACGGCTTCAAATTTGCAAGATAAAAAGATATCGATATGCAAAAGTCAGAGATGTTTGCGTCTTTACAACACAGATCAAGAAAACTTGCCAAGGGTAACACATCTGCATATTTACCTTGCTGTCTGACTCTGATTCAGAAGTTGAGCTTGTTGAAGACTTCCGTGAGGAGCGATACTTCTTTTTCCTTCTTTTCTTCCCTTGCTTTTTATCCTATCCACAAATATTGTAGGAAAAAAGAAAAACACAACCTTGAATTTATTCTCACTAGAATTAAAGACTTACATTAAATGTAAAGAATAGGGAACAGCAAATTCCTACATATTATCGTGTTCTCTTGAGAAATAAAGTATACTACAATTGATTCTTTTAGCAGAGGACCTTCATAACTCTTCTGCATTGAAAAAATGTAAATTGGTGAAAAATGCAGATTCTCTAGATTCTGTTTATTATTTAATGTGTGCTGTAGAATCTGATTATCTGTAACAAAGATTTTTGCTAAAAAGTAAAAATGGTATGTTTGCATTTTTATGATTAGATGGGGGAATTCTATTGAAAAAGCGTACAAATCAATGTTAAAACAGAAATGGATCCAGTTTACAAGCCAGACACTCAAAATTTATTGTGTTCATAAAGAAATTCTCCAACAGATATATATCTAAAATGCACAACTTTATTATATATGCCAAATGCATAAAATTTAAAGTTTTATACAAACCAAGCCCTCAAACGATATTCTAAAATACATTACCAAAACCTTTGTTAAATAAGCCTCATGAACAAAACATATTAGATTCTACTAAGTTAGTTCTTACCTCATCTTCTGAATCAGATGAGCTGCTGGAAGAATCAGAGCTTGATGAAGAAGAGGAAGATGAAGACAACTTGACCAAACACAACAAAAAGTGAAGCTTGTGAGATGCAGCATTTTGTCTGGCAAATAGTCAAAAGTCCATCCAAACACTTCCTTTAACATGTCTTCATTTGTAAAGTATTATCAATGAAATTTTACTTCCAAGAAGCTGGTCTGACATAGATTTTCTTAAATAAAGCTGTAAAAAGTGACTTCTAACATTTTTCATTTAATAATATATATTTAATGCTCTTTTCCTCCCCTTAAACAGAAGTCAAATTCTCCTTGTATAGAATGTAAGCCACCTCTCTCAAATAAAAATCAGTCAATTTAACAGCTAAATTCAAAATTACAGCTACCCTCTTTCCAAGAGAGGTTAAATGACAAATAGGAACAACCTCAAAGCAAATAAACCTCAGAAAACTGAAAATTTTGCTCACCCTATTAGATTTCTTCTTTTCCTTTTTCTTTTTCTTAAAAACAGAATAAAACAAATGTTACTTTGACATCATGTTCTTTTGTCATGCATTCAAGTTTATGTACTTTGTTCTTTAATGTATTTGTGACATTTTGTATTGGCAGCATCGATCATAAATCCAGTTCCAAACATAGATTGTATGAAATTGAAAATAACTTACCTCCTTCTTTTTGGAGGAACTCTCGTTTCCACCCATTAATTTCTCCCTATGTTTTTCCAGTTCTTTCCTCCAATTCTGAAAACAAAACCAAACAGAAACAGTGACATGAGCATCATTTCCAAATAGCTTTTTTAAAGAGACCTTTTTCAAAATCTTGTCCTCCACCTGACATTATATAGTTTTCACAAGACCCACAGAAAATAAACAACATATAATGTTAAACAAGGCTATAATGCATTTGATTTTACAGAAGATTAATATTAAACAAAATACTATGTTAGTTCACACCTTAATGGTCAAGTTGTTTGGATTTAAGAGACTGTAATTTATCTTGAAGGTCATCAATTATGGTATTTTTGGTTTTGTATCACACCGCTTCCGCTAGAGCACTTTAGAAAGCCAGGGCATCCTATCAGAAAAATTGCTATTTTGTCGTAGTTTTAAAATCACCTGAAACAAAATTTCAAGACAAATTCTCCTGGCCCTTCTTCAGTGTATAGGTGTCTCTAGTGTCTGTTCTGGGCCCTGTCAGTGTCAACAATGTATTAAATTATTACACACATCTTCACAGAAACGCTCTTATTTTTGTCAGGCTAAGCACACTGCACAGATAAACGTCTCCTCTCATTCCTCCTTTTCAATCCCTCACAAGCTTTCTAGGTCTACCTAAAATCCCCCCCTTCAAAAGCTCTGAAACATCCAACCCGCTCCCATCAGACTGAAAGGCTGCTAGCTTCAATCTGCGCTATTCCTGCTGCCTGTGGCAGACACATCATGTGATCCCTTCTTTATTATTATTATTATTACTATTCAACCCTCCTGTTCCTCACATTGAAGCTGTATTGGTATTGTATTGGCAAAACAACGATAACCCACCTATTGTGCTGAAGGGACAGAAATATCAGGAATTAAGTAAGATTATACCTGTGCAATGCAGTATGATACACAGATCGCCAAGTCAGCATACTGTGAATTAGCTGCACAGTGCTGCTGAGAGACACGGCAGATTAGCCAGGATACAGTGCTGCGCGTAATGTGTTTCCATGGTCCAAGGTAGCATCTATGCAGTATTGCAGCGGGTTGCGTACTTTGATTTACCAGCTACCCAGAGCTACCTGAGAGGTCTCTAACAGCCTGTGCTTTATTAGGCAGGCATTCTCTTGAAATTATTTTAAGACTGTGCTAGTGTTATGTCTTAAACAAAAAAGCACGACATCTGTCAGTAAAATAGGAGAGACAGCACCTCATTCAGAGACTTGTACTCTTTTCAACCATTCAGACATTTGTTCTTAGGAGCTCTAGGAAAAGCTCATGGCCATTTCACGAGTCCCTGCATCCCTTCCTACCCTTCTGCCATACTGAAAGGCTGTTATCTTCTATCCATGCCAGTTTCAATTATTTCATACTAAAGCAAAGATAAAAGCAGGAAAGGAATATGATAAAATACTAAACACAACTCACTAAGCTAGATCTCAGAGCGCAGAACAACTGATCCTCTCAGAATAGCACCCCATGACCCTCCAAATACCGGTATAACTTCTTAGGCAAAAAGGTACAGCAACAGCAGAGGTACGATGCCCTTCCAGTAAGAGTAGGAGCATAATCTACTCCAACCAGAAACTCGCATACAATGATGAAGACTACTGCTTGAAGCTTATCCCAAGATACCAGAACCGAAGAAGGAACAGTTAAATTCATCGTATACTAGTTTCTTCCTATGCATGTGACAGGAGTTATATGTGAAACTTTCTTATACCATGCTGATCCCCAGTAGCTACTGAACACAAGCATCAGCTGCATTTATAGCAGGGAACCAGCATGGAATGTAATCAGCTTAGGATAAGAAAAAAGTGCTCTATAGTCCTATCGGTATATTGAAGGTCCATTCTTTGTGCCTTCTCCTGTATCAGTATTAGATGTACATTCCTTGCCAAAGTCATCTTGTTTCCAGTAATACACCTCTTTCCAATATATTCGGATTGTGTGACCTTAAACAACTGAAGATTAGCACAACAGACTTTAGTTTATCATAGTGGAAAATGCACGAGTTTCATTTATTAATATAAACATATGCATTTGCATAACTATATTTACATTTGTTAAACATTCAAGTTTTATTCAGCAGCAATTTTCAAAACTTTTTATATAGTATGGCTCTTCATTGGTTAAGGGGCAACCTTAATATCCAATACAAATGAAACAAAATATTTACTCATTAAAAGTTTCAGTGAAGTGAAATATTATGGGAACTTGGTGCTCTTAATGATAATGGAGAAGTAGCATATAAGATAAGAAGAATCAAGCATTAACATACTAATAACATTACCAACCTCGTTCATCTTTTCTTCAAACTCAGCCAAAGCCCTGGATCCTTTCTTTTTCTTTTCCAGTTGCTCTTTCACTTCTTCCCTACATAAAAAGGATGACAGATCACAATTTTCACAATTAAAAATACCTTCCTTCAGCGTCTAACTTTTTGTAGGGTTCTTTGAAGTTTAGCTTTGGCTGAACTTCCAACAGAAAGAAGAATGAAAGCATCTTAGATGTTATGCATATGGTAACCTAACCCTAATAACTTAAGTATGGTAGCTAAATCCCTCTGAAAGATCTAAAGCTAACTTTGCAATTAGGTAAATTGTTCTCTAATGTCTTATGAGAGGAGGCAAAATGGACTGAATGTAAAGTAAGTTGCTGATAATATCACAAAGTGATGGTTTTATTGGGTAAACTGTTCTAAGAATATACAAGCAAAATGTTTTTCTAGAGATTACTTTGTTTAAAAATTAAATAAATCTGCAGGCTTTAGGTATTAGGATTTGTGAAAGAAACAAAATGATCAACATTTTCCTCTTCTGAGAAAGTTGCCAAAACATTTAAAGACAAATGAGAAATACGTATTTCAAAATGAAATATTGTTGTTTTAAAAAGAAGAGACTGAATACATATTTAGAAAGGATCATCTTGGCCAGCGACAAGGAATCTTTCAAAATGTATTACAGGGTATTCTGGGAAAGAGGTAGGTAACAGTGTTGTCTTAGTAAGGGGGAACACATCTGTTACTGAGAAGGTTGGAAGGGCAGGCAAGCCTTGCCACTTACCATGTTGGTCTTGGCCTGTTCAAGTAGTCCTGTATTGTTGGTCCCGAATTTTGGGCAGGACCTCGTGCTCTGGCCATAGCTATGGGATTCATATAAGCCTTGAATACAAAAGAACAAGAAGAAATATAAAATTCATCAGCTGTACTACGATACCAAAATCTGTCCGTTTTGTTCTTCACAGAAACATTTTCTCACTCACTGAAAAATAATTCTGACTTGTTTCCAAAAAATATAAAATATTTAACTAAACCAAGTTGATTCGGTCTGGCAGAAAAATTCAGGTCAGTGCTTCCAATTTGAGTTATTCTGTGGTAGAAAGAACTCATCCACAAAGAGACCGTGTTCCTTACAATAATTCCCCTCCCTGAGCAATGATTTTGCGAACTGAGTACAGTATCACAACTGCTGAAATATTCTTCCTTGGGATATGGAAAATGTAATTAAATTTCAGCTCTTACTCTTTTACAACTGATCTTATGCCTTTAAAGTTCTGCTCAAAATTGATGATAATAGATTCAACAAATTCTGCATAAAGTTCCTTTGCTGTAAGACCAAAACAAGCAAGCAGTGGTGCTCTGCTACAATTACGCATGTATGAAAATTCTGAGACTTAGGGCTATTTTAAGGAGGAAAAAAATACAAAACCCCAAAGCCCCCAATGTTATGAGGTATTCCATATTTCAAACCCATGCATCCTCTTCATATTCACTCTAAAAAGTTAACAGGTTATACAAGGTGAATTTAAAACTTAGAATCCATAATCCACCTCAGCAATTAATGGAAAAACTCTAATCTAGCAAACAATTCTTCAGTATGTTTTTTATGCCAATAATATTGTGCTCAAGAGAAAGGGAGGTACAGGTACCTCCTTACCTCATAAGCTTTTATCACTACCTCATCCCAACACTTCACGGTTTACTTCTGCAAAACATACACACACTGTTCTTACTGTCCACAGTTAAAGATGAAGAAAAAAAAATAAAAAAATCAAGCAGTCAAAACAATGACTAGCTTTGGTTGCCCAATCTGAGATTAAAAAAAAAATAAAAAAATTAAGAGTACATTTTGTAGATTCAAATTAAAGATTTGACCATATGTGTAGCTCTTACATGTCCGACACTGCTTTTTATCAGGCCATAAAGCAAGCATTCAGAAACACCATACACGGCAAGTGACCATTTGCGAAAGCTGTCAAAAGCAGCAGCTGCTGCCTCCCCTCCTGTCCCCCCCACCGCAGAAACAGCGGCCACAGCAACGCTGGGTTTCTGGGCTGGACTGCGAGCGGCCTGGTGGCCTTCAGCTCCTCGGGCTACATTTAGTCTTGGGAAAGGGACTCCGGGTTCCGCCTGGGAAGGGGCAGCGGGTTAGAGGGAAGCACTCCCCACACCGAATGTGGCTCATGGTCCATCAGCTGGACCACACTGAAGCAATCAGAGGACCATTTTTTTGTCTCAAGTTGACTTTGCAACTCTAAGGGTGACATTTGCTGCCATTTCTTGGGGCTTTGTTTTGTTGACTTAATTCACACAAAAAGGCACGTGCAAGTAAATGCTGAGGTATACCAATTTAAAATCTCAGCTTGGCATCTTCTTCTGTAGCCAGATGGATGTATGCAGTCAAGTAGTTACAGCACTTAAAGATACGTATTCGCCTTATTAACTCTAGCATTTTATTCTATTACAAATCTACAAACGAGTAAAAATTTTGCATTTGGATTCAGCTTCGAGTAAAAAAGGAGCTCCTTTAGCAATGCAGGAAGGCAGTATTTGAATACTGTTTTCACTAAAAAAAGGTAATTTAAATGCACTAGATGCACTAGAGAAGACCACAGAAATGTAATTCATGACTTGGCTTACTCCAGTGAGCAAAGCGAGTCAACTCTTTCTGGTTACCATTCAAGAATTTACATCTGAAAGCTCTAGCTTCTTACATTAATTACTATTCCTAAAAACAAGGTTTCTTGCTGCTCTTAAATTAGCTACTTTCTTATCTGAGCTAACCCAAAACGAACACTCCACCACCCCTCAACAAAACTCTATCTGCAGAAGAGGCTACAACTGTGAAATGTTTGATTCTACTACCTCAAACTGACCCCAGATAACAAGCTAGGAAGCTTTCTCCCCTCAGTCGCTTTCTTTAACTTTCTGGCAGCAAGCACATAGTGACTGAATACTGCTCTATATTCCACAATTAGGAAATCTATGTCTTAAAACACGTTCTTATAATTTCAAACAGGTTTATTTATGAAGAATTACTTCACCAATAAACATTTCCTAGAAGTATTTACACTACTTTGCCAAACTGCATGTCGTTAGCCAGGGAGAGGACTCTCAATAAAGGAAGTGCTTGTCTGCACATTCATTTTCTTCTTTTGGCAGTTTGCTCAAGCAGTTATTAAAAGGTATTTGTTGTAGAGCTTTCATGCTCATGAAAAGCATAAGGCACCTTCAGTCGGCTGGGGTTCTCCGGGCAAGCAATACAAACTATTACTGCCTTGCAAGTACCCTGCAGATGTGAAAAACACAAACTTATTTTCCATCTCCAAATAGTGAAAATGATGGCATATTTAAGAAGGGACATGGGTAAGAAGTAACAGGTGGAAAGCTCTATGATCATAGAAGAAAAGCAAAGGGTCCTGTATTATAACTTGCCTTTACTAGTGGCCATTGTGACATAATGAACCTTATATAAGAATATAAAGATTTGCTGGCATTGGTAGGTGCATTCCAAGTGTCCCATTAAAAGAAATTTAAGAAGAAATAATGAGACACCCAAGTACATGCAAAAACATTACAAGAGAGCAGTACATTTCAAGCATAGGCCAGGTCCTCCAGTCTAACACTGTCAACTCTTTCTCAGTAGGCTCCATTATTTTGATGCCATAATAAAGTAATTAAAGACACTTAGCTATCCATTTGTATACGTCCATCATGTCTATTACATATTATTCCACCAAGGTAAGCAAAGAAATTTCCCTGAATGGATCTGAGTACAAACTCATAGCGTATATTAGATGGAGACAAGAAAAAGGGAAAAAAAAAAAAAAGTCTTATGACTTGTTTTCAATCATAAAACTCATTAATTTTAAATTTACAATGCCTAAATGAAACATGACTGTAAGGTGAATGGCTAACCAGTATGAAAAAGTTTAAAGAAAAATACGAGGAGGGATGAACGTGCTAACAGTGTAAAATCAGGGTCTGCAATCAGGTGTGTAGATGCACATCTTTGGCCTTCTGACCACTGGCTCCTGAGGTCAACAGAGCACTGTGTAAAGCTGAATTTCAAATCGCTCAGGTGTGGCTGAACGCCAAGTTTAAGGAAATAAGGCTTCGTGACGATCACAGCTACTTCAGCGAATGCTGCAACTCCCACTGGGAACATTTTATTTTTGTAAGGACCAAGCCAGCATCTTAATCGCCTTCGCTTAGCAGATCACAAAGCAGGCATCACTCAGGACAGCTGCCGGATTTGACAAGCCAATTCGAGGTTCCGCCGGGGAGCCGTAGGCACCTGCCCGCCCAAGCTGAGAGACACCCCGGGTCCGCCGGCCGCCCAGGCCCCGCTCCCCCGGGCCGCCCACCCCGGCCGGCCGGGCGGGTCGGCAGGGCACGGCCCGCCTTTGTTGTCTGGCGGCACGGGGACCCGAGGTCGGCCGCCTCCTCCCGCCCCAATCCCGACGCCGCGTAGCCCGCCGGCCCTCGAGTGCCTCCCGCCCGCCGCGGCGCAGGCCCGGCGGCGTGGGGCGCCTCTTCTCCCCCGCTGTGGGGCGGCGGCCCCCTTCTGCCCCCCTCCTTCCACCTTCGGCGGCCGGAGCACGGGAGCGGGCCGGACGGGCCGGACAGGCCGGCCTAGGCCGCAGCAGCGGCGCGGCCGCCCGGGCTGAGGCAGCGCCCGGCTCCCCACAGCTTCCCCGGCAGGGCCCGCCCGAAGGTGCCGCCGCCGCGGCTGTGGCGGATCCCAGCACCGGCCTGGCCCCCGCCGCTGCCTCCCCGCCAGGTCGCCCGCGTTACTCACCACCCGGTTGTCCCGCTTCCCCATGGCGCCGCCGAGACCCTGCGCCCGCCGTCGCCTCGGCCCAGCCCAGGGCCCTTTTCCCCGCGCCCGGGAAGCCGCGTCGCAGGCGCTCCGGCCCTGCTCGGCCCCGAGCAGCCGCCGAAGCTGCGAGGAGCGGCGATGGCGGCGTCCGCGCAGCGCCGCCTGCCGGGGCCGCGGCGTTACCACGGCCTCTCGCCGCCGGCGGGGGGCGGCCGTTAGCGCCCCGCCTCAGCACCGCCCCGCTGGGGACAGGGCGGTCGGAAGAGGAAGGGGCAGGAAGGGATGATGGAAGCGGGGGAGCTGTAATGCAGGGCGTCGGTTGGGGTGGTGGCCCCCGGCCCCGGCAGGGCGAGCGTCGTCGTGATGGCGGCGGCGGCGGCGAGGGGTCAGCGGCAGCGGGAAGGTGACGCTGGGCCGGCCTTCGTGAGGGGGAGCTGGGGGAACGGAGGGTGGCTCCCAGGGGAGAAATAAAATGCGAAGGTGCGCTCGCATCCGGGGGCGCCCGTGTGGAGTAAACATCCCAGGAGAGGACAGAATTCCATTGTGAGGGGTTTTTCTCCTCTTGATCTATCTAGTGGTCAGTTACAGGTGGAACTGCAGTCTTCCTTCCCCTTCCCTTCCCTCCTCTTCCTTCCCCTTCCTTCCGTAGATGCATAGACTAAGCTATTACAAAATAGCAGCCTGTCCTGGCGCAGAATTCAATGAAATGGGGCTCTATTTGAAAAAAAAGAAAAAAAACCCCATGTATTCATCACCCGTTAACTATCTGCACTGCAAAATAAGGAACGCTGTAATATTGATGAGATTAATATTGTGTTAGGTTAATGGAAAAGCTAAGAGAAGCCTGGAAGTTACCAGGATCTACTAACTCAGAATTTCAAATGTTTTTTTAGTGTTACCATGAAAAATTACTGCATCTTAGTTATAGCTTTGTAGAAATGGAGAAAAGTAATCACATGTTAATATGTTAAATCATACAAAGCACAAATGAGTTTTGTTTCTGAAATAGCATTGCTGTGTTCATTATATTTAGGGATAGATGGAAAAATTGGTGAGGCCATGGGAATTTGTGACACCAAGCTATTTAGTAAAACCAAGAGCAGGCTGTGAGGAACTTAAAGAAAACTAAAAAGGTGGCTGCACCAGAGCTGCAAGTAAAATTTGCTCAATTGCAAATAAAATTTACTGTTGAAAATTGCAAGATGGTCCATAAGGGAAGGGATAACTTTAATTCCTCAGAAAATAGTTCGTAAAGCAAGGATGGCTACTCCAGAAACACATCCGGCTGAAGTTCTCACTGAGCTGCCTGTGATGCTGGAGAAGTGTGTTGAAGACAGAAGAAACAAACTGCATTAAAATATATAAAAAATAAGATCAAGAGTATTACTAAGTGCATTATGATACCCCTTTTGTGAAGCATGCTGACGTCCTCACCCTGAACGCGTTTTCAGATGTGGGCCATTTTGGAGTACACCCACGAAATCCAGCTCTAGGTGACTAATGGCGCTGCACTGCACCCGTGCAGGCTGTCCCCAGCGCTGCTGCAGCCCTTGGTGGCACAAGAGCTGCCCCCAGGTGTGGGAGCACGGCTGTCTGTCCGTCCCTGCGCTGACAGGGTGGTAGGACTGCAGGTACCCATGGGCTTCAGCGCAGCTGCAGCAGCGTAGGCAATACCTAAGCTGTGTCAATTCTGCCAGGACAGAATTACTCTTCAAAGATGTTTTGACCAAATTTGAACCTGAGGAGTTTATTCATCCAGCGCTTTGCACCGTGAGGCTCTGGTGGCTTTCAGCTGGTGCCTGGAAACGCAAAGACTTGCCATTGCAGGAAGCAGTGTGCGGGCAGCAGGGGAGGAGGGAGTCCTCTGCTGGGCATGCCAGAGTATTTTAATTAGACTCCCATTAGCTTTTCTTCCCTGGCTGCGAAGGAGGCTTGGGAGTCCAGCCAGACAATTCAGCCAGCTAAATCAGATGTCTAAAAATGGATGAAAATACTTAGAGAAAGGACTTCTGTGTGACAGGAGACTGAAAGATGACCTTGTTTATTGAAGGGAGGGGAAAAAAAAGCAACACAACTGATGGGTGTAAAATGAGGAATGATACAGATACTGTAAATCTTGCTTGCCGTGCATCACTAAATGGCAGGCAAATGATAGACAAAGACAACGCATTTAAATCTTTTTAAATGAACATCTGTTTCTATGGTGCTAATAAGCATGTGACATCTAGTGTGAGATAATTTTGAGGCAAAGAGAATGAGAACATTTATGTGAATAATGAGAAGAGTAACATTTGTGCTTATTTCTACAAGGTCCTTAATATTTTGCTTAATGGATTTTTTTTTAAATATAATTTTCTCTTCCATAATTGGGTTTTATGAACTTCATCCAGGGGGTAAGTCACCTTCTCACACATGAGGGCTAGGAAGAAAATTCTTATATGGAGAATTTGTTCCATAATTGTCCACAGACGGTTGGATTTTCTTCTGTGTTATCTTGTCGTGAGCACTATCACAGATAAAACACCAGATAGTATCCAGATCTGTATGGTAGCTCTTATTTAATCTGTTAAATTTGTCCATGATTTTTTCCCCTTTGTCACAATGCAGTAGCTATGGCTAATACGGGTATTTACGACACCGACTGTTCTGCTCAGCCACAGGCCTCACTGCACTTGATTTTGTGTCTGTCCCTGGCTGGACTGTGCTCGTAAATCTTATAATGTGCTTAAATACTAATTTGGAATGTCCCATAATGTAAAGGTAGCTGCTGTTTTTATATAATGCTGTGTCACACCTGCAGCGTATGTAACTATGTTTTGCAAAGGTTCCTTATAGTTTCTAGGGGCAGCACAAAGTTTTGGTTCTAAGTTACAAAATCCTTTGTGGCTTTGGGGTCATTTCTGTCTAGAGCTTTCCTCCAGAAACTGAAATCTGTTTGGATGCTGGAGCTAATAGTTTTTAGATTCCTATGTCTGGTGGCTCATTGGAGGCCTCATTAGTAGAAACTACTTGTATCCTGCTCCAGACAGCACTTAATGATCTTTACAATAAGCTGAAGCTTTATTTGAGTTGTTTTGATGAGGATTTTTTGGTTGGTTAGGAGTGAAGACAGAAACTATGCATCTGGTTTTAGAGTCTGATGTTGCGTCATTTTGTGTTTGACTCAAAACACACCCTTTTACCATTTCTATATACCCAGAAATGTTAGTAGTCATATTTATAGCCAATCAAGAAAAAAACAGTCAATCAATAAAGTGTGCTCACCTTCTTGAAAGATGGAAGATGAAAGCAGCAGAATCTTTAGAAATACACAAATTCCACACGTTAGCGCAACAGTGGGATCAAGTAACATTTGGGGAAGTTACTGCATTTCATGAATGACTGAGAGCCATTATAGCTGAACTAAAGCACAATTTGCCTAAACCAAAACAAAGAAGATTTCAGTAAAGACAAACTAGTGCTGAACCATATAGCATTCGTAGCAATTGCAACAAGGTTATGCCTTTGAAAGAAAAAGTGATCACTCAAATTTTTATTTTTTTTAAATGGAATTCATCCTACGTAAGCAATAAAGCAGTTCAGAAAAGAGAAATCAGGACAAATGAGGTTAGATTTTTATAAAACTAAAGCTATATGGTAAGGTGCTTGAAAGGGTGCACACGTGCTTACATTTCTGTGTCTGGTTGTGTGTATGTATGTTGATTTTCTAGAATACACAGGGTGTCGAGAAAAACACAGACATAAAAACTGGAAAACAATGTTGCTAACTTTCTGTATTTAATATACAATACTTACTGCATTTGTATTCATTTTACATTTTTAGATAAAGGAAAAATATAGCTAGAAAGGTGAAGTAAACCTCAGGAAAGCAGTTTTAAATACGAAACTAATTTTTTGCCTTTTTACTTGCCAATAATTTGGGAACAACTAAAAAGAACTTGACACCGTGAAAATTTTTATTATATTGATTTTCATAGTGAACCCTCAGCACCCAACAATAAATACACAACTTTGCTTTTCTTGCACTGCCAGCAGCAAAACGTTCAGTTCCAAAGGACTGTAATTCTGATATAATACAATATTGATAACCTTCTGTGTGCCTTAATTTAATTTTGCTGTATTGACGCATGATTATTTTTGCAGTCAGCCATCTTTACAAACTTGTAAAAGCTAAAGAATATGTTATACGGTAAGGTGCATGCTGCGATGAACTTCAAAGCAGTCAACGTAAAATAGCCCCAGCTGAGGGTGTTCTTAAAGCAGGAAGCCCCATAGGGTGAAATTTGGGACATGGAGCAGGCATGCGGTTAGATCAAAGGGCTTTGGTTGAAAAGTTGCAAAGGGACCTCTAGAGTTTCCAGAGTGTCTGCATTATTTCCCAGCCATTCTGTACAGCAGAAACATATTTTTTCCAATGCGTATATGGTGGTCAGCCGCTGGGCAGGAAGAGGAGCGAGGCTGCAAGATTTCATGTACAGCAATGGTGCAATACTTTCATATACCACAGTTTGCATGTTCTAGCCCCTGGATGTCATATTGATGACTAAAAGGTGAACCAGTATATTTGAGTAACAATTCAAGAAATCACTGTTACATTTTTCTGTACCTCTGTAGGTGATACCGTGTTTCACACATAGGTGGTTTTAATGCTGAATGCAAAGAATGTAAAGAACACTGAATAGTAACTATTAAGCACACAGAATAAAACAAAAATGATGCACCTTTAAAAGAAACAGTAACGCACGCACCTTTTCATGTTTGTACCCTGATTAAAAGAACATCATGAATTTCAAGTATGAAGTGATACAGTGAAATCCTGTGCTGTGAATAGGTAACAATGGTAGTCTAGGTAGTACAGTTTGCACCGTAGGTAACTTTCCACCTTGTGAAATAAAGTCCTACTGCATATGTAGGTAAAGTGACTTGAAATGCTAAAACTCGACGTGCCAGCTGTTTCGCTGGTATAAACTGATACAATGCCGTAGAAGTCAACAGGACTATGCTGATTTTCACCAGCTGAGTATATGCCCTAAGGTGAATGAAAAAAAATATATTTGAAACTGCTTTGCATGTTTTCCTTGAATTATCAAATCCCAGACACCTCCAGAGCAAATGATATTTTATTACAAAAAAGGGGGAAAAAAAGAGAAAAAATTCACCAAACAGCGTTAGAGGCTGTTTTAACTCTCTGAATGTTTTTCATGTTATTTTTTTGTAAAATCATACTGAGAAATAAAGGTACCCAGACAGATTTTGATTTGCTAATGGATGTTGGTCTGATGTAATATCAATTAATGAAGATACTCTGGATGTGTCTCAGAAGCTGTCCTCACTGTTCATAGTATTCTATAAACCTGAAAACAAGTTTTAATAATGCCTTTTGAGAACATAACTTATATTGCAGATTCTGAAACCAGTATCCCGTGAGAGTTACAAACAAGCTTAACTTTATACATGTCTTCTGTTAACTTCAGTGGGATTTGTAACGCATAAGGTAGGCACACATGGAGTGTCTGGAGCAGTAAGAACTGAATCTTATTTCTGATACATTTCTGTACCACCACCATGCTTTTCTCCACATATTCCAATGCCACTAAGAAGTGTACTTCTGAACTTTTGTATACAAAAAGTAATGACTAGAAATTTTGAGAGAAATAACGTTACTGAAGATTTTTATCACACATTACCATTTATGTAGTATTCTTGCTGATGTATTACACTTAAGTATCTTTATATAGACCTGAGCTGCCCGACACTGAAATTTGGAGACTTACAAGGTCAAATTCTTGGTTTAATTTAACTGTAGTCAGTGGAGTTACAACAAGAGTAAATTACGCTAAATGATTTCAAATACTTTGAAACCTCAATCCTATTTCATGCACAAAAATACCTAAATTTGCTGCCTTTATGCTTCTGTTTAGCCAACAGTCTTACTTGAAGCCCAGATGGGCAACTTTATCACTGCAAGAAACTTTCTTCAGTTACAAGATGCCACACAAACATGCCCCCTGGCTTAAGCGTCTGAAATCCACAGATACCTGCTGGACCTGCTAGAAACAAAATAAAGCCAAAGGCAGCCTATGTAATGTTTTCTAATTTTAATTTTTCAGACAACATTCCCCCACTATGTGTAAAATTAGCTCTACAATAGCATTTCAAAGTAACCTGCTTATTCCATTACATATTAAAACAAACGAAAATACCCTAAAGCATAAAAAATACTACATCTCAACACACATACTACTCTAGTTGCAAAACTCAATGTACAGTATGAAGCTTATTTCTATTTTTTTTTTGACTGATCTAGCTTTCTGCCCCTCAGTGAAACTAGCTTCACTTCAACAACCAAAATGTATACGAAATGCAAATAAACAATAAAGCAGCAAGGCTCGACACATTTTTTGGCAACTACCCTTTCACAGGACTAGTGTGTTTTCATAAGAAATAAAATACTGAGTTATAATAGCAATAATTTAGGTTAATGACAAATAACTTGCAGATAAATGCATCCACATCTTCAATAAACACTGACCCCATTTACTGGTGTCTTGGTGCTGTTCTTAACCATGTGTCCTCACAACTACGGTCAATTACTAAAGGGAAACCTTTTTCTGCAAATACTTCTTGTCAGCAACTACACTCACATGAGTAACCCCGCTCAGCTCTGTGGGACTGCTCAGGTGAGGTGCAGTGTTCATGTGTTTGCATACTTGGGCCTTCAGACTGAAGACTATCAAGCTAGTGAGGAAATACAAATGCACGCTGTTACACAGAAAGTAGAAGACAGACATACAGATGAAAGCACACTGTGATGCTTTCGGGAGTTATAATATAAACATCATTTCCAAAGTAAACAGTTCAACTTCTAAGACATCACTTTGAGACTATATTTTTTCTTTAACTAGAGCATTCAAAGACATTATACTTTTAAAGCTGTTCAAAGTAATGCAGCTAAATATTACATTAAAAATAAAACCCATACGAGATTCAATAGAGCAGATAGAGACCACTTAAATGAATTGGAATAAAATGGACCATAAATACATTAATCTGAATGCTTGAAAAGAATTTACAAAGAAATTAAAGACCGAAAGGAAAGAATGAATGGGTGCCTGTGGGCTTAGTTTCAGTGCTAAAATCATACAGCTTTGTGTAGAAAACATATTCTATCATAAAAATAAATGTCTTTATATTTTCTCTATCTTAAGTATTTTAAAATTTGTTTCTCGCTTTAACAGAAGTGACTGCCTTCCCTGTGAAAGGTGCCTGGCTAAGAGTCCTCGAGACTCTTTCAGGCCCTGTTTCAATTAGAACCAGCTCTTGTTCCTTACCGAAAAGCACCGTCATAATGTAAACTTCTTTTGCCCACATTGCTGTGACTCTAAGTGGGTTGTAGGAGGGGATTTCAGTCTCCAGGAAAAGAGATTTTGAAAACTGCAGAGAATGACAGCGAGGTTATTTAACAGTGTTGAATGCAAGGAAGGTGTCATGGATATTGAATTCGATTTATTGGAATCTAAAGACAGACAACTGATTCACTTAATATTGGCCACCAGAAAACGATCAAAGTTTTTAGACAGTGCTGGCCTGCTCTGGTTTTAAGCTGGTAGACTAGAGTAATGCTTTTCTATTCAAGTTACTATGCACAATAGGAAGGAGAATGGTGGTGGTGGAGGTGAAATAAAACAAACCAAACCGAAACAAAGCTGGAAAACCACTGGGTTGCTAGACATCTAGGGAGAAAAAGGGAAGGATGGATCAGTCTTTGCATTCCCTTCAGCCTCTAATCTCCTGACACTGCAGTTCTTCTATCACGTTGTGATAGGTAACTTCAGTTCAAAATGTGCATGGCAATCAATACTTTCAGATGAGCACATCCCCACTGAGTTTATATAAGCCACCTTGTACGGCCTCATATCCACAAACTTCTTGCCAGCATCCAATCTCTGATGTACTTTTTGTTGTAGTTGCAGCCCATGGTTACAGCCACCTTTGCTACAAGGGACTCCAAGATAAAGTCCCTGCAAGAAATCATGATGGATTTTGGTTCTTGCTGGAAAAAGATTGAGAAGCACTTCTTATTTAACTAGCACTCTGCAGACCCAGGCTATATTTTGCATCCAGTTTGTTTTGGGTTTTTTCCTATCACCGATGAAGGATGTTTGTTTGATACATCATCATCCACCTGGAATAAGACACTTTGTCTTTTCCTGCAGCATGTCCAGAATTCAGTCATCCTTTTTGTGTAGTGAGAGAGGTGTCTTAGGGGAGATCTTAGAACACTGCTTTATAAAATGCAGAAAAGTCAACTGTCATAGAAACAGTAAGCGTACTGTCACCTCTAGATCCTGGAAAGACTTTTCCTCAGGAGAATATATTGGCGGTTAAGGTCTGTCTGTCCCTTGTACTTGTGGCAGGGCTCTGTACTCAAAACTGCCATAGCAAAAAACAAAGGAATGAGCTTGATTGCCTACATGCACCCAAGTCATTTTCAGAGTTGGGGACCTTCGTGCAAGGAAGAACTGTTTCATAGTTGCTCTGCCTCATGCTGGGAGGAAGCCTCTCCCTGGGAATAGTGATCTCGGTGAAGGGAAGTGGGGTAAGCAGTGGGATGCTGGCATTGCTAGTCTTGTTTGTATCTCTTAAAAACTTCTGTATAACAGAAGTATCATTGGCTGCTCTTGTAAACATGCATATCACAGAGAGTTGTCCAGGGGCAAGGTCTGTCTCTCCCTAGTACTTGTGGCAGTCCTTTTGGCTGATCAAACACATTATGTTCATTCTAATCTGTTCTAGCTCATCTCTTTGCTTGAATCAAAGAGCGTAAAAGTAGCACGCGCTTTGCCATATCCTACGGTAGTGTTTCCCAGTTCCTAATGAGAAGCAAGGAAGACTAGAGTACAAATCGTTGGCTGCCTGCAGACTGGGGGGGTGCAGAATCACAAGGCAGTAATTTACCTCACAGCTACTTAAGTGGCTGTGGAAGTATCAGCAGGATCAGATACAAGTGATAAGTAATTAAGTGTCGCTGCAGTGAGAGCAAGGTGGGTGTTGAAAGGCTGTTGAGGAGTAGACTCCCCAGGGCTTCTTTCACAGGGTCACAGTAGGATGATCTGGGATAAGGAAAGGACAGTGTGAGTGGCTGGGTGATCTATCACTATATGTATTTGACAAATGCCAGAGAACTACTGTGTAGAATTAGAGGTTTCCCATCCCTGGAACTGTGAAATTTGTCTCTGTGCCAAGCCTAGCGGCTCACACTTAATGAAAGGACAAAAATGAGCCACTCTGTGCTAGCACTTACCCAGCCACCCATACACATGGACTAAACACAACAAAATGTTACACGGGCCTTATATTCTGTATTTTTGGAGGTGGCATAACAATGGTTAACACTACCTCTCAAGTTGGCACAGCAGCTCAGAAAGCTCCATTCCTGCTGTGCAACCTAGGAAAAGACTTTTTTTTCCATGGCAGACAGTTCCGCAGTATTACTTAAACTGGGTGTCAGACAGACTTGCTACACTTTCAGACTTGCTCCTGTAAGATGGTGAACCACCTGGACTGATCCAACAAAACTTGCATGCGGATAGTCTTATCAATATCCAAGTGCTCAAACCTGTACCATTTTGGCTTGGCAAAGGATTTTCAATTTGTGACAGGAGTCAGCTTGCAATGCACAACAATATTGCACACTAATGGACACCGTTAGTGACTTTCCTGCATTAGAGGTGTACATTCTCCATGTCTGCAGCTGAACTACAGGCAGTGTTCTGTGTGGCCAGCTTAATCTGCTCTCAAGCTGCCTCGTAAGATTTTTTTTTTTATATCTACATAGAAAAAACTTCAGCTTCTGCAAAATCTGATTTAAAAAATAGAGCTGTTGCTGTGTTGAAAAACTGCACTGGAACTCATTACTTGAGTTGGCGTAATAAGTATCTGGAACTAAAATCCTGTGCAAGAATCTTGCTTTATCATCTTATGCTTATGAAAGTGAATGACAGGAGAAAACAAAACATGTGGAAAAAAGTCTTCCCACTACACTTATACATAACTTTTCCACATATTCACATTCACTTGCCAAAATTGTTCTGAACTCTCCTAATCTCTGCCCATTTTTCATATCTTTGCAGCACTTCACAATTTTCCTCCCTCATCTAGCTACTCAAAATTGATCCTAACACTGTGGGTTTTTTTAAAAAAAAGGCCAAGGATTTGCATAACATGACATACGTATGAAACATGGAATCAGAGGAAAGGCTGCATAACGTAGAAGGTTAATTACAAGCTCTTTAGGGTAATTGCATGAAGGAAGCTGGCAGTCTGAAAATTCATCTTCCATTCAGTGGCAGAGATGGTGCTCTTTGGCTGGGTTTAACATGAGCATGTCAATGGGAGCAAGTATCCATGTAAAGACTAGAAAATATGTTTTTTTCTGGCATATGGATGGGTTTAAGGTGCAGAAAGCTAAATAGTGTGGATGCAAATTTAGCTCACTCAAAAATGGACAGCAAGCTTGAGAGCTTTACAGCATATCCATGTAGACATCACCAAAGTAAATCACAAGTTAAACATTACCTGTTTTCCCTTCTTTCAGTCAAACAGTATAGGTTGCTTTAGCGCAAATGAACATTAAAATGGTCATTAGAACAAGTTCATACTTGGATTCTTTTCCTCCATAAAACACTATCAACTTTTCAAGGTCAGTGAAAAAGTATCAGTTTCAGTGTATATTTAATACGCATTGTTTGTATTTACATTTTTCATGTTATAAATACACTCATTTTCCCTTATCCCAACAATATTTTCCCAATAGTTCCTTAAAATCTCCTTTTTAATCTTTACTAAGTGTCAGTTGTTTGCTTTTTTAAAAAAGAAGGCAGTATCTTTTGTCTCATCTTTTTTGGAAAGAAAAAAATCTACTCTACCACAATCATCCAGTATCAAAATATCGATAGCAGAATCTCTTCTTACTTTCTCTAGCCATGCAAAAGTCTCATTGACATTGGGCTGGATGAAGCCCACCAATATTTAATTTGACGGAAAATATGCCATATGGTTAGGGAGTTTTGGTTTGTCTTTGCTGTTTAGCACAGTCTTTCAACGAAGGCTGGAAATTTGAGTATTGCAGAAGCTCTCAAAGGACTTTATTTAAGTCAAAGCAAATTTTCCACTAACTTTGCTCACAGCAACCTCAGGCTTTTCTGCCCAGCAAGCAAAAGGCTCATGGTGCTGGCTAATTTCAGCTTCCGCTGAACACATAAACAACTGATGGTATCTACATGGCCTTGCAGAATCAGTTTTGAGAACAATTTCCTATTTGATTCAGTTCTCTTTGGGTGCCTGTCACTGTCTGAATTAAAAACATATACATAATTTTTCAGGAATATTTTTTAATGGGAAAATATATCAGTTTCAAAATTATGAGTGTTAGAGCTAAAAGAATGATTTTTAGCTGGTTTCTGCAAGAACCTAATGAACCATTTTTTATATCATCTGTGCACACTACTCCTAAGTGTTTTTTATGGTTCTTATATTGCGTATATATTGCATATCAGTATGCAATACTTGCTAAGCTTCAAACTAAAGGGAAGAAATAACACTTGGCAAAAGTATATTTGTCAGTTCATATGTCCACATCTTTCTTCTTTTAATGGCCTAGTTCATTTAAATCGATAAGAAATGTTCTTATTGTTTTACATAAATTACCGGGATTTGATGGTTACAGAGCCTGGTCCAGAAACTAGAATTATTACAGCCATTATCTAACAATTTGCAAACCAAAGAGATATAATAAAATAAATAGCTCACAAATAAAACTCCTATTTGTGTTGTACAGCCTGTTAGACTGTTAAAATTCTAGTCGTGTTTTTGCACACCTGAACTGTACTTGCACAAAAAACTGGATATGAAAATGAAACTTGGAAGAATGTATCTGCATTTTTTCTTCACGGAAGGTAATCTGTATAGTCCAATACTTAGTAATCAAAAAGAAGTAAAAGTGATAGCTTATTAGCAGTCAGTTACTGAAGATTTTGGTATATAATATGTTTGTATTCTCTGTGAAAGTAAAAATATACTTCTTAAATTTTCCTGCACAACTGCAGTTTGGAAAAACATTTTTTCTGATACACTGATTTCAAGACAATCATTTACATATTGAGAAGTGTGAAATCCTGTTAACATCAAACAGATTTTGATATTTAGAAGCAGTTTGTAGCAATAAATGTTAGATTCCTAAGCTTGTGATCAATTCAAGCTTCAAGCATAACAGAACAAAATCACTCTAACAGCCTAGTATCTTCTAATTCACATTGTATATAAACACCAATCTATTCCTGAAACTACTGTATATGACAAATACTAGCGAAGTGGTTCTATAAAACAGAGTTCTTAGAATAAAATTCCTCATTATTCAACTGTGTCTTATACATGGCACATAATTAATTTACGTAGCCTTTTCAACCAAACTGTGTGGTTTATGATTCACATACATATTTGACAACTGATGTGTTTTCAGTTGTGAGTCAGATAAGTGCTCCAAGTTTGTTGACTAAAAGACCAAAACAGTGTGTATTCTCTTTATTTTCCATGTTACAGTTGGCCTAATACCTAACATGCTTCTCAAAGACAGTGAGCGACCCTGTGAAAAGTAGCACATCACAGTATTTTCTTATTCACCAAAACAACCATCGAGTGTAAAAACCACGTAAGAGTTACGATGCTGGATACCATCCCCCACGCAGAATATGCTCAAATGCTACAACTTACTGATTCCTTTAATGTAAAAGGCTCTGTACACATAGCACCAAATTTCAATTCTTTGCAAACATGATATGCTTATTTTTTGGTGTGTTTTAGGACAGAAACAACAGAGAAAGGTACTCTAACATTTACCATTGTGGATTAACAGGCTGAAAAAAACCTGGAGTGTGGGCACAGCCTACACAGAAATATGCACAAACCCTATTTTTAGAATCTCACTTGGCACACAGAAGACAAGATAGCTGTATGCAAAACTAAGCGTAAGCAAGGAGGTGCACAAAGAGATTCTTTTTTCATCGTTGGTGCTGGGCTGCTGGACTAAAAGAAGCAACGCTTGGTAATAGGGATGTAGGGGAAACTGACACTGTGTAGCTATTGAAAATTTGGAAGAATCTTGTTAGAAATAGCACCTGTGAGCATCACTGAAACCTGTTTCCATAAGGCAGCTGAAGAACTGGAGAGCTAGAGTGAGCGTGGAGACAGGGTGAAGAGAGAAAAGGGCTGCTGCAGATGTACTGCTACGATTCAGGACTTAGCAGTTCACTAGCTGGCTTCGGTGATTTTTTTCCTTGGCTATTGGGTCTGTTTTTCCTGCAGAGTTATGTACAGTGATAAAAAAAAACATTGGTGGGAGATAGGGATTGCTCCTTCTGTTACTTAGAACACCCTGTTCTCTGCTGAGAAGAGCACAGTGTCTAGTTGTGGGTGCTCTAGGAGCTAAACATCTCTACTCCTTTTTAGTATATCTTTTGTTATTCAGTGATTTGTAGCTGCTGTTGAACCACTCCTATAGAACACATACAGGCATAGTTATTGCTAAGAAGAATTGCACTCTGAAGTCTTTTTTAATGGATGTATGAAGAGTTTTCATCACAGTCTGGAACGTGTGTCAAGAAGCACTTTTTTTTCACATATACAATTCCTACGTCCTACACATATGGCAGTCATGAGTAAAGGTACTCAATTACTACAGCTATACCAGCAAAATAAAAAGAGCAAGGACATAGGCTTGAGCACAGTCCCACAGTTGCCTGTACTGTCTAATTATAAGCATGATTCCCAGCATGATTTTAGCCAGTGCCAGTACTTTGCCCAGCCAGAGAACAGGGTTTCTCAGTTTACTAGTGTAAGTGAAGCCCCACGGTTTGGCAGGGAAGACTGGAGTGAGAGTAAGCCTATGGCACGTAAAATGGAATTTCTTCCTTAAGAGATTTGGAAAAGGAGGTCATTTGAAAAGTCAATGGTCCTTTGAATCTAGACCCTTGCTACCACCAGGACCCTATTAGATAAATCTTTTCCCTAACCCTGCCAAGACAGAACTTAAATTTCTTGTTTTGTTCCTGCCATTCCCACTGGAAGGATGTTCCAGAACATGACTATTAATGCAGCCCTTCTTAAGCTGTTCTCCTGAATACCCCCATTTATAACCTGATCCTATATTAGACAACATACAGCACCACGTTGCAGAAGCTCTGCTTCTGACTCCATAAGCCAGCCCCTGCTTTGCTCTGCTGCTCTCTGAGCTCTTCTTCTGATACTAGAGGTTGGGAAATGCTGCTCCAGTAGTTAACTTCCTTGTGATTTCCATGTTTTCGTTAGGTTTTGGGCCAACACTAACCTTTGGCTTAAAGTATTCTCTTCCCTCCTTTTCGTTTTACCCTAATAATGTACCTACATTCAGCAATCATATTTTCTTCTAGCCTTTGCTTTGCTAAGCTTAATACAACATACTCTTCTAACATGGAACAGATGCATCTCTCTATCTGAAATTTTTGATCCTAATTTGAAAACACCCTCTCCTCCTCTACATTTTCACCCTATGTTAGTTGTGGGAGAGCTCTGGGAGAGTTCCCTGACAGCTGCTGGAAAGCCACACCAGCTGAATGCCCTGATAAAGTATGCATGATAGCTCAGCGCTAGGTAAAATGTGGAATGATTTTTAAAAAAAACTGTGTAGAAAACTTCTATTTGTTACTGTTGCAAGATTCTCCTGAATTTTGGCTCTGTTTGTTGTTCTAATTAGTGTTTAAAAATGGTTAGCAAAAATTTCACTCTGGTCCATCCTTTTCTATGAATGTTAAAACCCATTCACACTCAGGTCCATTGACTCATGGAGGAATAAGGCTGGGACATCATCAGTGCAGCGGATTCGCAGTTCCCCTTAGATGTAGGAACAGAGAGAACGACAGAGGCAAGGATTAGAAGGTTAGCTGCTGTGACCGATCCCTGGCCTTCAGCTTGCCACTTGTAGAGCTTCCAAAATTCTTGTGTTAGCATCTGTAGTATCTCTGTGTGCAGATGCCTCGTGCATGCTCTTGCCAGGCCTAATTTGCAACTTGCCTGTTCATGCTGGTAGGTTTTGCATAGGCATCATTCTGGCCATGAAGAAAAACACAGGCCACTGCATGCATGCATGCAAGTGGTCCTTTTAAAATCTGCCTTATTTAAAATAGAACAAATTTAACTATATGTCGCATAGTTTTGTGTCTAACAGTAGCGAAAAGCTTTATCCAAGAGACAGTAAGATCCACTCACTATCCTAGCAATGGACCATGTCCCAGACAGTGCAGATACCTGAAACAGAGTTAACAGTGAAGTTTGCCACAAGAGCCAGCCTATCACAGGACTGAGAAACCTGCCAGGGGGATGGCTACGGGTTCCCGTGCCACAGCTGGAAAAATTATATTGCTCAACTCACTGCTAAGGACCTGCTTCTGCCAAGCAGGCTGTGAATGAGGATATAATGCTGGCTCATTAGCTAGACAAGATGAAACAGAGATGAGGAAGAGAGAAGCCTAAGGGACTATCACAGGAGTAAGCAAAGCTAGCTGCCTCACTTAACATCAGTTATACTGCAATAGTGTATAGTTATGGTTTTATGGTAATGGCTAACTCGTTGGACCAATATTTTCCCCCAAGTTATATTCAGGTAAATGCACTAAAGTCATGCTAGGGAACAGCTTTTATGGATTAAAAATATTTCTTTTTGTCCTAGTACAGTATTAAAAAAATAAAAGCTTCTTTTTAAAATACTGAAAATATATTTTAGTTAAGGTAAAAATACTAAATATAAAATCTTAATGTAATATTTAAAATAACTGTGCTATAAAGGCATGTGAATTGCTTAGTTATTTTGACATTCAATAATGGCACATTAATCCTAGTGGTAAAGCGTGTGCCAATATACCCACATGGTGGTTTAGGAGAGAAGCTCATGCATTTCTGCATAGAAAACAAGTCTGCTTAATAAATGACATCTGAGGGTTTTGTGACAGTAATGTTCATGCACTTGTGATGCATGGGGGGTGTTGCAGGTAAGGCAGCGCAGTATACAGCATACAATTCAGCACAAATACATATCTGTGCTTATTAAAGGTACAGGATTCTCTGCTTTTGAACTGGAAATATTTTTTCTATTTTTCTTCCTGGCTGATAATCAGAACAGGTTGAAGGTGAAAATCTGTATTGATTTGCATCGGCTCTGCTCGTGTCTTTGAGCTGCATATCAGAAAATCTGGAATGAGATAAAGAAAATGTGCTTGCAGCTGTTTCCAGGGCGAGAATGATGGGTTAGATGATGGGCTAGAATGTGGCTGGATTTCAACACAAACTGAACATTTGGAAATTGAAAGAGTCTTTAAGAACAGGTCTCTAGAAATTATTTAAAACTTTTTTTTTGCAACATGCACACAAACGTAGCTAGATAATAATTCGTTTGTGTATGAAAAAAACCTAAAAGTTGAGACATTTATTATGATCACCATCATCACTGTTATTTTTATAGAGCAATGAAATGATAAAATAATCCATCCAAGTTTTCAAGTGGGGAAGCACCTGCATATTTGCTATGAATGAACAGTAGCTGGATGTATTAATGCATGTATCAGTTAACTGCAGGTTGCAGAGATCTGATATTTCAATGACATTCTTTAAATATCACTGTAAGAGATCACATAATAATAAAAAAGTACCAAATCATGCTTCAGCAGCTAGAGAGATTGCATCATGTTTTGGCAGTGACTCCATCATCCTACTCCACACTGGCAGCATTCAATATTAAAAGGATAAAATGGCAGCAAAACTGGACAGCAGCTTCTCTTCATCTGGAGTTTTCCCAGGTAGATAAACAAAGCAAAACCAAAACAAACATAAAGCTGCAATGGGAGCAGGTCAAAGCCCTGCCCCTTGTGTTGCTCTGATGAAAGTAAACTAGACTGATTTCCTTGGATAAGCACATCACAATCCCAAAATGAAAGATAAGTGCGTAAAACCTCCAAATAATGATCTTCGCTAGAACAGCTATGGGGTTTGGATGGGACAGTGGCCCTGTCAGCTACACATCTTGGTCATTTATGGTTCATCTTCAGTCAGCATTATGATGCATTCACCTCACTGGAGTTTTGGCTGGATGACATGTGAGAGTCCAGATTCTCCTTGCATTTCTCCAGATCATGGAAATATGGGTGAGAGAGGGCAACATAGGCAGATATTCTCTTGGCTGGATTGAATGCTAAGCATTTCTGTAAGTATGAAAAGAAGTTGGTTTTAACTAAAATGTACAGTTAACAGTGCTAACATTGCATAAATACATTAACGCATATCACCTTCAATTTATGATCAGTATGAGACACAACAGGGTTTCAGTAGGTGTTGCACGATAAGATGAGCATCCATATTAAAACAAGCAGTGGTGTCATAGTATATGAGTAAGGCATCCCCAAAGCTAACAGAAAATAACAAGTTAGAAAATGCGAGTATTCATAGTTTAGGAAATCCCAGAATTCAGGTTTTCTTGAATTCACATGCACAGGACATCTGTCTCACAGACTGCAGGGAGCAACTATTCATGAACAACTTTTGAATCCCCTCAGTGTTCAATGCACTGTTCTTTTGTGCATGGACAGCTTTGTAAGGTATACGTTCATCCCTAGGCTCAGGATTTCTCTAGGTGGCTTTCACTTTATAGCCTTTGTATGCTAGTTTTGTGTTCAGTTTCTCCCTCTTCTTCCTAGTTGTACTCTGCTTGCCTTCCTTCCAGATACTCATCCCAGCCTTTGTCCAGACAGCACTGAAATCTCTCCCATAGCCTTCTGTTTTATACCTTGTTCTTCTCTTTTCCTTCATTCACCTCCAAATAGTATTCTTCCTACCACCCTTGTCTAACCACTTTCTACTCCTACTTTCTTTTCTGGTATCAGAATTTCTATCTTTTAACTTCTGAAATTAATTCAGTGACTTCCAGTCCTACTCTCCCCTTTCATCTGTGGCTCTCAGTTCTCATCTTTTTGCCTAACAGGAACAGCTTCCCTTCCCACCTCACCTTCTAGGCATAGGTCTTCTTCCTTCCGTCATGCCTCACACTCACTGAACTCTCTGCCATGTTTTATTCCTTGTTGTTCCCAGAATTTAATTCTTTTCCCACCTCTAGCTTCCATTTTCAGGCTGCCTGCAAGCACAACAGATGCGTTTCTCCCTGTCATTTCAAGTGTCCAGATATAGTCCAGCTTACTGCAGCTGGGAGCTGCAGTCACAAGGACAATGGAGGATGACCTGCTCTTCTGCAGAGATAACTTTGGCTGGAGACAGCAGTTCCTGAAGGGATGCAACAAGTCTTTCAAGAGTTGCACTGAGCCCACTCTACCAAGCCTATGTGAAGCAAGATCTTTGAAAGGCTTCCAGAGAACAAATTTAGCTAGATTTTGACAAGCACAGCAAAAGGCAAACTAAGGCAAACCATTCCCTATATTCCATTCCAAGACTGAACTTCGGGGCTGGGATTTATAACACATCTATAAAAATGATGGAAATAATTTAATTGAATTCAGTGTTACCAGTTGTACCAGCACAATTTGTTTGCTTCTGTTCAGTCCTGCCATTTGTAAGAGGCAACAACTGGTGAATTCCAAATCTCAATTTTTCAGCATTCAGTAGAAGGCATGCAGATGTAATCTGCCTCTACAGCCTATTTTCTGCTTTATACCAGGCCTACTCTACCATGAAAAACGGTAGATCAGTTTTTGTACTCACATCAGGCTTACATTTTAAGAATGGCTGAATCAGTGGCACAACAGTGGTCACTAATGAGGGTCTAAGCATAAGGTCTAAAGACAGGTTAAACAGGTACTTCCATGACACAGTTTCCTAGTCTCTAACTGTTCTCAGCTCTGACACCTCTTGAGCCAAAGATGGTGTCTTTGTGCTGATGGTTCACAGCTTCAAATGAATTTGTCTACCTACTTTTGAGCTTTTCTTTAATAGCTCCATTAAACGGAAACATAAATGTTTGTTGGCATGTTGCATGCACAGTGGAAACTATCAGTCATGCAGCTTGGAGAACAACAAAAAGAAACTCACAAGAAGCAAGTCTTTGCCCAGTTCATCAATATCTGGTACAAATTTTTCAATAGGTTGTGCGGGTCTAGAAGTGAAAGCATTTCTTGGAAGGGCAACGTCATTAGGCCAGTCCTCTTCTTCTGGGAGTCCAATTACACTGTGAAAGGAAAAACATAATGTTAGGTCTGAAATTTATGCTGTTTCCCCTTTACGTTGATTATAGTGAGTGGCAATTTACTTTATGACTAAGTCTTTTCGTTTAAATGAGATTAGTTGTATAGCGGTGCACTGATCTCTGTGAATAGAGGCTGATGATTGTAGGTCCTCAGTGTGCTTGGTAGAAGTCATTCTGTGGCCAGTACAATTTTCTGGCCTAGGTCTCAATTTTCTGAGTCTTTTTGTTGAAAAAGGGCTGAGTGCTTTGAAGAAACTTCTCAGCTCTTGACTGGATGGTGCAACTATGTCACTCCAGGATGATTAAAAGCAGTAACTTTCAAAGGCGAATTGCATGCAAGGATCTTTATTCACAAGAATAGGGACTGGGAGAAGAGTGTGGGTCAAGATGAGGGTAAGGCAATAAAAGAGATGTTTCATAATGCTTCAAAGCAGTGTGCAGTAATTGTTGCCCAAATTTAAACAATTTATTTGCTTCACAGGCTTTAAAGTCTCAATTCAGCAGTGGCATAGGACTTGAGTGTCTTTATGTTTCCACTTTCAATTGTATTTTAGTTTTTCTTTACACTTTAATAGAATATTTCAATTTCTTTTTATAATTTATTTCTTTATTCTTTAAATTATAGAAGATATTTATACCTATTAAAGAATTATGCTAAAGTTTAAAACCCAAATAAGTGACATAATAGTTAAACCTCCAGTGTTGGATTATGTCTCGTACATTTCATGTTTTAGTCTGATGCTAATATTTGCAGGATTGAAATGCCAGTTTCTGATGGAAATTCTGGAAAAGATCATACATTACTTGTCAGGTTTCAGGGGAAATCAATTTTTACAGCCTGTAAAATCGAGATTTTTACTGGAAACACTGACAGGGTAAGACAAGAAAGAACATGAAAAAACTTCACTGAATACTTGGGTCTGCACTAAGCCCAATGCCACTAGGGAGCAGCATCGACCTTCATCTCAGTGAGGTTGGTAATAAGACTGCGTGAGGCCATAGGCCAAACACTTCGATAAAAATCATAGGTTACCTCAGTGAACTTAGAGGAATTACTCCACATCTACCTACATGGATTTTAGATTGTAATTTGGCTCACCTAAAATACCTCTGAAAATTAATACTTCTTCAAAACAACATCATGGATAGAAGGGCAAAGCAATTAAAATCTCAGGACAATTTAATTTTACTACATCTGAAGATATCACAGCTTTTGGGAAATGATAAGCTAAATCTGTATGAAAAATTGAATTTGACTTTTATCACCACAGGACCTGTGGGAGTATGGGGCATGGTGGTTAAAGCCACGTGATTCGCGGTTTGAGGATCTGGACTGCTATTAAATATAATACAAACAGCACTGTAGGAAGATAAGGGAGTTAAATATTTTGAATAACAATGATGGTTAACCTGCCATTCAAATGTGTTTGGTTAGTCCCAGTTTTTTTAACATTTGCATGAGACAGCATGAACGTGCCAGCATAAGCACAAGCACAGGCAAAACTAGCAAAAAGAAACAAGGAGGCAGCCTGTCAGACAGGTAGGGTGGACAAGACCAAGAGTGGAAAGGAGAGGTATTTTTAGTTACACGCTCACATAGTGCTCAGTACCCCTAATAATGAATGTCTGAGTAGATGCCCTCACTCTGGTGTGGTAGCACTACCATTTCAGTAACTAAGTTTGGGAGTGTCACCTCCTGCCAAAGGTTCAGGCCTGGTCTTGAGAAACGCCAAGTACTTTCCACTCCCATTGATCACAACAGGAGACAAGTTGCAGTGTTTAGCCTGAAATCTACGAGGACATCCCACACGCTTACAGTGTCCTGGAAAACCAGAAAATTGTTTTAGGCTATCTCAGAGGGATTTACCCTCAAATGCAGTGGAATTTTACCTGATGCAAATCAGAATGCACGTGTAAAGCAAAGGTAGACCACAGCCCCACTATCTGAACAAATGCATCAGTCCAGATTGCATGAAAATCCCGAAACTACTTTCTGTCCAAATCAGTCTGGAGAATGAGTCACTACTGTAGAAAGAAACAATCCTACAAAAAGAGCTATGCCTAACTGTAGGGGGTTCTCCAGCTGTGAAAACACAAAATAAATGCTATTTAGCATAGCCCCCCCCCCAGAATACAAGAAAAAAACTTTTGAACTATTTAAGGAGAACTGCACAAAAGAAGCAAAACCAAACTTTCTCTTTAAATTGATGTGTAATAAGGAATTTCTTCCAAAATTAGCACAGAATTTTCTCTTCTTGATGAATTCTTTTCTGCACAGGTAATGTCGGCCCCTAGGGATGGAAAGATCCCCCTTGGAGGCTGCCGCCAGCAGCTATCCATTTAATCCTAGCCCAGTTAATTTTGATTTTTCCCCTTAAATGCCATAAACAAATCAAAATCCTTAAAAAAAATCACAGCTATGTCTTTTTTAATTATAAAGTATGTTGTATGTGTCAAAACTGTCTTCATTTAATAAAGCAGAATATTGTAGGACTAAAGGAGTAGCTCTGGCAGAAGAAGAAAAAGTAAACTTTAAGGACTGATTTTTCTGGATTGGGCAGGAAGAGCTATTCAGCGCATGACAAATTAACCACGCAAGTGAGTCACATACACTGGTATGGTATGCAGGAAAGGGAAGTCAACTCTGTGAAATCAAGACCTGCAATTTAGGAACCTCATATTAAATAATGAAAATGCTTAGAAACCTATCTGTTATGGTTTGAGAACTGGAAAAATGGTTAGACAGAGAAATTCATTATTTGTTCTATTTCAGCTCTTCTTCCCAGAAATTATACTGTCTTCTCTTTGGAATATCTTCAAGAGAATAAACTTTCAGCCTTCTCTCTCTCTCTTTGCCTACCTATTTCTTATTTCATCCAGATCCCTGGATCCCTGCAGCCTCTCTGTATGAAAAGGGCAGACAGAAGTGCAGAGGCAAATGGGCATTCATTCTCTGGAGTGGGACCCGCCCTATATGGCTCTGATTTCCTAACTACATGAAACATACATCAGATCTTAAATTTACACAGTTCTTATAAATTCAGAAACATTCATTGCTGTGAAGAGCTTTTACAAGAAAAAGTGATATAATCCTACTTAATTATCATAGCAGCAATATCAATAACTTAATTTTTTGTTTTTTAACTAAGAACACATTTTGGAAGAGAATTATTCTACCTCAGAGAGTTTAGAGCCTCCTCACCTCCTCAACATATTTGATACATCTGAAGAAGAAAAACACAAACTCCTAAAATTGCAAACTGATTTCAAAATAAAGCCAATTAGTTCACCTCCGACAAAGCACGTTAAAATGCTGATATTCCTCATGTTCTCACAGTTACCTTCCCGACCAAAGTATGGAGTGTTAATCATTTTAACAGGCTACACAGTATATTTCGAAAGCTAAAATATTTTATTATATACAGAAGTCTTTTCTGCAAAGAAGCTGTTGATCATAATCTCAGAGATTACAGTTTAATAATAATTTTAAAGTATTCTGTTGTTGCTTTCTGAAATACACAAAGAAATTACTGAAAAATAAAACCTCTGCATTTGTTTATGTGAAGACAAGCTCTTGGATCTAACTGTTTAGGAATAAGCATGAATGGTACATGCACAATATGTTTAAGAGATTTAAAAAGCCTGAAACAGAAGTCTCTCATAACTTCCTGATGATGGCTGTTAGTTCTGCAGAACTATATTCCGTGTTGCTTCCTCCTCCCACTCTGACACAGAATACACGGAAATATCATGTTGCATACAGTAGCAATAGGAAATATGTTCTAGGAATACTTTGTTCTAGTCACATTATTGCATAAAAACATGGCAAGGAGACCTCACAGTGTTTCAATGTTAAACAGATATTGACATAATGCAACTAGTTACTACTTACTCAAAGATTTTTCCTAGCTGATCAACATCTGAATTTCCACGGAAGAGTGGTCTGAAAGAATAAAGAAATATTTTTAGGATGTGACTTGCTTTGATTAATGTGAATTTATATTTGTCATTGACAGCTGCCAACACAGGGTGAAAATGGTTTTTTTTTTGAGACCTCACTTCTTCTGTCTCCATGCTTTATCCAGTCTATGAGTGTACCTTTCAAGTTTCCACTAAAGGTAAAAAAGGGGACAGATGAGACATGTTTTTGAGTATGACACTTTTGAAAATTTAATTGCATCCTTTAACACAAATGAAATCACTTTCTCTCTCTCAACTAATACTATCCTATGAATCATATAATTAACAAAATAGTTTCCACTACAAAGAACATACTTAAATAGCTGTTTAGAGAGACAAAACTGGAGTGAATGTCATGCAATTCATTAAAACATAATAAAATTAGAGATTCATTATTATGGATATACATTCAATATTAATTTTATTGTATATTGGAAATGTGCTCCTAAGTTTAAGGTTCAAATAAATGACAATGGATTTATGAAGGTCTGTAAAGAATGGGGTGTGAAACGGTACAGAATTTACCTTGAAGAACAGGAATACTTCTGCTGCATAAATAAAGATATGTTCAGGAAAGAAACAAATTAATAGTCTGAACGTCCACAGGCTTTCAGAAAAAACAGCAACTAAAAATACTTTCAGTGTGGTACACTTTCTTTTCAAAATGCAATTTAAAATATTTTCACTCATCATTTATAAAAAACTATCACCCCATACTGCCTAAGTAAAATACAAAACTCAGATTTGTATGGCTGTATTGCTATCTTAGTGTTGAATTCAGTAAGGTGTGATCAGCAGTGCAATTTTATGTTTAAACTCACAAGACATTCCAACAGATTACTGATGGATGATTAAGGATCCAGCCAAGAATGAGGGCATCTGTGAAGATCAGGCCCCAGATGTTGTGTACCATTTTGGTTCAATAAATGGTAGATTACTCCAAGAAACACAATTCAGACACACTGCAAACTGAGATACTAACTTGGGTCAACTGATAGCCAGGTTGCCCCTCTCAGAGTACAGTGGACACTGTAAACTTCTGGTTATAGTTTCCAAAACTGTTCAACTGAGACCTGGTGACTTGACAAACAATGCATATTCCCATGTTTTCACTGGCAGCCTTTGGCTATGGAGAAACATCAGTTCTGCCTCTATCTGCATAGTCCTTTTCTCCTGTCTGATACAGGTCCTTAACAGCAGCGAGAGCCAAAGACATAATTTCGCTGTTGCTCTTCATAGGAGAGAACTCTCCCATCTGCACTGGGAGAACAAAGAGTACTCAGCTATAGTCCTTCCCCCTTCATTGCCCATGTGCAGGAGCAGGTGCAGGATCTGGGTGTCCTTTTGCTAACCATGAGTCAATTCTGAAAAATGGCCCTTTACATCTTGACACTCTCACGTAGACAATAGATTGCCATGTCACTGCCTATCTTGCGGGTCCACACCAAATACAGTAAGTAGACGCAGAGCACTGTGACGTTTCTCAGTAAAACATAATAATCTCTGCAGAAATCTGTGCCACCACGACAAAGAGCCGAGCAATAACTGGAAGATATGCTGACCATCTTTGATGAACTAAACATGCATTTTGTCTCCTTTGTGTTTGCTCCCATTCAGGTCATGTTGTATCAACTTGCACTGAAAACTGCTTTGTGCAGGAACATTGAGAGAAAAATTTCATTAAGTCTGATTTGAAACCACATGACATCAGATTGAAACTGATGGGGTAAAATGCGGTAGCCTGTTACTTGTCCATAAAGGGCTTTATTGATTCTGAATAAATCATAAATAATGGTATGCGCTGGTTCCCAGATATATATGATATTCACTAACTGCAGCCTCTTTAACAAGACTGTTTCAACTCATACTTAGAGGTTTCCATGTTTTTTAAGCTTTCCAGCAACATTGGCTTCTACAAAAAACCAAAGCTTAACTTCACTCAGACAGGAGCATCTACTATAAGTTTTGAGCCTGATTTTCAAGGTGGTCAGTAGCTACAATCCTAGTATTGTTTGTGGCAGCAGACACACTCCGTATCTTCCAAGGTCAGACAATATGACATCCTTAGACATTTTTTTGAATGGGTGCTCAAAATTGTCATAGAATCATAGAATGGTTTAGGTTGGAAGAGACTTTAAAGACCATCTAGTTCCAAACCCCCTGCCATGGCCAGGGACACCTCCCACTAGACCTTGTTGTTCAAACCCCTATCCAACCTGGCCTTGAACACTTCCAGGGATGGGGCATCCACAACTTCCCTGGGCAACCTGTGCCGGTGCCTCACCACCCTCAGAGTGAAAAATTTCTTCCTCATATCTAATCTAAATCTACTCTCTTCCAGTCTGAAGCCATTACCCCTCGTCCTATCACTACATGGCCTTGTAAAAGTCCCTCTCCAGCTTTCTTGTAGGCCCCCTTCAGGCTGCTATAAGGTCTCCCTGGAGCCTTCTCTTCTCCAGGCTGAACAACCCCACCTCTCTCATCCTGTCTTCATAGGAGAGGTGCTCTAACCCTCTGATCATCTTCGTGGCCCTTGAAATTGTTAACATATTGTTACTTTGAGTGCAGCATTAGAATATTGGGGCCCTTTAAACTAACAAAATCTACACAATCAAATAATCCTATCCATGCAAATGACAGCTGATTTAATGTTTTAAAATGTATGCTGAACCTTGTGTTAATGTGAAAGCTTGGCAAAGTCAGCCTTGTTTGCAAATCACCTTAGGCAGTGTCATGCCAAAACAAGTAATGATTCTTGGGATTTTTAAGGGAGGTTTTTCCCATCGCTGCTGCTGTCTCAGATTCACTGAGCTGAAGCAAGAATTTAAGTTCTTTTGAATATATAATTATACAACACAAGGTGACCTTCCAACATACTTTGATATTTCATCATAATGAAGTGTTATTAATTCATCTTTCAGCCTCCTATCCATCCCACCATCATGACTACAACAGAATGCCAACTCCAGGCTAGACACTACTAATGTAATGAAATTTGCCTCGTGAGTTTTGGCTGGAGGTTCAATTGGAATACTGGACGGATGATTGGGGAAGTAGATCCACTTAATCAGCAGCTGTATGAAGATCTCGTCTCACATTTTGGTACTAGTTACTCTTTAGTAATGACTTGCCAGCACTGCAAGTCCAGTACACATAAAATCTTTCACCTCAAGCCGATTGGTTTCTTAATTCTATTCTTAAAGGGGGACATCAGCTCTCCCAGTAGCACTGCACTGGGAGCATACTCAGCAGCCAAAGAAATGTAAAATTTCACCTTTGTTCTTGGTATCTTTCACTTGACTCACTCACCCACTCACTCCCTGAGGTTTATTTATGCAAGCTGAATCCAGAAGTCCTTACTTGGGGATATGTTCTCCCTTCTGTAATGATAATCTGTGTAAGGCTGGTTAAATTCTGAGAGACGGATTTTGTAGAATTCCTTCTTTTTCCCTCAGGAAAGGCATGGAGCTGGATTTGTGTCCGGTGGCAGAAGATGGGAGTCTGTCCTCTGACTTCAAAGAACTCCTAAAATCTGTGTGTACATGTGTCTCAGGAAAGAGGGCTATTCCAATGGAGGAAAGGGCTATCCATGGGGATACACTTGCCTGACTTTACTTGCTACAAAATTCATGCTCTGAGGGCTCCAGCACCATTGCTGTTACAAAACACACACTTGAGTAGGGAAGAAGATGGGACAGTGCACCTGAGATTTAATTTCCCTGTTTCCTCAAGAAGTCTCAGATGTTGTTGTGTCCCCATAATTTTCTATTTTTGTTGGTTGCTGCTTCTTTGATTTTTTAGGGAGAGGAGAGGAGGGAAATGTTACAGGGAATCTGCAGGTGTCCATCTTGTTTGACCACTTCTTCTCCAGGCCTTGGAGCTAGATGGAATGGTGCCCACTGAATGGAGGAAAACCCCTTTCATGTCTAATGTAGGACCGTAATGCCCTTAGACTACAGATATGAAGATGAGTTGGAGGGACCATATTACTACCCTGTCCTGCTAAAATAAACTCCTACTGAGTCAGTAAGCATGTACCTTAGTTCCTGAGGTACAATATGTGCAGCTGCACAATTAAATGGATATTAGCTATGAGTCTGCATTGTGACTACTTTCACAGGATGAATCTATCTACCTTTTTAAATGGCAGTCCAACACAAAGATGCATATAACTCCTGGGCTGCATGAGGAACAGCACTGCCAGCAGGTTGAGGGAGGTGATCCTTCCCTTCTGCTCAGCACTGGTGAGGCCACACCTGGAGTGCTGGGTCCAGTTCTGGGTCCCTCAGTACAAGAGAGACATGGACATAGTGGAGACAGACCACCAAAGGGCCATGCAGATGATGAAGGGACTGGAGCATCTGATGTATGAGGAAAGGCTGAGAGAGCTAGGACTGTTTCGCCTAGAGAAGGCTCAGGGGTGATATCATTAATTTATATAAACACCCAAAGGGAAGGTGCAAAGAAGATGGAGCCAGGCTCTTTTCAGTGGTGCCCAGTGACAGGACAAGAGGCAATGGGCACAAACAGAAGTTTGCACAGGAAGTTCTGCCTGAACATAAGGAAACACTTTTTTACTGTGAGGGTGACCAAGCACTGGGACAAGTCGCCCAGGGAGGCTGTGTATCCTCCCACCTTGGAGATATTCAAAAACTATCTGGATATGGCCCTAGGCAACCAGTTCTAGCTGGCCCTGCTTGAGCAGGGGGGATTGGACCAGATGATCTCCAGAGGTCCCCTCCAACCTCAACTATCCTGTGATTCTGTGATAATACAGAAAAAAAAATACAGATCACGGTGTAAGGTTGCAATGTAAAACCTCACAAATCCTGAGAAAGTTACCATCTGTTTATAGTTTAGAAGGACTCGCACCACTCATCTTCTGGCCAAAAGGCTCTCATGCTTGTATGTAGCTGAACAAATTAGATTTCACCATTCACCAACTGTAGGCTCTCTTCTCTTGTCCAAAGGAATATACTCAGCTCATGTCGTTTCATGCTGAGTTTCACCGTCACTGAATATTCTGTCTACCTGAACTGGATATTGGTGTCTGAAGGGTTGAGTACTTTATTTTATAGACACTGTATTTCATGTCTGTGCTACTCATTAAAAACTGAGATATAAACATTTCCTAAGCAAGTATCCATGAAAAAAAATTCCCTGGTGCAACTCCATGGACATGCCAAAGCAATTCTAAAAGTACTGTATACAATGACAATGCAATGACACACAAGAGGTGAGGTTTCAGCCTTTGGTCTAGAAAGCAAAGAAGGCCAGTAACTTTTCGTAAGAAAAGTTAGAATTTTCATAAAGATTGGAATTAAAGATATTGATAAGCACTGCTCTAGTTTATACTGCAGTGCAGACACAAGGGAAATAATGGTCTAATAAAACCACATGCATTGAGGCACAGGAAAAGATTTCTGCAGGTTTCTTGATAGTGGCTGATTTTTTGAACCAATTAGCGGTATTCTGATTGGAAATTATCTTTCAATTTCTGACATTGAGTGATTAAACTACAGGTAAAATAGGTTAGGAAGAAAGGTCATGTGAAGAAAAACAGGATTGAAGAGGGAAAAAAAGTAAAGAAATTCTCTTTCTAACCAAAACATATTAGACAGCTATCACGACAATTCTAGAGTTGCCAATACAATTGCCTCCAAGGCTATACAAGCCTTGCATCTTTCCAGATATTTAAGAAATAATTTCCAAAATAACTATCTGGATTCTTTCTGCTAGTTCATTTTCTCAGTGTGTTGGCAACAGCAGTTGGGAATCACATTCCCTTCCTTGTTATCACAGAAAAACAGTAAGGATAATGTCTTGATTACTAACTTGAATATATACAATATTCTCAGTGAAAAGTCTGTATATTGGCAATCCACGTGTACTCAGTGAAGTCATACAAGAACTCCCTAAAATGAAAAGAGCATCATGGGTGGGAAAAGTACAACTTGCTTTTTGGGCAAGTAGGGCTTAGACAGACTGGTTGAAGGGATGGCAAAGAAGTGTTGGGAAGAAGAGCAGTGATTTCAGAACAGGGAGCTGCTGCTTTGAAGATGGGGGAGGTGTTGAAAGAGAAAGTCTGTGATAATTTGACATAGTGGAGAGAAAAGTGTAAAGGGAAAGAATATAGCGTCAATTCATGGAAGCAGTATAAGGAATTTTAAAAGTTGGTAAGGTCGTAGTAGTTAAGTCTAGGAGTTTGTATGTCTGTGTGTATAAGAGCAACATAGGTGATGGTGAAGAAACTAAAAAAGCTAAGCCAAGAAATATTTGCCAAGGAATCCGGCATCGTGCCATGGGAAACCTGCCAAGCTACATAGTCTGTGACTCAGAGATATATTTAACATTTTTTTTCATATTACAAAATGTGAATAGCTGGCAAATAATTTTATCAGATTCTTAGTTACTTGTTATGAAGAAAGTATTTTCATTTTTAGAATTAAAAACAAATAAGATCTAAGACTAGAATTATGAGATGACTAGAAATAACATCATCTAGACTGTCCTGTGGAAACCTTTATTCAGAGGGATCATTTCTGAGCCGATTCCTCACTCTTCTTCCTACCACTCTTTCTCTTTGACAGATCCCCTGGACAAATTTGTACTTTAGGCATGAAAAGAGAAACTAAGGCAAGATAAAATGAAAAAAATATGTATCACCGTTTAAAGATGAAGATCATTGGCCCTTCTGACAGGTAAAATGAATATGGTACAGTACAAAACTTTACTCGGAAAACAGGCCACAGCTGACAACGTTGCATGCTCTGGACAGTTACCCACTTCCAGTCACAAGTGACTTGCCTCAGCTGTTGTGCAATTCAGAGTTCTCATTTTCAACGTAACATTTTTTGTACTTCTCCCTCTCCTTTCCCTTTAATAATATCTTTGTGTGGGTGGGTGCCAGACACAGCATAGGAAGAAGTTACTTCATGTAGAGCTTATTATACTTGATCACAAATTGCTCAAAACTTTTAAGAAACTTCTCCTACATATGAGAAGAAAGATGACATAGATAAACATTGCGACCAAGAAAATGCTCTTCAGCTAAAATCTGACAGAAAACAGATCAGCCATCTTGAGTTTCTCATTTTAGTCTTTAACAGCCCCATTTCTTTACTTGAAATCTATCATTCTTCAAGTAGGATAGTACTACAATCATGAATAACATCTCTAAGATTGGTGCTATGTCAGTATTAAACTATTATTAGAATCAGAACTAATGCATCAAAATAATTGCAATAATTACTGTTTTCTCTGGAGTTTCTCATGTCACCCAGTAGACAGAAGCAGATAGAGGAAAACAGGTAGTTTCTGAAAAACAACTGCAAACTTCCAGTGCTGTAGTGTGTTGAATTTGCTCCCCATTGCTATTCAAAATTAAGTGAATGAATTCTAAAACTAAAGATAATATTCTGACCCCCAAGTGCACATACAGTCTATTTCCTAAGAAACATACGGGATTTCTGCCTGAGCTGAGAAAGAGAGGTGCTTTCTGAGCTGTGTGTAGATACAAGCTAACAAGGGAAACCTGCTCTGGTAGGGGGGTTGGACTAGATGATCTCCAGAGGTCCCTTCCAACCCTGGTGATTCTGTGATTCTGTGAAGGGAAAGACCTGGCTGGTACAGTGAGCTTCCAGGACACTGTTCATATACAGGTCCAAAGCTGCTAGAAATGTGGCTGGAAGCTGCAAGCCACTGGTGTGCCAGAGGAGGTAAAAGGTAAAATAGCAAAGAATACTAATAGTGAGAGAGAACACAATAAAAAAGATTAGGCACCATTTTGGCAATCCACTTTGGGGTTAAGACTGCTCATCAGATGGTGTGCATTTTCATCATGAAGTTTGCACTGCTTTGCTGCAAATGATTATATTACATGGAGATGCTGGACTTTCTGAGGGTTTTTAACATAAATGTTGGCAGCCTGGGAAGGGCCAGAGTACTAAAGTGGACCAATCACAAGAAATTTGCAGATGGCTATGCATGTTCCCTCTGCATGCATAACTGAAAGGGAAATGTTAGTAAAAGGGAAACCAAACAGAGGCACTATGACCAAAGTAGGGCCAGCCTACTGTGTAGATTCAGTTGTTAATTAAAAATACAGCAAAAAGCTAGAGAAAGACCATAAATGAGAGAAAATACAAGCACCTTCAAAGCTCCCTTATGAACTGAGCAAAGGAATATCTTTTTTCTGGGTGCTTAACATTTGCTTGACACCTTTCATGTAAGCATCGTGTTTCAAGGTCCCAGGTGGCCTTGGAGCCGAATGATGGGCCTTGTCCCTCACCACTGACATAAAAGGGAGCTTTACCGCAGACATCAATGCCCCCAGGATCAAGTCAAGTGAGATCTGGTTTCACAATCTCTTATAAGAAAAAAAAGGTGCTTCAACAGAAGGATACACACACACACACACACACACACACACACACACACACACACACACACACATATATATATAAACCCCCAAAAGGTAAGTGCAGATATTATCTTTGACCAGAATATGCTCTAACATGGGCAGATCTCATCTGTTCCTGGGCAGAACCGCTTCAGCATTATCATTTAACACTACTTTTTGAAATGGAAGAGCCTTGATAGGTTGAATGTCCTTCACTTATTCCCTCAGCACGCACGTCACAGTTGTCTTATCTGTGGACATTTGCTTCTGCAGAAGATTTGTAGGTTTATTTCACCAGGGCTTTAGAGTCATTATCTCAGCCCAGGGAGCATGATATAACAGTGGCATTTTGAAAACTGTCCCAACATTTGAAGCAAGTTCTGGAAATACATACACAACTGACCTTGGAAAAAGGCAAAGGAAAAAAAAAAGTATGGTCTCTGCTCAGAGTGGAAAAAGAAGCATTCCTCTTGTTTGTACTGACAGTTCTACCAGCAATATGATTTAACCATTTGTGTGTTAAACACCCACCCCATCACTGCACACAGTTAAATTACATCTATCTTGTCAGTCAGCAGTTTGAAGTTTAATTATGTAACTAAACTGGAGGCTTCTGCATTTTTATATCATCCTGTAAAAACTACTGGTATGACAAATACAATATGGTTGTGCTCTTCCCGTGATCCCTTATTTAGTTTTCTCTGTTCACTTCTGTCTCATGAATCTATTTCATATCCCCTTTCTCAACTTGCGCTCTCTAAGACTGCCAAGCTTATTTGCTCTTCTTATGCAACTCAGTTTTAGGGTTTGAAGGCAGTAATTGAACTACGGATTAGATAAAGGCTCTCCTATGTGGATGGATAGGAGCCAACAGGGCTCCCTCCTCTGCAGTTCACTCACATAAGCAGTGGTGCAAACCAGTGCGCAGCATGCTGTGCGCAGGCAGTGTTTGTGTGTCTGCGCAGAGCTCAGGAAAATCTTCACCTCCAGGTGTTTGTGCCTGTGAACAAATTTGCCCATATTTTCCTTGAAAAGATCTAAATCCTCCTTCCAGCGTATGCCAGTGCTTTCATTTAGCTCGTAATTTGCTCCTCACTTAAAAATCTAGCAGATAGCACTCCAAAATGACACATTCTAGTCGGAGTGCAAAGATGCTCTTTAATGCTGTATTTTAAAGAAGGGGGTTTAAAACACCTGTTTCACAGCAAAGGACCTACCTTCAAGGTAAGCAATAGGAGTTTAAGTCTGTTCCTAGTCTTTACCAATTACAAAAATGAAATGAAAGCAATCTTCTACATGAAGATTCTACATCTAGTCCTTTATCCTGTATGAAATTTCATTGTGAAAAGCTATTAAAATCACAATTTTCAGAGATACAGAATGAATTTTTTATAGTTCCACAACTTTTCTTGCAATGCCAAGATGACTCTGAGAAAGCTCATCGGTTGACATTTACGATACTTAATGGTCTAAAAACCTTTTTAAAATGGACTTTGCTCTGAGAGTGCTTCTAATGCTGGAACTAGTTTTAATCAAGGGGATATGTAAAAGGTTTTCAAGTCTGAGGCCCTCTGATTAACATCCAATTCATGTTCCACAAACTGAATATATTTGCAATCAGACTGCTTTCCCAGTAAAGCTTTAAACTAAAAGATTTTGTACCATTAGGATGATTTCTCTTGGAATAAACGCTTTTTAACCAAATGGGTAACAGTGTTGTCAGTCTTGCATCAGCTGAATGTCTGTGCACGCATCATTATTGCTTGAAGGAAAGTAATTCTTACCTGCCCCTGGTTCTTCTATACCAAAGGAGAAGCAAGTTAATGTAAAAGGAACACATACAGTACACATACTGGTTCATTCAATCTGCCCAAAGATACTTAGCAAATTAACAGCCAAGTATGTGTTCCCAGGTTTGCTAGGGTTTTGTTTCTTTCTCAATAATGCCAAGCAGGGAGCTTCACAGACTAAAGTATACCCTATAGATAAAAAAGCTTATACTCTAAAATATAATATAAAAATCATGAGAAAGGACAGTGTTATAAATGATGCTTTAGTTCCATCATTATAAGTTACACATAAAATGGTATATCTATTTGACTAAACTACTAGTCTAAGGTGGCGTTTTTTTTGTTTGTTTGTTTGTTTGCTTGTTTGTTTTTTTAATAAATTCTAAAGCTGGGAAGAGTAAGGCAGAAAGCCAAATATCCAACCATAAAAGCATCAGAAAAAAATCTGAAAGACAAAATCTTTTCTGTTATCTGCAGTAGTACAGTGACAGAGTGATAATGAGGTAACAGGCTGCGCATGGGCACTCTCTGAGACTTCAGACGAGAGCTCTAACAGATATCAAATTTCCATATTTGAAGGGAAACATAGAATCAAAATGTTCTACACAATCTAGAACATAAAATTCTCAATAGAGAACAAAATCCAAGAAAAGGTGTTTTGTTTTGTTTTTTCCTCTGGGAAAACATTACAAGCTAAGAGAGAGAATCCTTAGGATTTCTCTCCAACTAGGCCTGAGCTGCTCCTGTGTGGTACTGAGTACATGTCTTGATCTATGATCACTTCTGTTACCCTCATATTAGGTGTTAATGGCACCTGTTGCACTAAGCCTCTCTAAATTTTCAGATAAACCCAAAACATCAGAAGTACTGCCCCCTCCCGCCCACATCCCCCACAACTAATATGTCTCATCACCTTCAGCTGTAATAAAACACTGCTGGTCAGAAAAAAATCTCTGAAAGGGGATTACAACCCTTCAGACAAGAAAGGCAGGGAAAACATTTCAATACTAAACAGTAAACTCTTATGTGAGCAGAGGTGAAATTTCAACCTCTAACTTTTTCTCCAGCTGCTGAGTCTGAGTGTCAAAAGACATGAAAGTGGAGTAGAAGGATGGTGTGAAGAAAATACTTTAATTTTTAGCAGCTGCGCCGGCTTACAGTGAATTAATAAACACCTGCAAAAAAACTTGAGATAAGCATTTAAGGTAGAAAGTATGTATAGCAACCATGCAAGGAAAACCGATACAGGTTTCAAAGGCCAGTTAACCTAGATACAACTTTTCCCTAAGCACATGCAGTACACTCTGTTACTCGGGCTGGAGAAGCTGCAAGATTTACATTTACTGGCCCATGGCAGTGCAGAGTAATCTGGGTTCACCTATTGAGAGCTCTCTGGTTACTTATGTTGTTCAACTGTTAGTGATTTCACATGAAAACTCTTTTTTCCCACTTGAATCCTGACCAAAACAAAAAGTAAATTTCTTACATTAAAGAGAAAAAAAAAACAAACCAAAAAAGAACTTCCAGGTGACGACACTGCTCAGATGCCACTCTCCCCTATGCAACTGCAGCATTAACACACTTTATGCTGCAGATCTCTGTGTTTCAAAGCTTCCCAAACTAATTTTGGGACAATTTTTATGCTGTTATCTCTGCTTTGCCATTGCTGAGCTATAGCCCTGCTTCTGTGCTGTCCGTGGCACAACTCTATTGGCTTTTGCCCTGATTTTAATGGGAATAGCATACAACTCTGTCTTTATAGAATGAATGTTTCCTCAGCCTCTGAAGTACTGAGCACCTGTAGCTCCTTGAGCCACCCCACATACTGAACTTTTCAGTCCCCATACCACCAGGCTGTTTACCGCCTTCATGTCCACTACATGGAGTTCCCCAAGATCCAGATGGAGTTGGCTGTAATTTCTGAAAAAAATCTGATTTGCGTACAATTAATAACACCGAATCCCCTTCTGGAGTAACTGAATAACTGAGTAAAAGCTTCCTTCCACGGTAAGCCATTTTATGCCTTGCTTTTCATACAGTTGTCGCTGGAGTGTTTGCCAAAAATGGAAAGTTTATCAAAAAGTCTGGGCCCTCTTTAAATTCTGCTCTCACTTCCCAGCAAAGCGCTCTCACTATCAAACTCTTAAAAGATCCAGGAGATGAGCAACACCTACCTCTCCTTTTGTAATTACTTTCCAGAAAAGGAAAACTGATTCCAAGGCAAGACAGAAGCAAGCGAGCCTGTTTCTGTGCCTCAGTGGGTAGGACATCCAGCTAGGATACAGTTGTGACTTTGCACATATACTTTCTTATTGCTAATGGTCTGATGAGATCTGGTTGTGATTGAGTATCTTCATTCCTACAGAAACAGAGTATGATTCATCACTGCCAAACAGGCTTAATTTAACAGCTACAGATAGGAACATTACTGAAAAATCTCTTGCTATGTATACTTCTTTAGATGCTGAAAGCTTGCACTCCAATTATTTGGATATAAAGAGCACTTAAAAATTATTCAACTGTATAGAACGGTGTGTATGTTGTACTGACATAATAATAGAACCTGTTTCGTGGACACAACCTAATAAAAAATGATTTGATAATACACTATAATTGGTCTTTAGGTAACTGATTCAGACTCAGTCAAAATCAATAGTAACTGGATCTTCATGCCAATTTATTCCAGCTCAGTAGAATAAATAAGTGGAAATGAAGTAATCCCTTGGATGAAATTCTTATTTGACAAATGTCTATATTCCAAAAGCACTTATTACTGACAAACCTGGATATGTTAGCAGAGGAACTATGAATATGGAGAATAATTAAGTAAAAGAAGAAACACTGTATCAGAGATTGTCTTAGAGTTGCTTCCGGACAGTACGCATTCAGTGCATCTATAAAAGGAAAGCCGAGCACATTATGCATGAGTTTCTGGAAGAAGTCATATGGTTTGACCATGCATAGCCAGACTGCCGTTTCCTCAAAGACTGCAAAATGAAGCATGCCGCCAGCATAAGAGGGCAGCCAGGCATGTCACATGTTGACATCAAGAGCTCTCGACTTGTCAGATCCTGGCTCTGTCTCTAGCAGAGTCAGCATACCATGGTGGCTGTGTCTCACATGGACTCATTTGTACAGGGCCAGCGTATTGGCAGGTCAAACAGACCACGCAAGCAAATGTGATGGCAGTGCCACGGGCATTGTGCAAACAAAAATTAGAAGCAAGGCAACATCACGTGTTTTCATATCACAAGGTGAACTGTGGCTTCAAAGGAAGAAGTGACAGGAACTAGTGTAAGCTGTATCCTGCCATGCCTCTTCTCTTTTTTTTAGTACACAGCCAACACCAGGACCCTGAGGACTGATAGCAAAGGCAGCTCCAGCTACCTGCGGGTACCATGTGTGCTGCTCTGTGGCAGTCAGCATGCAAATGCAGGAGAGGCTGTGGCCACCTCCCTTCCTCCCCATATTAGGACTTTATCTAGGTGTTTGACATCTGCAACTACAGCCAAAGCACAGAATCCCAGACCAGCTGGCAAGTCCTCTGCAGTGGTCTGAACCCTGTGGCATAGGTAAGCTTTTCCACAAAGGCAGTGGGGAGCTGCCTCTGGGCACTGCAGTTCCCTTGGAGAAATGGTTTTCCAGATATCTAAATATCAAACTTCCTCGTGCTTTCTCTGACATTTTAAGCTCTCCTCTCACAGCCAATTATTTACTTGGTACAAAGTAGTACAACGTTTCAGAAAGCTGTTATGTTTTGCTCTGCTGTCCTTGGCTGTTTTTAAATTCCTGCTGTTGTCTTGTTCCTTTAGGTGCACTTTCTACTTCTCTCGTGCAGATTTATGGTATTTTTTTTAGATGTAAAGATCACCTACATATGGAGAAGTGCTAGTGCAAAGCTGTTGAAAAGACACAAATGTGGGACCGATTTGCCCTATATACTTCTGAACTATGACATACTGTTTTTACAACTGATCAATGTTAGCTAATTATTAGATTTCTTTTCTGGACAATCAAATACAGAAAACTCAGTAAAGCTGCCCAGATCAAAATTTCTGACTAGACACTCAATTTGGAAAAAAACCCGCACTTGGGAGCTCAGCAACATGAGCCACAACTAAAATCTAGTCTTTCTCCCCCTTCTCCAGAGTTCACCAGCGTCCAGGAAAGGATCCCATACACCCACTTGGAGTTTAAACACCTTTTTGTAGCCATTTTCTTATGAAAGAGAAAAGTAAATAAAAACAATGTTTAGTTCTATTACCAGTCAAACAAAAGTACACAGAGCTTCCCCCGGCCAAACTCTCAGCAAAAAGCAAAGCCTCCCTCAGCCAAGTTCCTGAAGAGGGATGCTGTGTGAAAGAGCCAGGAGACCCTTTCAAAAGGAAAGTCTTTGGGCAGTGTGCAGCTGGCTATTCCTCTCCGGGTTGGAGAGGACGGGGCACGGGTAACATTGCTCTGCTTCTCTCCTGTTCTCTGGCTGGTGGAGTGACCACTGAAAGCCATCTGCAGCTGAAGATACCACCAAAGCAGCCTTCAGGCTGCTCTGGCTTATCCCAGGAATGAACTTGTCTTTGAGGCACTCCAGAAGACACAAAGGTGGTTCCCCTTCACATTGACTGGCTGGCAGCTGTGCCGAGCACTGCTCAGCATGAGGGAGCCAGTCGTTTCTGATGCCAGTTGCATTTCCAAATATCCATTGCAAATGCTACAATATTAATACCAAGGACTTACAAGTATCTACATCATGACTGACATGTTGTGGTCTTTCTCCTAACCACAAGGTCTTTTTCTCTGACCTCTGGCCAGGCTAATTCAGACTGTCACAGACTGGAATATCACCCCACTAAGGAATGTATATTTTTTTAAGGATGACGTGTTCAAGGAGATTTCAGATTAGTGCTGTGCCACCTGCACATGAAGAATCTATGGAAAGCTTTCCCGGAGGGGAGCTTTCTCATGAGCTCCCACTGGGCTTGAGCTGTGTGCAGCTGCCAGCTGCCAGCCCAGAGCCACCGGGCCCCGGTCCCTTGGCCACTGCCTGGCCTGACATGACCCCACACCTGAACTTAACAGTCAGATTAAACTCAGCCAGCTAACACTGTTTCTGCGGGTCTTCTTAGCCCTGCCTGAAGGTTCCCTTCTGGTTTTTTGTCGTGGGTAGTGACAGTTTTTGGTTTCTATGGTTTATCAACGGTTTCCCTTACCAACAGATCTATTCCTCTGACTGAAAGTTTGGCACAGCTGGAAACTAGAAGGAAAACCACAAGTGAATGGCCTGGCACTCACTTAACACTCATCTCCAACCACAGACCGATACAGTTACTGGATTTGACTAACGGCTATCAATCAGCCCAACTGTAGACACTTAGAAAGGTATCAGCTAGAAAAGGCTTGAGGGAATACATGACCTGAAAAACAACATGGCATTTTACTTTTAATGGGATGATGCTGTCTTGGAAACTTACATCTATTTCATACTCAATAATTAGTGGTATTATTCTGACTGTTTGCCCTTCTCTCCGTTAATGTGCATTTGTCCTCTGCCCAAAGCCAATGGGAGTTCTGCCTCTGAGGTCAGATTAAACAGGAAACAATCCTGCTTATCCGAAAACTGGAATAACATGAACAAGTGCAGTCTTCTGCCTTCCTTTGTTAGTTAAGTTTGAAGCAAAATGTCATTGTTGTTCCATCAGATCACTAAGGTCACTAAGCTAAATTGTGGCTTGGGTCCATTCAACTTAAAAAATGCTTGAAAAAAATCTTTGTAATAGGCTGGCCACCTATCTAGGGAGGAAGAAAAAATCCTATTTTATTAGGTCTGGTTTGGAAAAACCATCAGCCTCCCACACACCCATATGCACATGAATGGCAGAAGAATAAAGGAGGAAAAGTGCAAAGCACAGAATTTTGAACGCTGACAAGATCTTTCCAAGGAATGAACCTTCTCCCAGTACAGTTGGTCTGGACTGTGGTGAACTTTTATGGCACTTGTAACTTAAATCATTCTTGTAAGAAAACAAGATAATTTCCAAAAATGGCAAAAACAAACTCAGGCCAGAACTGTACAGTACCTTGGTTCAAAGGCTGCAAATCAAGCTGTGTAGCTTTTACAGTTCTAAGCTGCAACATCCACCTTTGCATGTTAAAACAAAGACAAAACAGAAAAGGAAAAAAAAAAAAAGTTGTTGTTTTAATTTTCCTGTTACCAAAATCTAACTGTGCGCAAGCAGACAAGTGAATGATTACACTTTCAAGCTCTTGGTCCACTAGATATGTTGGTTTAAGGTTCACTGGAAAACACCAGATAATATGATTGCAAAGTCTGTGTTTAAAATTGCTGCACGATAAAGAGAACAGCTCTCGCTTAAACCACATGTAAGATGTTTGCCATTTTATATGGAAATCAATTTATAAGCAGCATTCATGGCTGTATTTACTCAGTTGCTTTTTGCCTAGATGTCTCTGCTGTCTTGGTTTTATTATACCTTCCCTCCCAATATCCAGTTATACATCCTTTTTTTTCCTTTTTTTTCTTTCACGACTTCCCCTTCTGCTCCCTCTATTTCTCTTGTCTTTCCAATGTAAAGAAGACTTGAAAATACATTACAGCTCTCTCCTCTCTCTGCTTTTGAAAGGCATTTCAGAAATGTGCTGAAAATAAGAGAACAAAGCACAAAAAGGGAGGGTGGAGCTAAGAGCTGAAAAAAGGTAGAAACTTTACTGTATGGAGAAATGCAGGATCTAGTAGGCAAAGCAAAATACTCCTACTGCTGCAAGGCTACAGTGCCCACTTAAAACAGTGAGGACTAAATGATCAGAAATGCTGAAGCACAGGAAAATAACTGACAAAGGAATAAAACGAGATAAAGCCGTGTCATAGAAGTATGCCTCACAATTCCTTACACAGCATTATTCATATTTTTAGAGTCTCTATTATCTTTAGAGTCTCTTTTCGGACTCTGTTCACGGTACTATTCTTGTATGTGCAGAAAGGTAAAACAAAACTGAAGTCTTCACCACTATCAGTCAGAGTTGCCTTTCTTTCTTGTGTTCCGTATGACCAGGGTTTCACCTGTAATATCCATACACCTAGCAAGAAGTTAAAAACCCAGTTTGGTGAAAATTCATAATAGTATGCAAACCAACTCAATAAAGATAATTTTAAAAAGACAAGGAATATAATCCTTCCCTACAGAAATCCTGGTGATTTTTCCTATGCTACATAAATCATGCTAGGTTTATCCATTGATTTTAGTTTGAGACAGTTTTGTTTATGGCTGTTATATGAATATGTGGTCTCTCTCTTCTGGTCCTGTCCAAACTGAAGTATCTTCAGTCACACCTTTGCCTGCACTAATGCACTTGGGCTACGGCAAGAATATGTACTGTTCTCAGAAAAGCAAGGTCCATATTAAGTTGCATATATTTTGCTGCTAATGTTCTAGTATATGATTGCTTACTGGTGGTTACAGGCTTTAAACAAATGTTTCTTCTCCCCCCAGTGCTTTGGATAATTGAACAACATCAATGGAAAACATTTTCAAGTGATGACATACTGTTGCTTAATTTGAAGTGAGGGTCACTTAGTACATATAAATCCTCCCCTCAGGTATGCATTTGCAAAGTTACAGATTCATTGTCTGTTCCTCAAGACCATGCAATAGCAAAGCAACTCATCAGGAGGAATGACTAACCCAGGATATGTCTGGAGTAGAGGACACAGTACTTCAAATTTCCAAGCAATTCTCTGCAATAGCAGAATTTCTATGAATCACTTTGCCCAAAGCCCACTGTGGTCTCTATTTCGCTCTCCAGATGAAGAACATGCTTAGGCAGTTGAGAACCTGTGATTCTGCTGTTGAACATAGGTTGCCAGATGTATATCTAATTTTTTCAAAATGCAACCTTAACAGACTACATCTGTGAGAGATTAGCACCTATAGGAACAGCTAATTCAGACCACATGAGCATATGATGAAACTGATGCTAGTTAGAAGAACAGACTCAAGAATGAACTGGGCTGCAGATCTCTTCCAAAATAAAGCTGCCTGTCCCATTCAAAGCACCAGAGAACCTGTAGGCTCTGTTCCAAGTTATCACTTAGTTGCCTACTGGTAACAAATGGGAGTATGTACCTCCTTCTCTGGATAAGGACATGCATGCAGTAGCTCACATACTCATGGCCTGATTTCCTTTGAAACTACCTTTCTTTTGTATGTGTGTGTGATATTTCTGCAGACAGATAACAACAATCATACTAGCAGAGAGGCTTAAATTCTTACAAATTTAGCCTGAACACACTTTTTTGCTTGTGCTACACAGTCTCACGAAGACCGGAAGAGAGACTCTGCAAATTCCAGCCTCAACTCTTCAACTGACAGTTCTTCATATCTCCCACGTACATTGCAACCCTTATTTTGAATGAAAGTCTCACAGTCCCAGGGAGTTACCTCTTGAGGTCTGTTTCACAAATAAGAAGACAACCGAAAGCTTGTACAGGAGCACTGAAAGAAGTGCAAGGAATGGAAGCTGGGACAACACTATGCAATATCCTCTCCTCCTTGCCAGTTTGCAAAACCGTCTTTCACAGTGATCACTCTGACTAAGTGCTGTACTATGCACATTAACAGAGATTAGCTCCACCATGCTTTGTGCCTCTCTGTTCCACTGAATTGTGTCTAGAGAGGTTACAATCCCCTTTGAAGTCAGGGTTGATTTCAACAATGATTTCAGTGAAGCCAAGACTTTACCACATGATCCAGCTAAAAAGAGTTATTTTTTTCACTTAGTGATAGAAGTTCAAACTTTCCTATTCAGCTTCAGATTTTAGAGACAGCTTAAAAACAGGTGTTCCTGTTACACGTGGCTATTTTCTTCTGCAACCGCTTGACTGTATTTATCCCACAAAACATTAACTGAAACTCAAGTTGCAGAAATCGCTGCTCTTCCCTTGGTCACAAGTAGAGATGGAATCCAGGGGCCGGTGTGTGCCCCGTCTCCTTCCACAGACCTATCCTACCACCTGGTTCTGGAGTGGACACAGCAAAAATACATGCAATGGATCTGACAGCTGCATTTCAAACTCTACTAATAACCTATGGCTTGTTTGGAAAGGGGAATAAAGATTTACTATATTTTGGTGTGAAAGATGCTTTACAATTACTCTATACTGTAAGACATTATATCTAAGAATGAATATGGGTGTATTGCTAGTTTTTTTAAGCCTGTTAAATGTTTTATAATTAATGGCAGCCTATAGGTCCCAAATACAGCGCTCACACCACAGCCTGATCACCAGATGAGGCTCTAAGCTTCGATTTTATAACATCTGCATACATTATTAGAGCAACAAAGTCCTGGGCTCATTGCTTTTCTACACACAATGATGTATCTCCTCTAATTGGACAAATTTATACCACTGAAAGATGACTTACATGCCTATAGCTTGTCTCCCTATGTTCGTTACTTGTGGCCACCAGGAAACTTGTCCCATCATAGGTATTTTAGTAGAGTCACAAATCTGTTATCTGCTGCTGCAGTTTTCAAGCATGGCTGGTAATGCAATAACTGTCTCACATATAGTAGGAGCTGGCAGAGTAAGCTGAAAAATGAGAAAACTGCTAAAAACATGATTTAATATTTAAAAATGAACAAATAATAACCTCATGCTATTTGTGCCAGTCTTGTGGCTTATGAAATTCTGGGACTGATGATCTTACCAACAGCAGGCTGATTAAAACACCATGGAGCTGGTGCATGAACAGTCTCAGTAAGAATCCCATGTGCATGGAATTAATTTCCCTCTTGGCTGGATGAAGCTTGGGGCACTGAGGTAATACTGTTTCACTTTTGGTTTGGGGAGGTGGAAAAGGTTTTGGGAGAGGACTGTCTTTCAAGTTTTGGGTTTGAGTTGGTACCTGTAATGTTTGGAAGATTGCACAGGCAGTCACAACACCGGCCGCTCTCAAATGTGTGACGTTTTCAGCTTGATTTGGCTATGAACGTAACATAGGCTGCAAAAACTGATGGTCTCTTCTGATGATTTTTAGCTCTATATTTACTACAAAGAAAGACAAACTCAGTTGCTTGTGCAATATTATAGTCAAGCTTGTCTAGCTGGAATGATTATATAGGTATCTGACTCATTAGTCCCACATACACACCTACTAACACTCTAGTCTGTGCAGGATTGAAATCATATAGGATTGTGGTTTTGAAGACTGGGCATGTATAGATGCACTAAGAACTAAGCATTGAAACATTTCCACATTTTTTTCTCAAGACTGCCTACTCGGAAGAGAGTCTAAGACCGGTGATCCCTGCTTTCTTTTACAGATCATTTCACCCAGATTCAGATTCCAGTTTTCCCCTCTCACACTTATTCACCTTGATTAAGTATTACCTAATCCAAGCAAGAAGAGAGACATTCCTTTCTGCCCCTAAAACACTGGTCATGGCTCCCCGCTTTGGAGCCGCCCACAGTCCTTGAGCCAGCTGGAAGAGCTTCATGTATTTAGACAGAAATGGATGCTACTGCCATGGTTGCCTTTCTCTTTAATGAGTTGTTCACTGAGTAGGAGGTACAAGGCCCTTTACTACTAGCCAGGAAAATGCTCAGCCTCAGAGTGAAACCCTTTTTATAAGTAATCCTTATTTTTACCTAAAGATAAAAAAAAAAAAGTTAATGTTCTTGCTGTGCCAAAAGATGCCCCCACACCGTCGGGCCCCCGTCAGTCCTGCCAGCTGCATCTCTGAATGGTAGCATGTGATATGGTAGCAAGCCATAGCACACCTTACAATTTTCCTTAATGGTTATTATTATCAAGGCACCATAGCTTTTAAATGACAAACAAAACAGTCACTGTCACAAATACATTTACACTTTCATTAGATAAAGACAATCCATCCAAATGTGTCTAGAAGTCACTCCAACCTACTTAACTGGACAGGAAATTAAAAACCTGAAACTACTATATAAGGAAATTTTCAAGTAATGCTTTATTTGGAGGTGCTCTCATCAGCAGTGCACATGGACAGAAAAAGATGCACAAAGCAGAATAATTTCTGCATACATAACACATATGCCTGACTATTGAGCAATTCATTGCTGATCTGTAAGTAGAGTAGGATCCTTGGGAATCTGTGCGAGGGGTTTCGGGATACAACCTTTGTGCATTCACGTATGCAGAAGCCTAAAAGTCTGCACCACAATTAAAATGTGCATATTTTAAACTTTATACAAACATCAGATTGCAGGAGGACCATAGTCCTCAAATGAGAAGTATAATTTGTTTAGCTGAATCAGCCAAGATGACAAAAATGTTCAAATTTACTCTAGATGTATCTAGATAGAGATATATTTATTTTATTTTTTGTGTCTATGAATTCCTTTACACACTTTTGTGTATTCTGGATCTATTTCTTAAACAAATACTTTGTTTGCATTTGTCTTACACTGTTTTGGATTCAGGGTGATTTAAATTAATCGAGGTGCCTTTCACTTAGAGACATAGCAATCTGTAACATAGGGACTGGACCATTCATACAGAGCTCACCTCTCTCCTATACGTGTCCAAACCTACAGCACCCTGACTGTGTTTGTAACAGCCTATAAAACTATATTCTAGCAAACTCAAACTGTCAAACGTCTTCTTGGCATAAACAGGATTCTGATATGTTTTGTCATGCTATGTAGTGTGTTATTTCCAAACCCATTCCAGTGAACTCTCCATGACACAAAAAAGCCCAGAGGAGTCTCAGTACATTTCTTAAAAATAAGAGGGCTTTAAAATCTTTCAAATAGAAAGCAAAAAAGAGTAGGAAAAGAAGGCAACAAGTACCCAGTAAGATAGTAAAAAGGAAAGGTTGTCTTAACATCAAACCAACATCTACTTCTAAGCTTTAGCTGCATTCTCGTACTCTTGGAGTGCAGTGGAAATTCAGATGGGTGATTACCCAAGGGCACTACCATTTTCCAGCAGAAATAGCTGTTGCATTTATTCAATCTTTTGGAAATAGCCCATGGAGTTTGCAAAATTTTACAGTTTATTGCTACCAAGGTCACAGTAATATGGTTTTTCTTTTGCAATCCATTAGTAAAATCAGAAAGACAACATATATCATATGGAGAGTATTGCAACATTAATCCGATACAACAGTTCATGGAGATAGCATTCAGCACTGTTCATTGTAGCTTTATGGCCACGAGGCTTTAGATGAGTCTTCCAAATCATGCTTGTATACTTAAGTATGTGCAAGTCATATTGTTTCCAATGAAACAACATAGTACATACAGACTTGGCAGACTCCTGACCTGTACAGTTTTTGACAGTCTCCCAAATTCAGGACTGAGAATGTCAGACTGACCCTGCATTTGGCAAGAATAATAGAAGTCCTGGTTTTATCAAACTCTGATTCAAGTCAGATCTCATTTCCATTAAAAAAAAAAAATCTCTGATTTTGTAATATTAATGTAATATTTGCGTTTGTAAACAAGTAGAAAATTTAACTGTCCCTAATTTAATTTATTGTGTTGGATTTGGAGAGTCAGTGAGGCTCATACATCATAAAAGGAAAAATGAAATTAAATTGGTGGTGTTTGTATACAGCAATATTTCTCATCTGTCAGAATACTGCAAATTAAATGAGAAAAAAAAGTTTTGAGCATGTAATAAAGTTCTGTGTTCAGTTGTTTATCCTGTATCACTCTTACTTGCAAATGCTAAAGTGAAGTCATTGACTCTGCTATTTAAATCAGAAAAAATATCAATGGCTTAATGTTATTGTGAACCTGGTGGTATATGGGATAGAACTAAATCTTTAAAAGTTTGCAATGGAGGGTTTAATTGATACTCCTAAAATCCACATTCTTTTTTTCTCTCATTTTCTGACCTCATTTCTGAGTCAGAGACAGAGAGGGTGGAGTATAATAATTCTACCCAGGCCATTTGGCCAGGCAAGAAGCCCAAGAAAAATTATTTTTCCATATACTAACATTAATAAGTAGTAGAATCCCAGAGTTATTTTGCAAGACTTCAATTAGTATTTTGAACTTCGCATTGTATAAATTAAATAGTTGTTTCTCAAGGCCCTTGCGGTATGGTTTCTCCTTGTAAATTATATTGATTTTGGGTTTTTTGGCCACTCAGTGTATCGCTTTCTTTCACATTTTCTTCATGTATATTCTTTGATTTCACAGTAATGTTACAAAATGCTATACAGTTTCTACATGGAGATCCCCTAGGTGATGACAACATGCACTTTTTGCAGTAAGATGAACTAAAATGCATGCGATGATTGGGTTAATATCAAGACAGATTTACCTCGTTAAGGTTCTTGGGGGCTTGTTCCTCTCCACACCCTACGTGGTACAACCTCCATATTAGTGTCCTTCCATGGGGAAAGACCAGTACACAAGTGTTCCTCGTGAATTCACAACTAATCTGCATCCAGCTGTAATATTTTGTTGCAAGACAGTTCTGATAGCCAATTTAATTGAATCAGCCAAACCAAGTATTTTATCTGTCTTTTTTAGACTACATTTCACTATCTCTGTTACCCTGCACTCAGGCTAAATGCTTTATTCTTAAAAAAATCCTACCTGTTTGCTGCCTCTAGAAATCAACATTACAGTGACTTCTGAGATCTCCAATATGCCAAGAGGGGCCATGAGCAGACACCTGACACCCTAATGCACAAACTCCAGTGCGAGAATAATCTGCTGACCACCATGCTCTGCCTTCCTCAGGGTGAATTCTTTCCAGAATGCAGCTTTTCTCAAACCAATCAACAACCTGTCTAGCCCACTTGTATCTGCATTTGGATTCAGGTGTAACAGGAATACAACAACGCTCATACAGGCTCTGTCAAGAGCAGGCATACTCCCATCAAAAAAGAAAGACTCCAAGATGGCAACAAGTATGAATTCACAATGATATTTACATTTTGTGCTGCAAATAAAACATCTTATCAGGCTTTTCCAATATAAACGTGATCCAGTGTATTGTACCAGACATTACTGCACATTTTTTCAAATTTCAGATGAAAACCATGACGAAAATAAAACTATATTTCTTACTTTCGACGGAACATTTCTGCAAATATGCAGCCAACACTCCAAAGATCAACTGGTGTTGCATAGCTGGACTGAAGCAAAACTTCAGGAGCTCTATACCACAACGTAACAACCTGTAAAACAAAAAGGAACATAAGAGACAGCACGCTTAGCTACACAATTACAACCTCCTAAGTGTTGTGTACACAGCTCCCATTTAGTTTAATCCAAATTGTAGAATCTTGCAGATATGGCAAACTGGTTTGGCCAGTGCATAGAAAAGGGTCCTTGATGGAATATTTCAGTATGGATAGCTGGAGTGGTGATGAGCTGGGAGGTGAGATCATTTCTTGTCAAGAACAGTGCAGTTCAGGGTACAACAAAAATACAGTATCAGAGTACAGTGTGGGGGTGATACCACAATATAACAGCACACTACCAGAACAACCCTTTGATGCTTTTCCAATTTACAGACTTTCCAGTGGACATTTGAACTCTTCTTTGAGCAAACATCAGTCTATTGAACAAGGCCTGCTTTTCTTAATCTTTGTGGACCCCTTCGATGTAGTCACCAAAGCCAAACTGCAAAGGAATAAGCTAGAGAATACTGCGGGTTTACCCACAGGACAAACCAGCCCTTCTCTGTCCTAAGCTCTTCATAGTTTATGTATTATCTTTTGTAAAAGAAATGGGGTTAGCTCAAGTGTATGGGCCAGCCTGGGTAAACGTGTCTGACCTGCCTCAAAAGTTCTCTCTTCATGTTGAACTGAAGAAACTATAACTTATATTTTCATCAGTTGGATACAGATTAAGCCAAACCCTCCCCAAAGCTGTCCCTTACCAAAGGCTGTCCACTGTGGTTTCCTTGCACACAAAGGTACCTTAAACTGTCAGTTTTCAACTACGCAACACAGCAAAGGGATCCTTGGCAGATTCCTGACCCTTATAGTTGCGTGATTGTCTCTGCTCATGTGCTGCTGGTTGGACCAGCACTAACTTCTCTCACAATTTATTTCCAAATGATACACTCTTTCCCAAGGACATACGCCCCGTAAAGCATCTGCTTTTAAGCTGTTCTTGTCCTGGTGGTCATGTCGCAACATGTTGTAGAGACCCAGTGGGAATTTTACTGGCACTGCTCCATTGATGTACTTTGATGAGTCCTGCACATTGGACCCACAACAGAGATGGGACAGTTTATATTTATCCTTTTGTTTCCCACAAGTAGACCAAATACAGATGAGGCTGACTGTATCTTCAGTATATTTACAGAAGAACACAAGGAGCTTCTTCAGAGTCCTGTGTGAGCTATTACTTTGCTAGAATATAATCTCAGAGCCACAGAAGTATCCCACTTCTGAATGTAGTTATAATCCAGCCGTAACAACACACGATCATCAGCTAAATACCAACATTTTCTTAGTGTGTGCTACAATTTAAACCCCTGACTATTAATCTGGGGGCAGGGGGGGTCTCAACAATTATTGGTTTGTTTCTCCAACAAACACATCGGTGGGAGATGCAGCATTCAGGATGAGCATGGAACAAAGCAAAAACACAGAAAACAAACAAGTGCAAAGATAAGAATGAAAATAACTTCTAAAATTATGTTAACTAGGATAGCAAGTTCTGAATTTCAAGACTAGTATAAAGAAATGTGTAAGAAGAGTGGTTTTTTTTAATGATAACAATATAATTGTCTTCTAAGCAAAAATAACAATGGAAGTAATCAGCCAAATTTGCTGGTCAAAGCCAGCTGAAACAAAAGCAAATACAACATTTATTACAATCATTACATGCCCTGACAGCCTTTGGAACTACTGAATGGCTATTGAAGGGAGGTTCACGGATATTTGCACAAGTGGTCATATTTGCTAACAGTCCTCTTAAACACTTTGATCTCTATTCATAAAATTTGTCTTTGAAACAGTTCAATAACACAGTGCAAAGTACTGCACTGGCAAGTTAGAATTCCAGATACCTGTCCACAGAAACAGATTCCTGTGGAGGGTGGGCATTATTTAACTCCATTCGTCTTGTTCCTGATTTGGTACCATACCAGTGATGCTTTTCCAAAATATTTCTCTCTCTAAAAACCAGAAAGTTTCTTCAGAGATTCGCTCCAGGGAAAGAAGACAAATGTAACTGGAGGTCAGGAATTTGTACTGAAGCTGCCCTATCTGAATCCGACAGAATATCTCCTAAAACACATACATATTTTTCCTGATGCAGATACACTTCCCAAACTGATCTGCACTTTTATTCTCTCAGGACATTTGTGGAAAAGCTTATTGAAGAAATATTGCTTTGAGAAATCAGATATAACAATTTCAATCCATTATTGTTTGTCAGTGGCTAAGTGCAGCGTCAGGAGCAAAAGCAGTGTGACCTCTGATCTGCGGGAATACCACCAAACCTCACGATTCCCGGGTTGAGATCCACACGGCTCTTCTCACACGGAGTGAAAGGGTGCTTTATTTTCCCCAATCCCACTAGCCCTGCCACACAAAGACTCTGCGCTCTCATAGGCAAAGGACTGGGGGATGCATGGTTGTGAGACAGTTTGAATACTTCTGACAATGTATGCCCCAAACTGAAGTCCCTTTTCCAGGGAAATGTGGCACAGGACAGCTGCTCCTTTCCTGAGAGGAGTGTCGCAGCTCGTGGCCAGTCCCCGGGTGCTCGCTGAGGGGGAACAGTGCTGTTTTCAGAAGGCTGCGGAAGCGTGCAGCATGTTAGCTGCACCTTCCACGTGACCACTTACTGGCAGAGTTCCCCAAGCTTTTGCACCCTGCTACACTCCATACATGCGTACACAGGGGACTGGGAGATTTTACTTCTGAGTAATTTGGAAACTTAAACCTTTAAAAAAAAGTTATTTCCAAAGTCTTACAGTTAAATTCCAGCAAATGCTGGACTGCTTTATAGTCAGAGAGGAAGTAATCTGTGCTGAGCTGTTTTGATATACTCTGTCATTACTGTGTAATGATAAAAGTGATGAAGTAACCTTTATGGTTTTTAATATGCAAGTCTGTGTTTCAAAATGTGAACCTGAAAGGGATCAAAATGTACTAAATGTCAGTTTGCACACAAGTAATGCCACAGATGACTCCTCTAGTGGTCAGGGTTGTCTCCTGAAAAGCACAGGATGATGCAGATGATGCAGTGGTTTTGACACAGAGTTTCACACTCTCTTTCTCTTACCATAGAAACCAAGAAAATATTTGTGGACATTCCATTAACATTTGCAGATAAGTAGAAATGAAAATTATTCTGAACACAGGATATGGCGAGGCTGAACAACTAGATCATCGCTTCCTCTTTAGCACGGTTCTGACTTAGAATGAAAAAATGCTTTACTTAGGTAAGCCACACCACCAGTGAGACAGGCTCTCCCTGAGAGAAAGAGCACTTGATAAAGAGCTGCTTGATAAAGTCCCATTTCTAGGATGAAAAAAGAAAGCACCTGCATTGGTACATTGCACTTAAATTCTGCCTGTCCTGAAAATCTGACACACACGTAATGTGGCACACGGTGATTGCTCTGTAGGAGAAGGGGTTTGCACTCACATGCTGACAGAGATCCTAAATTCAGCACAAGACTCCTAAATACTTTGGAGATTGTAGGCTCTAGTGACCATGCTGCATTTTAGTCCTCTCCTCTAATATACTTCCTTCCTTTGCCTCCTCCTCCCTTTCCCTCACCCTGCCTGGCCTCTTTAGCTCCTCTTTTACACCAGCCAGGTTCCTCCCAGCTGTCCCCTGACTTCCTGGCTCCTCCCCCCTGCCTCTGCCTTTCTGCCACATGCCAATGACCCCTCTGACAACGTCACCAAACATGCCTAACCCCCTGCTGCTCATGTGCAAATGCCCGGGTAGACACGGCCTGCTGCCCTGCCATGTCCTATGTGCTCTGCCTGCCCTCACGTTCCCCATCTGTTCCCTTGCACCCCCAAACTCTCCCTAATTTCACACCCTTTCCCCTCTTCTTCCAACTGCCTCCAAATGCTCCTGGGCCAGATTAGCTCCTTTTCTCCCTTTAGCTTCTCAACCCACTCTGCCTGTCCTGAGGTCACCCTATGACACTTGTATTTCATAGATTAAGCTACATACAAAAAGACTGAGAAGAATTCATACACTGGAAGGACTACGTACCTAAGGGAGTAACTATGCTCCTTTTCCAGTGCACATTTTATGTTTCCACTACCCAGATAAGATGGGATGATATCAGATAAGAATGGTATCAGTAGCTGCAGATCACTGCTTCTAACAATTTAAATGTCAACAGATTTAGGCAGCAGTTCAGGAAGAAAATAAATGTGTATCTGGGAGGCAGTAGAAAGGAAAAGAACATCTACCGAGGCTGTGTCTGACCCCCTAAAGAAGGAAATGTGCTCAGTGAGAAGCAAGGGGAGAGCTGTATTTAGAGTCAGAAGAAGAAAGAGAATTTTCTTTTGAAATAAAGCTTTCTGCCTTATTACACCTGACAGATGTTGCCATCTGGGACCATCTAGCCCCAGCAGTTTCAATCCCACACTTCATGGTACCTGTTTCTGATGAAAAAGCAAATTAGTGGTAAGTATCTGCTCACTAGCAAGGCGAACACAAGATCTAAGCATTGTGTCAGTCTCATTTAATTTCCATTTACTTTACAGAGAAGATTTTCACTTTTGCATAACTGCTTAATTTAAATGGATCTGCACAATACACAGCCCTTTCCAAATATAGTTGCCGTCTGAATAGCATACAGTTCAAAAAGGACAAAGACAAACAGAGGTTTAGGGATGGGGTTGAGTAACATAGACACAAAAGACTACATTTCGGTTTGCCACAGACTAAGTACAGACCAATGCCCAGTTGCACAGCTACAGGAACAAAGAAGGGATCAGACTGTAACACAGCGGCTGTGTCTGTGCTAGGAAATTAAATGGGACAGGAAATGTTCCTTTGGCACCGAGATCAACAGGCACAGAGTGGCCTATGTCCATATTATTAAATTCTCAGCCTCCCAAAAAAGGTGACCGCATGCAAACTGCTTATTGGGAATGGTCTTTGGTCCATGCTTAACTGTGCCTAGGAACTGTCTGGGGAAAGGCTGGTTGGCATATCTCAAAACCATGCCAGGAACCATTCTAATAATTTAACAGTATAGACAATTGAGCTCCAGTACCCACGAATGTTTCCTGGCATTCTTTAATCTACAAGCCAGTGAGTCACGCTGTGGTCCCGGGTCTTCCTTTCACTCCAGAGAGAAGGCGTTTTGCTATGCTTCCCTCACCTCCGCTGATTCAGAGGGGGCTCCAGGAGGGCAATAGGGTGGGGGAGGCATGGCCCACTCCTCATCTCACCCAGCAGCTGATCTTATTCTATCCCAAGTGTGTTGTACAGGTCAGACGAACACATGCTGCAACTGCTTATGAGGAGAATCTAACTGACTGGCCCACATGTAGACATCTTCCTTTTAGACATCTAAAGCTGGATGAGATTAATTCTAGTCTAATTAGTTCTGAGGGGACTTTGAAGAGGCCTATAAAACCTTTTAAAATATTAGCTTTCATAGAAATCATGCCACAAAAGCAATTAGCAGGATGCTTAAGTTCATACAAAGTATCTTTGAATCCAAATAAAATTCTTCTTCCAAATCTTTTGCTTTTGTAATTGTGGTTTCTACTGTACTCTTTTTGGTGCTGATTTTGTTAATTATATTTGCCATTAGACACTGGCTCATTTCATTGCTTAAAGCATTTCAGCCTCATGAAAAATTATTTGTAAATTTTTTTTTTTTAAAGTTCCCTAACATGATTCTTAAACTCAGTTATTTTGTTCAGTTCTCACTAACGGGGATTTCACATTATCTTTGGGGCATGTTTTTGACTATTTTTCATTTTTTTGTCCTTTCTTTTTGAGTAAAAATCAGGGAATATAGCTATAGAATGTATAATGCAGTATGTAGAATATAGCTCTTCAGCATGGCTTCGTGGTCTCCCAACTTCACAAAAAATCTATCGCTTCGAACTGTTCAGGGGGATTTAAAGTGGAATCTTTCCCACTTCACTATGGAGCTGCTACTGCATGGCTTCTTCTTCAGCTCTGGGACTCTAAAATGACTTGCACAATTTTCTTCAAACTTTGTAGAAAATTTCTCCTCAGCTGTATGACTAAGCCTGACAAATTTGCCACAGACTAGTTGGAGAGGACAGAATTACAGATGGCTAAAAATCCAGGCTTGCATATTGATTGAAGCCTGGCTTCAATCGCCACTGCGGAGAGACTCTCTCTCCCTAACATACCTCCCTCTTGCTTGCAAGAAACACTGCGCTGAATCTCCACAGAGTCTGAAAAGAAGAAATGTGGGTTCTTAAATGAATATGATTAAAAATGGCTCACTGGTCTGAAAGGTGACATTACTTAAAATGCAGTCAATGTAATATTAAAAATTGCTTTGTCTAATCATGTCTCATCACCTGCAGTTTGGAATAGTGCCTGACAACCAGGATTGAGCAGGGCAGAAGCGGCAATTCAGAGGGTAGGTGACACTAAGTCACGAGGTGATGGCATTTCTGCAGGATCATGGGCTCTGACACTTGCCATGCATGCTGCTCTGAGCCTCCTCGGGCAGCTCAAGGTGGCCCTGCTCTGCGCTGTGTGGGCAGACCTTTGGCCACCTCCAGCCCTCCCATGTGCTGAATCGCCCCTAGCTGCTCGGCTCCAGCGGTGAGGACATTCCCCACTTCCCCTTCCACCTCCATGCCGCCACAGGAACACCCCAGAGACCTGCAGGAGCAGAACACACCTATGCCATACAGGGAAACTTTTTGTGTGTGTGCGTGTGCGTGTATGTGCGTCCGTTCCAGGAGACAAGGAAAGGGGTAGACTGGGGTGTGCTGGTGGGAGAAGCAAAGAGAGAAGAGATGAGGAAGGGAGAGAGGGATGATGCCTCATTGCACCCTGCAGCACTTGCACAGCAACCTCCAGCATGGGGAGAGAGCCTTTCCAAAACCCGCCTGTCCAAAAGGTGTAATAAGGCCAAGATAGGAGCATATGCTGTTTAATCTTTGTACAATGACTTCAACATATTTTTCATCCCTGGTTTGGAAGAGGAGTGTGTCTGCTTTACTTGCGGGGGACTGTCTTACTGTATTTTCCCACCACCATCCTTAAACCACTTGCTAAACATTCTGCGTTTATAAAGCAAGCCTAGGACTCTCTTTAATCTATCTCTGAAGACCTATTATTATTTCTAACTGTGATGGAGAAGGTAATAATCACTACATTATACAATGTGCTTTAGTTTCCAGGGATAATATCAGCCTGAATAATTATATTTGTTTAATCTCTTTTTTGAGTAGTGGTTCTTCCACTATTATGTAACCATTTTCAGTTCCATCGCAGAGATAGGTACGGCTGGAGAGAACGTTTCTCTCTTAGAGAAAGTTGATTATATTTTGCCTGTGTATAGAAACATTAAAATAGTTTCCCTTTTGAAGTAAAAGTGTACCAAACTATCCTGGTGGCTTCTAGAAAGCACTTAATTTCTTGAAAAAAGGTTTAATATATATAAAAATGACATCCTTTCAAGTGCTATGGGTCTCATGAAGTGCACATGGTAACAACAATTTTATGTCTTTATTCACATTTGCCTCCATTTTAGGCACAAGCTTGATTAACTGCTCTGTGAAAAGTGGAAGGGTTGTTGTTATTATTTCATTAGTTAAATCATCAAGCAAAAAATTGACTATTTATAGAAGACACAAATCCTGATCACATGTACCACCCACGATCAAGTTGTTATTTTAGAATGTAATCTCCTTTTTTTGATGCTAAAACGTTTGTGCTTTGAAGAAAGCAAGATTTAGCATCTACTGTAAGATAACGACAAATAAAGAAGCCATTCATTTCTTTGATGGTTTATACACACAAAACTAAACAGAATTTTACTTTTTTTTATTTCTAGGAAGAACCACACAACCCAGCGTGATGGTGCTGCTGAAGAATATTTCTAGGTACATCCGTTGTCAGTAGGAGTGCGTATGTGTGTGTGTGTGTGTGTGTGTATGTTTCCACATCATGCGTGTGTATATAAACACTAGCAGAAGATACTTTACCTACCTTCAGTGGTTTTTACCTCAAAAGTCTCTGTGCACTAAGCAGATGTATGCAACAGCTACTAGAAAGGAAAACTGGCTCTTAAGATGAGGTAATATTTTCAACCATTAGTCGTAATTCAGAACTTACCTCAAAACTAATACAAGGAAATATATTTCCATTAAGCAGTATATTTCATAGAATTCTCTACCGACACCATGCAGAGAACATTTCTGAGAGACTACCTGAAACTTCACTTAAAAAGCCTTTTATCTTTATATGAAAAGAAAAAAGCAAAAATATCAGCAACACTGTCATACCTGACCCAGAGCCCACGAAAGTCAAAGAAAGACTTGCCAGGGCTTGTTGTGCATTAAAATCATGGTTTCATGATGTCCTAATCTCTAAGCTGCAGAGCAGCCTTCTATGGAATATGGGACAGCTCAGTTCTTTGCAGAAGTGGTCAGCTTTACATGCAATGAGGCTTGTGCTGATATTGCAATGTATTTACTGATAGAGCTACTTGACAACACTGAGAGTGACAGGCTTTAAAAAAAAGTAGCCATTCTTCAGTCATGCTCCAAGACTCAATAATCAAACAAAATTTGTAGACTGAGACAGCAAATTCTAATAATCTCTCTCAGAGCTGAAAAAACCACAAAGTCAGAAAGAAATAAATACCATTGGCTTCTTATGCTGCTCAAGTCAAACATCTACTATAAGAAAGAAGAGAATTCCTTCCACAGTACCAAAAGAAACAAAGCATTAAAAAGGTGGCAGCCTGTGACTGTGCCTTGGAATACAGGTCTTATTCTGGATCTGGCTGCAGCAATCTGGCACGTTTCCACCTGTTGGCATTAGCTAACTGAGGGAACAGTCATAATTTCTAGTACCAGATCTCAGGCCTTGTTCCAGTTGCTTTGCTCTACTCTACGTCCTTAGGTAGCCACAAAACCAACTCATCTAGCACCCTACATATTCCCACTGGGTGTCATCCAGCTCTTCTCACATCACTTATGCCCAGTCCCTGGGAGAAGGAGAACATGTAGCTCTAACTTGTGCCAAGGACCAAACCATAGTCGGCTCCATGCCGAGATTCCCAGAAGCTGTCATTGACACTGCCTGGTCTCTTCCCGAGTTCATCAGACTAGAGAATATGAGCCTTGCCACTTATGGTTTGGCTTTATAATGAAGACCAGCTTTCCAGTGCTACTAGAAAACCAGAGCCTGGTTAATAGAAAAAAGTCTCCCCACTTCCTGGGGTGCTGTGTTAGACTTTGGTTCTAAACAGAAAAAGACTAAAGAAAGCAAAACCATGAAAGTCAACAGAGACCTCTCTCCCATGGAACTTGGGCCCAATGTTGGAAATAGAAAGGTTTCCAGAAAAAAAGAAAAATATTAACTTTCTATATACAGATGCAATATATGGATAGGTGTATGTGTTCATACATACTTAAACATATCACAGATCATTAGAAATCCATTGAGTTTTGAAGTAAATATCAGCAGGACAAGGACCTGCTGTAGACGTGTAATTTCATGGCAAAACCAAGGACTGGAGAGAAAGGACAAAAAGATGAAGGGGAGTATTCAGGCTGTCTGAATCTCACATTTAAGTAGCTTTGTGAGCTTAAGACCAATAAAATGCCAGGCACAATCCGCTGACTTTCCAAGGCTACAAGCTTTGTAGGTATCTTTACTCATCAAATTCCTCTTCTTAGTCTGAAAGTGTCTGTGGGTCTTAAGCGTAGACGGTCACACACATTAGAAAGGCCTGTGCTGGAGAAACAAGCATCTGCGTTTCAGCCAAAGCTCTACTGCATTGATGCAGCTTTAGGCAGACAGACACATTAGATATGTGGACGTTCTCAACAGAAGTCCATAGGTGAAGGCTGTAACTAAGAGTGGTGGTGGAAGCAATACGCGTTTGCATCCACATTAACATCTTGTACAGATGTTATTATGTTAATCTCAAAGTGAAAACTCAGCCTGAAGGGGACTTAATTGGCACCTCCTACATCCAAGCAAATACTTTGACCACTAGGCTAGGGATTTTTTGGGTGACAGCTCTTTCCTTGCCTTTGCTGAAGCCAAGTCACTATTCTGCCAGGAGCATATGAGTCATGGGGCAAGACTGTGTCTGAAAGTAGCTGAGTGCTTAAGAACAATCAGCTGGAAGGGGCGAGGAGCCGAGTTTCTGGATACTGCTCTCTGGAATGTGTATGCATTTTACATTAGACCATCACTGGATAAAAATAAAAGCAGGCATTAATTACATTAAGCAGGCTGGATTCTACTTTGGATCTAGGCAGATTGTATTCCATCTCTCTGACTGTGATGCATGGGACTCATAAAAACTCTAGAAGATGGCACTCTCTTTTATTCTGTGGAGAAGGAGGCAACATCTCCTCCCTTGCTATTTGATACACTACTCACTAGCCAAAACTTAGGATTCACAGTACGAAGCGAAGCCCAAGATTTTTAAAGAACCCAAAAGAAAATTTCCTCCACTTAAAAATGCCACAGGATTTTCTAAACTGATATTAAGTATCTGAAGATTTAGCAGAAAACCAGATTGTTACAGTTGGTCCAATACTAGACCTTGCTAGGCTTTATTTCCCACTTTTAACTTTAAAGCTTGTATGATTAATTTATGTTATTTTCAAGAAGCCACATTCCAATGGAGATTAATTACAGATAACATGTTGTATTAGTTGGACGAAAAAGATCTGAATTAGTCTAGATCACTGAAGACTCTACTCCAGAGTGGTTATAGACTTACAAAAATATAAATGTTCTATTTATGAAAATGATGTTGTAGAACAGACACATCTCTCTCAAAATTGATACAAAGCATCTTTTTTAAGCTAACGACATAATAGCTTAAGCCAATAGAAGCAGAAATGTTCAAGGTAATGAGTGCTTCCATGTTACAAGTTCTCATGTTTGAGGGCACTGCATCAGGCTAAAGCACAACGAGATAAGAACAATATTGCTAGTTACTAACAAATGGCAGATAAAAGAGCTCTTCTGGATTCTGATTAAGTGACAGCATTCTACACATTCCTGTGAGTTGAGAAAGTTTGCCTGAGAACAGCAGCTATGTTACATGTGAAGTACCACTAAACAAGCATATCTCTATGTTTTCAAATTCCAGCGTGAGTAATGGCTCTTTCCCTCATCTCTGAAGATTGAAACCTGAACAGAAGCTCCCTCACTCCTTCTGGACACGCAGGAATAACTTGCCGTGCTTCAGTTTCCATTAAGATGTATAAATGTATATGCTAAAAGTAAAGAGAAGTTCTGTAGGACTCCATGGCTGCGTGCCAATGTTTACAATCCCCCGGGTGGGAAATGCCGGGTGAAAGGCTCTCCATGGCAGGCTGTAGGAGTCTTTGCTGTTGCTGCCAATGACCTTCTGCCTCTGTTTTCAAAGTAGCTCCCTTGTTAACCCCTTGCACACTGTGTGCATAGAGGCCTTAGAGAGGAAACATGTTTGAGAGTACAAATCCACTTCCAGGCATCTGTTTGACAGACTCCGATTTCAGCAGTGGTTAAGGGAGTGTGGACTCTGCATCTGCTTGTTGGAGCTGTGGGACTGAGATGTATTTTTAATAGTCCAGAACTGGGTTTAGCTGTGTTCTGCAGGTTACAGAGTGAATGTTTTCAGCTTCAGGCAATGGACATCAGTTTACAGGCACAGGGGCTGTGAAATACTGAGCATACCAAGTCTCCACGAAAGAAAGAAACATCCAATTTAGAGAGTTTTAGTTCTCGCTGGCCAATCAGCACCAATGTTGTTTGCTAGTAGTGGCAATACCTTCTCCTGAGGTCTCCTCAGGAGAGGAATGATACTTAAAATTGAAGACAGGCTGACTGCCATTGGTGCAATGGACATATACCACAAGGGAGCACCTGGTGTGCAACAGAGATCTACTGCTTTAAAAGGTTTTGCTTCTTTCCTGCCTGAGAATGAAAAATACAATATTCAGGAGGTCTCCTCCTGTGTAACATCCCTTTTGCTGCTCCGTGAATCACTCATGGCTCCCAACTGTTCAGGAAGAGTCCTTATAAAAATTATAAAAATGAACATACAAAAAAGGCCTTCTAAAATGTTTATCGCAGTATGTAATCCATCCTTGAAAAGCAAGAATAAATCAGATGGGAAATAACATTCAAGAACTAGTGTAAATGTTCTAATGGTCTCAGAGAGAGAGCCAAGAGCTCATCAACCTTACTACCAGCTGACTTTGGAATAACCGGTTTCATAGTCTACATATGTTTCCCAATCATCATCATCATGCTTGTCCATACCTTTTCCCTACAAAGACCTCTTCTCAGAAGCAATCATTCCATGCAGAAATCTCCCTACATATTCCCTGCAAAGGAATAAGAGTGCCTGCCATCTCCAGAAAACTTTCACAGCGTTAACAGCCACATAGCAACAGCAAAATCCTACCCCCCCTCCATGAACTTTCAGAGGAAGTCCTGTAAATAACATCCTCATGCAGTCAGAAAATCCTTCAATGCGTGGCTCCACGGATGCTGAGGAGGAAAGAAGAGAGAAGCACTGCTAGAAGCTAGAGAAGCAGAGAAACCAAACCCAAGTGCCAACAGCTCTGGGATTGACACAGATCAACCGTCCCTAAAGTTGCTGCACAGTCTAAGGGTCTAAACCTAAAGGTAGAGAAGGGACAGAACAAGCTTATAGGACCTCATCTACTCTTCTGAGGCAAAAAAAGTAATGCATGAAAAGGCTAGTGATATTAGGCTGTGTTAAAAAAGCCAACTGGACATCTCTTAAAAAGCTCCACCCTAACTCCAAATATGCACGTAATTCCAACTGATTTCCATGGAAGCTCTGGGTGGTTAGAGGAAGACATATTCAGACAGTGCAATCATTTATGTCTAGATCTATCCTTGTTTTTAATTATTAGTATGTAAAAAGTAGGTTTAGAAACAAGAAATTAGAAATAACCTATGTTTTCTAGAGAGTATACAATTCCATCTAATAAATACGATTTATTTTTTCTAGGAAAGTGGCAGTCTGCAAGGAAAAGGAATTTTTTTGTGATAGCAAACAAAGAACATACTTAGTTTAGAATATTTTTCTTTTTTGTTAATATAACGAGGTTATGTTACTGCTGTTTAAAATCATTAATGATTGTGGGATCAGAAACTAAGTGTTTTCAAGAGCTAGCAGTATGATTGTTTTTAGAAGGATACTCTCAGGCTGAATTTAGACCAAGTTAGTTTTTGTAATATGAAGCTTTTACAAAACATGGGTCTAAATGACTCCTTCTTAAGCTTTTTTATTTACAAAGCATCTTTAAACACCAGATAAACTTTGTTTTGTTTTGGGCTACTGCAAGAAAATCTGAAAATGAAACTCGTTTGAAACGAAGTAGGAACAAGACTAAAATAGCCTATTAGGATAATCCAGCAGAAAGAAAACAGAAGTGAACAGCACAACTAATGAAAAAAACAGAACGGATTTTAAATTTGTTCAGTTACAGTAAAGGTGTTATCAGCAACAATAAAAGAGGCCTCTAGTGCTTGTTCTGAATAACTGAAGTGTTACTCTGGCAACATGCCTTGAAATTAATTAAGTGGAGACTCATGGTATTTCTTAAAACAATTTTGAGGTGCAGTCTTCAGGTTGAAAAATAATGGAGTACTGCAGATGACCTCTCTTAACTATCCTGCCATTCCTGTCTCTAGGACCTGGGATGAACGACAATTGACCGAGAAATGCTGTACACAAGAATGCCATGTGCTGTAGCTCACACGTGAGGCAAGAAATGTAATTTTAATCCACTACATCTCAGGCAAGTCCAAAGTAGTTTACTTACCGCTCCCATAATAAGTGATCTATAAATCAGCTGCTTTTTCAAAGTTTAAAAGACTTGACTTGTCCTTGACTGGAAGAGGAACCAGTGTACTTAAAGGAAATGAAGCCTATTCCAATTAATCGGACTTCCAGTGAAGTTTTACATATTTTATGATGAATACTAGCTCACTAGGTTGCAAATATATGATTTTTCATTTTCATGAGAGAAAAAGACGAATCTGTAATTTGGAAAGGAATTTTGGTATCAGTACGTTTACGTTGCTAAGCATAGACCCGCTCTTGAACTTCACTGACTTCAACAGGACTTAAGGAGTCTCATGCCTGTCAGCAACCAGTAGCCAGCCATACTCAACTCTACCATAGATCTGACCCTTTTCTTCATCTTGTGTTTTTACACCACTTTGACAGCTTGTTCTCAACTGATGTCCCTAATCATGAATAAATTACATTTATAGATGCCATTAGGGACTGGAAATGTGTAGAGGGCCTTTAAAGTGAATAAGAATCAGTTTCCACATGTCATAGGATACACAATGGTTGGTTAAAAGGGTACAAAGAAGGGATCCATGCATAGGAAACAGCACATATATTAGTAAAAACTGAGTGATTTTGCACCTTGGCTTTTACTGAAGGAAACAGAAAGAATCCTTTGAGACTCCCTCAGAACTCTGCAGATTCCTTCTGGTAGGAGACAATCATCAGAAGCAGCACGTATATAATACATTCAAGCTTCTAGCATGGCCTGTTACTGAAGTTATCTGTTTTCAGCAGTTTTTAACTTCACCAAAATTTCACTGATTACAATAACATTTTCCATGCTGGATCTCTCTGAAATATACTCAGCTTTATTGGAGTATGTCAGTTGAAGCCATTCAGGGGTTTCCATGAGTGAGGCTAGGGAAAAATAACACTATTTGCCCATCTTAAATTCTGGTGACCTTCTTTTGGAGAAGCTCTGGTGCCTTTATGTTTTGGAACAAGGGCTGTGGAACTTGACCTCTATGTCAAGGAGGTGCCTCTCCCTGTCCTTGTAAAACTTGGCTCCAAATTTGGCCATGTCATAAATCTGAAAAACAGCCCATGCTCAGTAAGGATTTATACTAGTGTATAATTATGGCACTTTTGGAAGGTTTTGTTTTCAACAAGCATGCTTCAGGCCAGCTCCAGGGGGCTCAGCAGGACATCATGGCATCTCAAGCTTTTGACTGAGTGCAGAAAGCCTATTACTCTATAAATGGTCTATCCCATGTTTGAAGAAGAACATATCAGACTCAGCCACAGAGATGAAGATAGCTGGACACACTAGGAGAAGAGAGTATGAAAGATGGATTAAGAGAATAGACTACGACATCCCCTTGTTGGGTTGAAGAACAATGGGGAGTGGGAGTGTGCATGGAGAGCTGGGGTAACTGACACCGACTGAGAAAGAAGACTATGAGCTATGGAGGGAAAAAGGAAAAATGACCAGTAAGGCACGTGAGACTGGGATAAGACAAAAACTTTTAAAGGAGACAGGGACTGCTGAGGAAGGCCTGAAGCTGAAAGTAGTGGAGACTGAAGTTGGTAAGGGGCATGTCTGGAGCCCAGTGGGAGGGCAAACTTCACAGAGGATTTGGGGTGGGAGCTAGATTTAGTAGAGACAGGAGACTGGGCTGGAGGAGAGGTAGGAATACAGTTTTGAGAGAAAGGAATAGCAGTAGCTGTGTGTTGGAAGATGAATGGGAATCTAGGAAACCCACTGGTAACACATCCTGCCTTCTAGTTTAACCAGCTACTTATGACCACCATCCACTACAGCCAGATATTCTGCTAGCTTAAGTTGAAGAAATCTGTGTGACTGATCCATAGGTTCAGCCCTGCTTATAATCAGTGTGCATATGAATATAATGCCAAGTGAAGAAATTCCGTTTTTTTTATATGCTTTTCTTTTCTTACAGAAGAAAACTGCACATGTACAAAGACATAACGGAATAGATGACTTCCATATTTTGCAGCTAAACCCAATCACAAAAAAAATCTGCCCTAAAACCAAAAACACAAACAAAGTAAAAACCAGAGTACTTAACGCCAGAAAGAGCATGTGAGTTGGGAAGTGAAAACAAGTCTGTGGCAACAAAGGCCACTGGTCCATGGAAGATGATCCAAGTATATCCAAAAATGCCATAGAAATATATGACAATTTAAGCTCATAACAATACTTTCTTCCCCATCAATTGAACTACAGACCTGCTGTAGCTGCAAACTCTGTCACTGCCTAGTGCAGTTGGCTATCTTCTCTATACATATTGATAGTCTTCATACCAACTTTCATCTTCTTTGGCGAGGCTGCCTAGTATCTGCAAGGCTAGTTTACCTGTAGAAGAAAATAACAGAAACCTGTTCTTGTTTATTCTCTTCTTTGCTGTGTACTAGTAGTAGCAAAATCACTTACTATATTGCGTATAGTAAATCCACAGTATAAAACTTCCCTAAAGAGATGCCAATACCTTAACTGTTTATAAAGACAAAGAAAATAGAAAAACAGTATCAAACTAGTGTGTTTATGCAGCCCCCTATTTTTATCCAAGAGTTAATGCTGTATTGTGGGCTTTTCCCTAAACCAGATAACTGTAAGGACTAATTTCATTGATGAGTTTAAAAAGGCAGCATTCACTGCTACTGAGGGTCTCCTCCTTGCAGCTGTTGCTGTGATGGGTTGTACTTAATGAAATTTTCTCCCTCTTCCCTCTGAAAACTTAACACCTATAATTCAACATTTAAAACACAGGCTCTGTTAAACATCTCACAACAACAAAAATGCATATGCATTGACATAATTTTATTTCTTCTAAGAAAATCATTAGATTCATGCAGGAACAACTGAACTGCTCCATACACAGTATATAGTTAAAACTGCACAACTGAAGCCAAAATATGCACAGCTAAAAGGAATGTTACAGGGGGGCCTCTCTTAGTGAACAAAGCAGGCTCAGTTTGGCTCTTTTTCCCTAGCGCTACCACATCCGCACATCGTTAGTTGGAAAATTCCAGATATATGCTGTAATTTTTTGTGCTTTTTTTTCCCAGTACACTTGAGGCTTTAGTGTCCAGATGCCATTTTCCCCCTCTTATCTGTCCCTGCTAGTTTGGGTCTTTGCCAGTTGTGGTCAACAATTAATACAGCAAAAGAAAAATACAGTACACTCCCTGGCAACTGGCAGAGGCTCACAGGAAATACCAAATAAAAACTTTATTATGTATTGTTTAACTATTTTGTTTGCCTGTGGGCCACCCTGTTGTTGGTGTAATTTAGAAAAGCATGCTCCATCTGGATGATCTGTGCGCAGGCTCATTGTTCCCAGAATCTGTCACGCACAATCACTGCTTCAGCCTGTGGCCCTCTGCAGAAAGAAGCAAAGGCATGGCAGCCCTCCAGCCTGCATTCCTTTTCATTAGACAACTTGTGACCAAATGTTAGAATAGAAGAGTAACCTTTTAATATTCATGTAATTAATTTACTTTCCCCTTTAATTATAAACCTACACGTGAAAAGAAGAAAATAAAAAGACTTCCCTTCATGATTCTCCTCCCTCCCCCATCCTTTCTATTTGCTTTTTGGGACACGAAAGGTGCTGGGAGTTTCATTATACATAGGTACCAGTACCTTTGTCTATTGGGAAATTCTCATGGTCCTAATACGTTTGTGGGCTTTTACTTTATGTATTAATTGCTCTGGTATGTGGAATAGATTCTGAATTATAATAAAATGGGAGAAATTAAATTCTTTCCTTCTATATGCCCTTGCAGCATCTGCTTCCTTGTCTTAATCAGTGGGGTAATCCATTGAACACAAAGCCATTCTTCTGTATTTGAAAACACAATAGACATCTAATTGAAGTTCCCTTTCATACTAAGGTCAGCATATGACTCAAAATACTATGTCAGCTGGGATTTTGGCTGTGCGGGCTTAGGTGCACAGGCAGCGCTTTGTCAGTTCTGCTTTCCTGGAAAACGGTGCCATTTTTTTCAGCTGAGGTTAGACCAATGCTGAACTGGCTAACGTGATGCAAAAGTTTGTTCCCCACAACTCCAAAACTGCATTTGATTGCCAGGGAAAGCATCTGATGCGGTAAGGTCCCACCATGTGAGTTAATTTCAGCACATTGAACTGGGGCCCTGATTTCCATGTGGGTAGTTTACCTCTTTGTTGCTGCACACTGTTCAAAGGAATCCAATTGTAGTAGGTTGTAATTCAAGTAGATGAAGCTAAGATAGAAATTGCCTGTCTTCAAGTCGCAACATTTAAGTTCTTGTTGCCTGATTTTGATTGCAGTTTCAATAGGCGATGAGGACATTAAGGACTTACAGAAAGCCACTTGGCATATCAAAGGGTGGGGGCCCAAAAGCAGTCAAGTATCCTATATAAGATGCAATGGTTTCTATGGCAACTGAGGAAATGTTACTGAACTTCACTCATTTTTCTTTTATTAAATAGGTATACTGCCATGTTAAGTCTGCAAGTGATCAACATAGATGTTAGTGGTTTTGATTAGTTCATGCACCAACCCATCATAGGAATGGAAAGTAGCACAAGACATTTTCTGTTGTGGCCACTTGGGCACAAAGATAATGTAACAAGTCTGGATGTTTTAGATGAGGGCAAGCCTTTAAAAGTTTCTGGAATGTCTTTTACTTAGTTTTAAAATAGCACTTAATTGAGTTGGAACGATTTTGTCTGTGAAGCACCTTTAGCAGGGAATAGAACAAAACCGATGTCATTTGTCATATTAATTGCAAATTCAGGGTATAATATTTCACATATTCACTAGGAAAGAATTTCAGCTATGTGGCAAATTAAACTGCTTGCATATAAAAAAGTAGCATCTTCTGTCCAGAAGTCAAAGCAGCAACTGGAAATAAAAGTGAATTCAAACACTCCTTGGCCTAAAGCAACAAGAAATTACAAAAAACCCAACTAAGCAAAACCCAACAAAAAAATTCTTGTCATTGTATTTAGTATGGTCTCATTTTCCCTGTCAATGCAATGACTGTCGTGGTCTTTTTATGCCTCCTCATTTTGTTTTTGCTCTCTTTTCTCCTAGCTCCCTCTATCTACACTCTACACAGACTGCTAGGGATGTGCCATCAAATACACAGTATTTGTGGGAAACAAAGACGTTAGGAACTGTGCTAAGCAGAACTCAAAAAAAGAGGTAGGATGGGCTGTATTCTAGAACACTACAATTTTAAAAAATATTACACTATACTTATGAACAGTCATTAAAGAAGCAACAGCAAGCTCCTCTTACAATTCCAAACTTCTTCCCCGTTTTTACTTCCTGACCAAATAAACTTGAATACTAATGTAAAAAATCAGTAATTTAATTTAAATGAATTTAAATTACATTCCTGAGAGGACAAAACTTTGAGAATGATGAGCAACATGCATAACTACACACGGATGCTTACAAATATCAAAGGAGAGTAATACAGGCACATAAAGAAATCTTCTTTCCTCTGAAGAATAGGAGATATTGTTAAAATCCTTGATTAAAATAATTACGTTGACTAATAGGAAGAATTAATATATTAACTAGAAATTTATCATAGTGGAAAAATTTAATGCTTGCCCATAAATATATAATATGATAAAATATCTTCAAAAAAAGGCTATGAAAGAAAACTAGATCTTGATTCAAATTTGTACAGCTCTTAACACAATGACTTTCTGTTCCATGATGAGGGAGTCTTAAAAGGAATAATTTCTGCTGAGCAAATTAGGACAGCACAGGCTTAACTGTAGACAAGACAGCTGGAGAGGGACTTTTTACAAGGGCATGTAGTGATAGGACGAGGGGTAATGACTTCAAACTGGAAGAGGGCTGATGTAGAATAGATATGAGGAAGAAATTTTTCACCATGAGGGTGGTGAGGCACTGGAACAGGTTGCCCAGGGAAGCTGTGGATGCCCCATCCCTGGAAGTGTTCAAGGCCTGGTTGATGGGGCTTTGAGCAACCTGGTCTAGTGGGAGATGTCCTTGCCCATGGCAGGGGGTTTGGAACTAGATGGTCTTTAAGGTCCCTTCCAACCTAACCCATTCTATGATTCTATGATTCCTTCCTGATATCAGAACATAAATCCGTAGTTTCTCTGAATGAGCTCAACCTGACAGGACAGTCCTATAACTTCCCTCATTTTACAGCCTACCATCCTGAGTTCCACTGACCAAATCCAGAATCCTTCACAGTGTAAATACTGTCCCAATGCCATATGTATACATACACATGCCATGCAAGGGGTGATTTCCTGAAGACTGTGGTGGAAACACGCAGGAAGAGTTCTGTTGAGCTCCTCACTTGGACAAGGTGCTTATACAGACATTAATTCCTGGAAATACCCAAAGCACTGTTCAGAGCAGGATATTTCAGCCCTCAAACGAATGTTCAATCAGGATTAAAGGGCTTCTCCATTTTAGCATGTGTCTCACCAGGAATTATTGAGAGGTTTGTGCTCACACCTCTGAATGAGTTCCAGGGCCTAAAGGACATGTAGGGAATCCTCAGAAGAAAATGCTAGATCCGACAGATATGACTGTCTGTTCAATACTCATGCTGTCTTTTCAAACTTTTGGGCTTAATTAAAGCTACTGTCTATTGAGTTATTCATGTTATTAATCTAATGTAAATCTAATGTGAACATCTTCTCAAAGTGCAAAGTGAAAGCTTCTCTGCCATGATGATTTGACTAGCAGCACTGAAAAAGAAAACTAAGACCAGGATATCAACTGTATTAAAATCTTAACTCACTGCAACTTCATAGAAAGCAGCAAGTGAACAGAGAGCATATTTCAATTAATATTAAATACAAAATACAGGTTCTCTTCACCTTCATCTGTTCTTCAGGATAAAGTATAAAATGCCTTCCATTTTTTCATACTACTTATCTGTGTACTGTGGCCTGCTACCACTGTTGTGATGTAGGTATAGAGGAAAAAATCACTCTGATTTTTAATATGACTGTACATGCCTATGATATGGGAAAATGTTCATAGTTCTTGTATTTTAAAAAAATCTTTTTTTCATCCCTTGGTGAAAAAAATAATACGAAAAACTTACTAGTGGAGCACCCAGGAGGAAGACTGACACAATACACACAAGTGATATCGAATACTCACTATAAATAAGAATTGCCATCCACTTATCATAAACATTTTTATTTCTAGTCAGTCTAATAGCTTCCTCAGTTCGGTATGAATCTAAGAGTTTTTGAAAGATTTATGCATTTTACTTGCTAATAGTGTGAGGGTCAGATTACACTTGCAATTTATCAACTGCAGGAAAAGTAAGTTCTGCGTAAGCACAGCAGTTCCCCTCTCAGACAATCTGGTATTTGCACACTATCCTGCACACTAATGAGGCAGAAAAGGGTCAATAGTAGCTCCTTAATCCCTTCCTGGTGAATCCATTCTTGATAATAAAATTTCTTTAAAAAGGTGAGCTATCAGGCAGATCTGGATGACAAACATCACTCAGAACAGAAGGGAAATGACAACATGTACACATAACGTAAAAAAAAAATAAAAGCAAAGTTCAGGGAAAAATGTATCATCGTTTGTAAATTCTAAGAACAGCTGTAGTCTTTGTCCTTGCTTTTCTGTGAGCTAGTGGTACTGTCCAAGACCACAGAAAGGGATAACGTGTGCATACATTCAGAGCTGGCAGTGTACGACTCCCGTTTTCAGAACCTGACGGTTCGATAGTGGAGCAGTGCAGCAGTCAATCTGCCAAATGTGACTATACATAGAATATGTACAGAGCCTTCTCACAGCAGGGTGGGAACTCCACCCCCTTTAGGGCCTCAAGAAATCTCTGCAGGGTAAAAATATAGCTGACGTTGTAAACACAAAGTAGAGCAAGACAAAATTCGGGAAGCCCAGGCAAAGTTCAGAAGATGTTTACATTGACTATAAAAATCTGAAAACAGTGTCTACATTGAGAGAGGCTTTCTTCCTTTCTGTCTTAATACAGATTATTTATCCAAACTTGTCAAAACCTAATGTACACACTTTCCAATTTTTAATCTGAACATACCTGATACAAACATAGGTTTTTTTCTTCTATTAACTTGTTTGATCTAATGCTGCTTTTTAAACAGTTGCATCTATTACTGTCTACCTCAAATTTAATTTTGTAACATGGAAATGTTACTATTTCAGTAGTTTTGCTGATAACTGCAGTTATGGATACATTTTCATTTTTATGCAGCAATGCTTGGTGCATTAGTGTATATCTCAACTGGCTACTATAGTTTTTAAATTATGTACTCAAAGGTATTATTCAGCAATGTATTTCAATGTTACTTCATATTCTTGAACAGTCATAAGATTTTTCATTCACGCTTGCATTAAAAAATGGATCATCTGCAAGGCCTTGTGACTTTTAATATGTTATTTTGGCACTGCTGTGTTAATACTTGGGGAAAAAAAACAGGTTGTATTCTACAAAGTACCTGTGAGAATTCTGTGACCAAAGCCTGTGAACATGATAGGCACTTATATCAATATCACTTCTGAAGGTCATTGGTGTTCTCTGTATACTCCACTCCTCCAAAGCAGCTTGAATATTTGTTCAGAGAGACTGTCTGTATTTTTCAAATAGAATATGAAAGCCTGGAATAAAATCCTGGCCACAGTGAACTTAAAGGGATGTTTAGGACTTAAAGTCACTAATGGCTGCACTGAAGCTAGGATTGCATACCATGGAGATTCAATAATAGTGTGCCAGTTCACCATCAGCAAAATTTGATGCTAAAATCAAAACAGAGTCATTTTCTTGCTCCACAGTTTTTCATCTTTGTATCAAAGGATCCTTGCTAGTCAAGTGATTATGTCTGGAGATATCAGGCTTTGTGTTTAAAACTCAGCTCATAACATAAATTCAGTTTACTACAAAGTCATGGTTTTTACATTTTCAGGTATTGATGATAATACAAATGGCCTTGATTTCTCTTGAAAATTATTCACTTATGCCACATATGACTTGAATTCATCTGACTACAGTGTATGACACTGTCTGCTTGTAATGTCCTCTGAAATTATGGTTCAAACCATATTTAAAGCTCATAGCCAACTTCCCACAAGCTAGAGACGTCCATAGTTGAATAACAAATTTTTTTCACGCTGTTCCACATACATAATTTTTCTCTAGAAAATCTAGTTGCATTTTTTATGAACGGATTTTTTTTTCTTTTTTTTTTTTCCACAGACTGGTGAAAACTAGTTTTCTGGAACTAGGTTATGCACAGACTTTGGTCCATTTAACAAGGTCAGACTGTTTATTCTTGACCAAATTCTTTCCCACTGTAAAAAGGTACTTTTAAATGCCACATTCCAAAACCAGTGCCAGTAAGTCACTGAAGCATATTTTCCCACAAGAACTGATACTATGCACAGGCCCCTCCTTATTTAATTCTTCTGGTGTTTAAATTACATAAGGTGCAGGGTGTCTTTAGTGTCACAAATCACTTGAATCTATCCATAGCTTAGTAGCACTGAATCTACACAGTGCCAGCTGTGTCTTTATTAACTTAAATAGTCCCATTCATTTCAAAGCAATAGTGTCTGAGCAGCATCAGATAGCGAAAGAGAAACAAAAAGACAATTAAGTACAAAATTTAAATTTAAAATAAAAATAAACTGAATGGAAAATATTCAGTGTTGATTTAAAGACAGACCCTCTTATTTGCCTTATAAATTGGCTTAGTTTGACGAAGCCATGCTGATTTATACCAGCTGAAGTATGTGGCTATTATGACCTACTGCAATAGCCATAAGAAAATGTAAACCAGTAAAGCCCTTTCAATTTTTAAGCTATGTTTCCAAGCTGGTTTTCATTTTATGAAGACAGAATATAAATATGTAAACAAAATTAAGGAAAATACCATTACATTAAGAAGATACGTATCTACCTCTGATCTTCTCTGTTTAGATGTTACACTGAACATGTTTTGAGGTATGTTTTTTCATAATGTAACACGGCATCCAGATCAACCCAGCATACTAAACTGCACACCGAGATTTTTCAAATTTTCCAGCAATCATCTTCCGCATTTTAATAATGACTAGATTGGTTCTGTCCTTGCAAATGCAATATGAAGCATAACATGTAAGAATCATGTGAAAAATGTATATCCAAAAAAAGCAGGGTTAAAAAGCATCAGCTAAATCTTTTTCTGAGATGTGCTGTCATTGAAATTACAGTACCAGTGATGGAAGTATATTCTTTGAAGTGATCAGTAATATATCTGCAAGTAGCCAAAACTGCACTGTGTCTAATGAACATAAGAAATATATATTACTCTTAGTGAATACTAGAAGAAATTTGCTCACGTACTCCCATTGAAGCTGTTTAAAAATACAGAATAGTCAGGAAAAGTGTGTTTGATTATACTTTGAATCCAACAGAACACCTGAAAAAGTACCCCCCTAAATTAAAAAATATTCATAGGTTCCCTATCTGTTTTTTTCACTGGAATTTCAAAACCTTCAACATGACTCTATGACGCTGTGTGCTCTAATATGAAATCCATGCCATGCTCCTTCCTTGCACTTGAAGAACTCAGTCACACTGTTCAATAGAAAGCACTTCAAAAAAATGAGAAACAACTGGGTTTCCAAGAATAACCTTAACATTTTGTGAAAAAAACAACTTGTTTTCCATACTTTGTAGTGAACCCTGTAAAAGAGCTAAACTTTTTGTTCACTATCACCTCAGAGGTGCCAGGCTTTATGCCAGAGTGAATTAAAGAGCTAGTTTGCCTGTTCCATGAAGCCAGTCAGTAAAAGTGGTGCTTGTACAAACTAGCACTTAGTTTGCATCCATCTCAATATTATTGATATTCCAAGTGGATTAAAAAATATTACTCAATTATTTCACTGGAAGCTGTCTCAGCTCTGTTCATATCTTTATGGAATCCTTGATAGTGATGTTCTTTATGACTCACCAAGAGCCCAAATGGCAGTGGTATCAGGATTGACTTGGGCTGGATTCATCTCAGCTGACTTCAGATCTGAATACCATGTAGATGTTCACATCTGACCTTATCACCCTTGACAGTCAGTGGAAACAAGCAGGAACTTTTAGAGTCTGATTCTGCTGACCTAACTGTGTTCTTTAAGCTGAGATAACTCACTCTTCACTTTACTGATTACACTGATTAGGAGATCTCCTTTGATTACTACTAGGCTACTTACTCAGTGGACTAGCTTAGAGTTAGATGTCTACACTTGGTCAGATAAATCCCACTTTAACAGTATTTCTATGTCAGGAGATATTCATACAGCTTTTGAAGTCCCCTTATAGTTTTTCCTCCTTTGCCCAATTTCCTTTCAACTATTTCTCAGATATTCCCAAGAAATGATTTTTGCGTTTAACAATAACAGGTTGCCTGGGACACAGGGACACACGTTGATAGTTTTATCCTAACTGGGAATGTATCACCTACCATGTTTTTTTCAACTTTTTTTTGGCAGCATGTGTATATATTTGATAGGTGCTCAGCAGAGATTGGCTGGACAATGTTGGATCTGTCTATTGGCTTCCTATTCACCACTCCATTTATTCAGGTCAGCATTGGACAGTAGTACTCTCTGAATTTTTTCAGTATTGATTTTTACCCCCCCAATTTCTCCTAGCCCTCTGGGATAGTATCAAATCCCCCTTTTTAAAAGCTTTTGCACATGTTATAAGCCATCAAGCATTTTTAACTTATGAGAGATTATCACCGATTTTTCCCCAGAAAGATGTGAGCTGTTCCAAATTAGGACAGTTTCTGCAACAACCAAGTGGTTCAAATCTGATTCCTGCCAGGAGAATCATGGTTTCTGCAGATCCATGCAATATGCATGACGTAAATGTATATCATCAGCTCATACCTCGACATAGTGAATGCTGAGGCACACTATAGCTTTGAATGACTTCTGTGTGCTATCAAAATGAGTATTATATTCTCATTCCAGTCCCTTTTGTGCTGTTCTACAAAGGTACGCAGCTAAACTCCAGCTCTGACTTAAAAGTTTCAAAATTGCAAATTCCTGACAGAATTTTTCCCTTATGTTTGTGTGCAGTTTGCCTGGGATCCCACACCTAGCGAAGAATTAATTCATTACAATGTCTGCTACTGTCAAGCCCCTTGGTTCCTTGCTTTGTGTGTCCTCAGCCATCTCAAAAAATGGCCTACTGCTAACAGCTAATATTGACTGATGGGCTTCTCCATGCTGAGGTCCAAACACATCAGTAGCCAGGTGCTTCACTGCTACTCTCAGTGATAATGTAGCAAGCTGGATCTGTCTTTCTCTTAGGAAGAAACTTCTTTGCTGTACAACCATGGCATACCCTACACTTGTTTTCTCTTCTCTCTGTGCCCTCCACTAAGTAAAATTCTTCGCTTAGTTTGAGCAGGGGTTTCCCAATCCCAAAATGTGCAACAGTTTAACAAGCACAGCTGAATCTTTCTTTCACTGATACCTGTACTTATCACCTGCTGTTTCTCCCCACTCCTTGTTTCCTTGTTGATTCTCTATCTCATAACTTCCAGACTACTACCATCGGCTACCATCATTGTGTTATCCAACGATGATACTAAACTCCACATGCCAAACAACTTTTCAATTCACATATCGCGATGGTCTCATCTGTGAAGCTTTTAACTGAACAGGAGATCATTCTGGCTGTCCTAGTGGACAAGCCATAAACATTTGTCCTTCTGTAAACTACATGAAAAGAGAAAATAAAAATCTTTTGAGGATCCATGTTTCTCTGCCAATGTATTTGTCACGGTTCCACTTAGGGCTGCACTTGCAATCAGAACTTCACCAAGGCACTCAATCTGTCCTATCCTCAAACTTTCTCTCATACAAATGACGGTGAAGATACCGGAGAGAGTCAAGGACTTATAAATGCTTGGTTTTTGTTGAGTGGCTTATGTTCTTTCCATACTACTGAGATAATCATCTAAATCTGCGTCAGTATTGCCATAGAACTGTAAGCTCTAGAATTTGTGCCCAGTATGAACCAAAAAGGGTTTTACAAGAGTTTTGAAAAGGGATAGGCGAAGGGAGAAGAACTTGTTAGAACCATTTCCACTAAAAATTAAAAAGTCTTACTCTTTTGTTCACTTATACAGCTTTTCACCTAAAATTATTTTGCAATGCTGGTCAACGCATACATAAACTTTTTGAAATAGGAACACAATGCTCCGTACAGGTGGGTGACTGTGGAGCTGACAGTTCTGTACAGCTGCAAGTTTCTTGTCCTTAGTGGAAACTCTTCCATTCATAGGTTGTGTGTGCAAGCTAAAAGACCTCTTTTGGAAGCAACTCACCATCCACTAGGCATTCTTCTTCCTGTTCTGCAGAACAGAATATATGTATTTTCAGATCATTTGTGCTGAGAATAAGGCTATTAAAAATGTTTCTTCGAAAACCAGGTCATTTACCTTAAGCACAGCAGATGAATCTGTGCAGAATAGGAGAAAGAAATACTGCGGACTGCCTTTTCCACTAGTTACTCAACCTGTCCCAGCCAAAGGCCTCTTGCTCTGAATTGCCTCCAAAACTTTTTGGATAGTTAGTGTACGTTCCCCTGTCCTTTGGACCCGCTTGACATTATCTACTGCTAACAGTCAAGGTGAAAAACAAGTACTACAGCATTAAGATTACTATTTATTCATTGTAATAAACAATAATTCTTTTAAGTTAAAGGTATTAATTTTAGATGTTAATAGCCATACAAAATATGGTGCTGTCATTTTCTTCTGAATCATAGCTAAGGGTAAAGCTCAAGAACTAGCTGAATGCACATCTCTGTCACTATATATTTCTTCAAAACTTATTTCTTCTTTCCTGCTGGTCAACAATGAACTAGCTGTTTACATGGCAGGTTTCCATGGTTACAATCTTGCATGGGGCCCACATGGTACAACTTATATCTTTGTTAAATCAAAAAAAATATCTCCTGCTTCTTAAGCAGAAAGTCCCTACTCTTGTTATTCCTCTCTTAAACCTACAACATGACCTCAGAACACAATCAGCATGAAATTGCAGGTGGTTGCTTTCCCTCCTTTTTTGCATCAGTTTTCTCCTGTATCTGTGCTTACTAGATTCATTGCTCATGTTTTGTAATGCTAGTTAGTTTTGCTTTTTTCTTTTTATCATCTGCTCTTTGTCACTCAGGCTCAGCAAATGACGAAAACTCTGATCCTGTTTCAAATCAATCTGAACTTTAAAAGCAAAAATGTACAGAGTCTTCAAATAGTATGCAGTCATTCCTTTTTTTTTTTTTCTTTACTGGAAAGCTACTACAAGATTCCTATGTCATTATGATAGTTGCCCTGGAGAGCAGAACAACTTGCTGACTGCAAACCAATTGCCCACAGATCAGTTCTTCTGTTTTGATCACAAGTTTAAAGGATATTTTCATAGACTGTGTCTGTAGAACAACTTTGCCTTGCATTCATTACAGAGATAGCAAAATCCAAAGCATTCATTAGTTTATCCGCTACTTTAGCTGTTCTAATTTGCACTTAAATTCTACAGACTCCATTTTCAAATTCAGTTTTCCCAGTTTTGCAATGGACAACTTCTGTGTGCATTTCAGAACAATTAGAAGTTTTATTTTCCAATCTCCTGCTTAAGTTTTTTAGCATGCCTCATTCAGTAACTAATTTATGACCTTTCTGCACATTTCATAGAGCCAGTTATACATCTTATTAGACTAATTTTGACTACTGCTACTCATCTATCTGACCTAAACAAAAACTCAAGCCACCACTTCTACCTCCAAGGTCTGACTTTCGGTCTGGAGGAATTTCCTGAACTATATTGGGAGGTTTTGGTATATACTAATATGTCCTGGCTGGTTTTGTATTTTTGAAAAGCATTCTGCAGTCATCTTTCATGACGCTTATAATTATCTGAATTATTTCTTAGTCTTGGCACTGATGTCAATTTTTCTTGTTCTATAAACTAAATATAGTATTTTTTCTACTTATCTACCAATGCAATTTATAAGATCAGAATCTCCTCTTCCATTGTCTTTTAAACATAGAACTGTTCTCCTAGAATTTCAGACAAGCAGATTCTGTAGTAGCTGTATCATCTTTCAATAAGAAAATATTCAATTTTCCTAGTAAACCTTAAAGATTCCCAGAGTGCCTTTGGCTTCTTTGCTTTATCTTGATTGCAAAACTCAATCACTGCTAATGTGTCTTCTCAGGCTCTGTGGTACCTGCCTGTTGTAAGAATGCAAGTGTCCTCAGCTGTCCCTATCTTCTTCCTCTCTCTAGCTCACTCAGACTAATGGCTGTCCTTGACATATATATCATGGCCTTACAGCAGATCTGAACAGCTGAGGCTGAGTATAAATTTGGAAGCACCATCAGGGCTGGGATACCTAGAAAGGCTACCAGAAGTGCTCCTATCTTTTTCTTTTCCTCACCATTCACATAGAGTACAATGCTGAAGTCAGCTTCCCTGGGACTTTCAGTAGGTATTTCTATTATCTGAGCTGGGAAAATGTAAGTCTGCAGGATGCACACTAACTAAAAAAAAGATAAACAGACAGTCTCCTGACAGGTTCATTTTTACACCCAGGTGTTCACTTTACTTCCACAGTAGCCTATGTTTCTGCTTACTGTCATGTGCTGATTTTTCAGCTCAAGTCCTTGCTGTAGATTATTTCTGTTAGCCAGTTCCAAGTTTATCCAAGCTTTTCTGGCATCACTTGTTTCATGGAAAGTCTTCTGATCAGGTTTTCAACAGTCAGGTTGGTTGTCATTCACTTATGTGACTTGCCAGGTTCATCCCATTTCCAGATGGGGAACGTTGCAACCAGACTTCCCACTCCATCTGGACTTTTTCAGCTTGCTGTCCCAACAAATATTCCATTTTTGCCTTCAGATCATCTTTCATCCCTATCTGGGAAACTTCCACGGTGTCTTTTCGCTTCTTTAATAGTGTGTCTCTCTGTTTTATATCTCATTTTAATTCTTTGCACTCTCATGCTAGCCTTTATTTTAACTGTAGCCTCCTTTGGTTTATGAGACCATCTCCACTTAGTTGCTCCACCTCATCTTAATAAAGCCATGTAGCTCATCATTTACTTCTTTGGAAAATGATTTTGCTCTGACATTTATGCCAATGCATCTGACTTGCTGAAAGCTGTTTCCATTCGGGGTGGAGCTCGTGAAGTGCATCTCTTTGATAAAGTTGACTACATAATGCACATGAATTCTTGGAGGGGCAAATACAGAGATATGGAACTGGAACGGACTGCCTCGGTCATCAAGATTTGCCAACTGCGTCACGGACATTCATCAAGCTCTCTCTCAAAATCAGTTATATCTCTTGCCTGCACTGGTCCTACTGTAGGCTACTTCAGAATCTCACTACTTGTTTTCTAACTTCCTGTTGAAAATTATTTAAGCCCAGTTTAAACTAACTAGTTCTCATGCCACCACTGTTTTTTTAACTCTTGTTCTCCCTCTCTGGCTCCTTCCTGATGTTTTTAGATATCAATTGTATCTACTCTCATGATTCATTTTGTTAAATTAAGTTAGGTTCTTCTTGCCTCACAGAAAATAGTGTCCCCCCTTCCCTGATCATTAGACAGAAATCTGTCCTTCCCCATGCCTGTTCCTGCCCAAAATCATCTCTCAACCACACAGAAACTAAATAGCTCACAGTATTCGAGATGAGGTCTGATTAACTAATTTATGTTGTGACATCAGTATTTTCTTATTTCTAATAAAATATCCTACATGTAACAGTCTAAATTTCCATTTGCTCTGATCATGCATCTAAACAGTGACTCATCGCCTGCCTGTGATCTCTGCAGCTTGTTACCAAGCTAATTGTAAGATCCCCAAAACTGAGGAATTCACCTTGTAGCTCAATGATTCTTGTAGGATAAGATATTTTCCTCTGCATTTATCCACTTCATTCTAGAAGATGGGAAGTCTAGAGAAATCTAGTTTAATTAATTGTTGCCCTATAATTTACTGAAATCTGGATAATCTAGGACTATTATACTACCACTGTTTATCAAATGAATTATCTTTTCATGTTTTGCAGGGACAAATGTATACAGCAATACGTAACTGCTTTCTCTAATGCAGGGAGCTGACTACGAGGCTTTGGCCATCTGCTACCATTCAGCATACAATAACAAAGAATATAATGGAGTTAAATTAAGAATGGGAAATTGAAGGCTGGACATCAAGGAAACTTTCTGAGAGTGATTATATAGAGGTTTTGGAACCGTCTCCCATGGGAAGCGATGGAATCCCTACTTCTTGGCACATTTAAAGTTAACATGGGCAAAACATTAGAAATGACATAACAGAGAACAATCCTGCCTCATTCACAGGACTGGATGATTTCATGTCTCTTCTGCTTTTGAGTTTTAGAATTTCATGCCAGCAACATTGAACAAGTACTAAATATTATTGGGCTAAGAGAAATTTTCTCAGGTGTACCTGTAGAAAGGAATTTTCAGTTAGAAATACCTTCTACAGCAGGACTTTGGCCAGTGCACAGAGAAAATTTATGGATACTTCCCTGCCACTGCAAAAACATGTCAGCGACTCATTTTTATTATATATTAAGCCCTAAGAGCATTTCTGTCAGCAGCGTACAGACACCTGCCTTCACTCCGGAATAGCATGAGCTCCAATGAGAGTATGCTATTTTCTCTGCTCCTCTTGCTTTGGCTGTCTCACATTCAAGTACCAAACAGGCCCAAGCCTGCTTACCCTGTGTGCTCTGATAAGGGCATAACCTGAGGCCATATTTTAGTGTTTCAGGATGGTTTGAAATTATGTAGGAACAGTTTTGTAAATACACAGGGAGAGACCTTGTCAAACAATCAAATTGTTTTTACAATCCAACCCACTCAATTATCTCTGGGAGTAGATGTAAAAACAGACCCGCTTAAATCAACAGAAAAATAGTACAAAGAAGATGTAAATCACTGGGTGGGGGAAATGCACAACATTTTTCTATATCTGAAAACAGAGATAGAAGTATGGTCACACAATAGCAGGATGCCCTTTTATAGTATAATGAAAATTAGTAGTAGTAGTAGTAATTTTCTGCCTTTCTTTCTCCCTTTTACACCCCTCCCTCCATTTATTTAGCAGATTAAGCACAGCCTGTTCCTTATAGATTCAGTTCTTCTACATCCTAAAGTCCATTCAGTAGATATTTGTATAAAAACTGTAAGTCAATATTGTACCATTACTAACAATATCTACTGTATCTTCTGGAGAGGAGAGGAGAGGAGAGGAGAGGAGAGAGGAGAGGAGAGAGGAGAGGAGAGAGGAGAGGAGAAGAGAGAGGAGAAGAGAGAGGAGAGGAGAGAAAAGATAATTTCATTTTATCTTCACATCAACATGTGAAGGTGTATTTGCACTGAGTAAATTTTTCTTGCACCAATGGAACTGTACTGCTGCAATATAGTACCAAATTTCACCCAGAGGTAAAAAGCGAATGCCTCACAAAAGCAGAATTAAGAGGAACCTAAGTAAAATTATCAGATGTCAGATTTAAAACAAAATAAAGAGCTTTTTTTACAGTGCAGAAGTTAACTGCAGCCCAAAGTATAAACGGTTCAAAAAGTAAGTAGATTAATTCATGGAGGATGGGTACTTCAGTAATTATTATAGACAATGATCCAGATACAATCTCCAGCACTGGAAATTGCTAAATTTCTGATTGCTGAAAGCTGGTTCTTACTCCCCTTCCTAAGCATCCTCTGTTGGACATTATCCTTTGATAGCGTGCACAGTCAACCTTCGGTGCAGTCCAGCAGAAACTTCCTTTGTTCTGATATGAACCATGCTCGAAGTTATAACTTTTTTTCCCTTTTTCCACCAGCACAAGGTAAATTTATGCAGCAAGGTTGCACTGGTGCAGCTGCAGGGCTGCAAAACATGCTCAGGTCAGTGTGGACAAACTCTGTCATCACATGATATATATTATAATGTTTGCAGCTCTGAAAAGGAGTTTTCTGGCACAGAAAATATTCTCATGTGGAGCCAATTTGCTTGTTTACTGTGAAATAATTTACCTTCTTTGAAAGATTAAAAGATAGGCTTTTTATGATTCATGATAAACCTGGGCCTGAATCAGAGCAGAGGGTTGCATTCCCTGCATTCCTGACAGGTCTTGAGGGTGAGTTGTGGCATCAGCTGCAGAGGAACAGCAGAGAGGTCTGAACCCAGGCCTTGGCACTGAGGGGGTGAAAAATACTTCAAGCATCGATACAGATACCCTTAGAAGTTTTGTTAAAATTGGATACAGTAAGAGCCTTAAATGAACCACTAACTGGTTCATCTAACATCTTCAAAACAGCGTAAGTCAGCATGTTTTGAAAAACATTTCCCCCTTTGAGTTAGTTTAGTTATTTGAGTCCTCAGCTGAAGACTTCAGATGTGGTTTCATAACTGACTCCAACAAATCGAAGACTGTGCTGTCTACAGAGTGGATGACCCCATCTTTCTGCTCACCCTCTCCTGTGTGTTAGTGCTTTCAGTCATGTGGCCACGCAGTGATTTGCATCTGCTAATCCACCGGAAAATGAATAACTACTTTTTATGGGGCTCATTTTCAGTCGGACTGAAAGGGCACGACCACTAATGCCGACGCAAGGGAAGTGATATGAGCACGTGGTCAAAAGCAGGACCATCCGTTCAACAGCAGTAGCAATGTTACATCAACTTACGCTGTGAAATGGCTCCCTTAGAATATTATCTCTAGGATATGTTTCTAAAAACAACAACCTTGCCATGAATCCTCTGTCTCTCTACGAGAGCAGCTAGTATTGCTCTTCCAGACAAGTCTTAAAAACTTTAAAGCTTTTTACGATGGGCAACAAAAATTAACAGTCAGTTTTGAAAATGATCTTATATGATCATAATGTGGATGAATAAAAGAAACTTCTATTCTCATTTCCTAACTTTGTCCACGAGTATTTCTGTATTGCCCTTTGATAATATTCTGACACTGAGCAATCTGTTTTTTCATTGTGATTTTCATATAAATCTGAGCCCTCTTAGTGAACACATGATCTGAATGAAGTCAATGTAAATATATATTGAAATGTTTTTAGTCAGCTGCAGACTTTACTGTCGATGTGCCGATAATGATTTTTGTTCTTAAGATGGCTCCGGAGATAAGTGACTCATTTTATGCAATGGAAATAACTTTCCTATAGGGTGTTTAGGAGGATTCAATAGAGTCCTTCAGCTATCCAGACGTTAAAATATCAGAGAAATTCATTTGTTTCTTCACAAAGCCAGATACGTGGACTTTTTATGCAGAACTCTGTGTTAGTAGGGAAGACAGATTTTCCTTAAATAAGCCAACCAATTTAATCATACTGCATTCCTAAATAGCCACAACCTTTCAACAGCAGTACTGACAAGATCAACAACACATATTTTGATCCTCTGGATGTCTGTCTGTGACTCATTTTCCTTTTCAGGGACATTTGGGTGGACTGGAGAAATGCACCATGAAGAAAGAACTGGAGATCAGGATTCATATCTAAGGCGAGGTTCTTCCTCACAACAGCGAAGGCTCAGTGCATACCAAAACAATGTCACTTCCACATGGCAGAGGGAGGAAGATTTATGCTCTTATCAAATTATGTATGAGATAAAATCTAGTGTCACTGTACTGATTCCATTAAGGCACTCTTTAACACAACCCAGATTTTAACTTTGAATCACCAGAGGCATGTGTTTTATTAATTTCCATTGGTCTACTCCTATATTTGATGTTAACTGCGAGCTTTAAATAGATTGCTGAATTGGGCCCATTTAGGGATATCCAATGCATTTCAGGTTAAAGTTGTACTGCAACAGACTCCAGGTCTGCTGGAACATACCCAACATAGGAATGGACTCTGCAGGATGCATTTCATACAAATAAATATGTGGAACTTGGGAAGCATAGTATCAGGAAGAGGTGGCCATAAATCAAAGGGAAAAAAAACCCAAAACCAAGGCAAAGTAAAAGAAAGTTCTATGACTGAGCTCTCAACTATCATATTAGCTCAGATGAGAGTTTACATTCACATTATTTACTAACAGGTGGCATTTATTGGCAAATTACAATGTAACAGTGGGCAGAAAACAGGAAAGCACTCATTCCTCTTTGGAAGAGGGTTTTTCTATCTTTTTCTGTTGTTGTTTTTGTTTCTGTAACTCATTTATATATTTATTTTTACAAAGTAAGCCCAGTTAGTGAAAATTATTTTATGCGCCCTTGCTACTATACCAACAAAATGAAATCCAAGTTCCTGCATGATGTGACATGTAAACCATTTGTGCTGAAGTGACTGCCAGAAAGGGATGGAAAGTTTTTATCCTGAAGAAACATTCAAATAAAATGCCAGTGTAATCTAAAATTATTCACTGACAGTAACCGCAGGATTTTTTGTGTCTTCTCAATTTAGCCAAGTCTAGTATTTAACAACTTAGAGCATCAGCAGAGAAAGTGATGTGTTTTCCCTTCTGATGTTCAGTAAATCTGAAAACAAGAGGGTTTTTTTAAAAAGGAAGACATAAAACAATTTTGTTTGCATTTCATGGGGAAAAAAATCCCATCAGTAGTGCTGCCATCTAAGGTAAAGCACATGTTTTCAAAGAAAGTATTATGAGTGTGTTACAAACACTAACATTGTGCCAGTTTCACTCAGATCCTGGTGCAGGTCAGGTTTTAAAACCCAAACAGCCTCAGCTCCACCTAGACGCTGTGATCACAATGGCGTGCACTTATCTCCCTTAGCATTCTCATGTGCCATGATTCAGCTTCATTTCCTTTCTTTAAGACGGTTCGAAGTCAACAAAAATAGATAAATGGCTTATTTCTTTTTCATAATATAACTACAGATTTTCCAAACAGCCACTTGCTCCTTTGCTAAGTGAAAGTTAGAACTGTGTGCCCACTTTTCTGCACCAAGAAAAAAAAGTGACAGTTCATTAGCTTTTGCTATCAAACTCTAAAATTACACAGTCACATCAATCCACCTCCTCTGTCCTATGGAGCTTCTCTGTCATCACAAAGCCTATTCAAAATTTCCCCAAGGGCCAAGACCAACACTTGAAAAAGAGTTTAACATTGTACGAAACCAAAAGCGTGCCCGATTACTCACCATGTCAGACACCCCGCCCGACCTTGTTCTTTCTAGTGCCGTTATTTCAGACCTGTATCAGTTCACAGCCTGACCACAGCTGGGAGTAGTGATCTCCACCCTGCCTCCTGCAAGCCTGCGTAACATTAGTTTAAATCTTTATTCATTCATTGACAGAGATATCAAGAGGTTTCTTTAAATGACAGCAATATGCCAGATCTGCCAGAAGGATTCTTTAGCATTGTGGAAACAACTGGCTACCAGAGAGAGACTGCTTTGAAGTTACCATTTGCAGCACCCAGAGTACTTGGGTTGGATCGGTTTTTACTGGATTACTTTCATGGCAAGCTCTTCTTGCCCCATCTGAAGAGTTTCTTTGTGAGCAATGAATGAGGATGCATCTCGGGAATGATGCGATACTTCAAAAGATGATTCTTGTAGTTTACTTTGCAGTGAGCTTCTCTTCTGAAGGAAACGCTGCAGAGCCCTTGTATTGATCACAACGATAGCGCATGCAATGTGCCTTTTATCACTAGGCTGTCTGCACTATCACTTTTCAATACAACTCCGAAGCAAATCCTTGCAAGCTAGGACTTTTACTAATTCATATATGCGTAAATATATGTTGTCTTTTATAATGCAAGATTTTTTTCTGCAAACACTTCAAAACAAAGCTGGTCCTGCTGAAGTCAATGGAAGTTTCCTCAATGCCTGGAGAAGAACTGCAATTTAGACTATTTTGGAAATGGTAAAGTCAAGAATATCTTTATATTTAAAAAATGGAAGTTTTTTTTTTTTAAAAAAGAAGTTTTGTTTTCTGTACTGAGTTTTAATGGAGGAAAAAAAAGAAGAATTCGCCAAAGGTATAAGTGACATTCAGAAAAGGAAAACTGATGGCCTGTGTCAGCTAATACACATTTAGTAAAAGTTTCTAACCAGCACTCACTCTATAGGAGCAATGAAGATTGACATTTAAAACCATACCACATTATCGCATTGAAGCAACACTCCCCTATAGGTTTCTACATACCCAGACAAAAGTTGATTTTGAAGGTGTTAAACACTAAGTGTTTTAAAACCAATAAATTTTTAACTTAAAAAGCCCATGGTCATAGCTGGGTTTTTTTAATAAAAAAAAGGATACATTAAGTTCTAGGTGTGAAAGCCATTATTCATGCCTATGCCCATATACTTTATTTGTCATTGGTCACTGAATAATTCAATCATTTTAATACTCTTTAGCATAGCAGCAGTGACAAGTGAATGGTTGTGTGAACACATACAAACTTGCATGTGGACAATTCCTTAGTCTGAACAACGCTTGTTCACAGCAGCACTAAGGGTACTAGCTAATGGGTTTTGAAACACGATTTCTAGCACGCAAGTATTAGATACTTGAGCATATGTACATCCTTCGCATAGCAATTCTGGCAATTTTATGTTTTTGCATCAGTAGATGCACTCTATTTCTGGGTCTCTGGACCTTCGTTCCTATGCAGGATACATGATAATGGACAAACTCCTGCTCAGTTCCGTAGATAATTTTTCCTCATGTTATGCAGAACCTTTAAAAAATGCCCTGCTGAAAGCCTTACAACACTCTGCAATTTGAGCTGAAATAATTTTATGGATCAATAGAAATACTCATTGAAGCTGTCACTGACTGATAAGTGGGAAATGAAAAATTACAGCAATTCAGGAACAACCTTTCTCTCCTTTTCTTCAAAGCTCTGTTTTGAGTTACAACATGATCAATCCTCACTGACCTCAGCAGAGAGATTCTTTCAGCTTTGGATTAGGCTACATCCTACAGGCAATGAAAAAAATCAGCCCCAAACCACTAGTTTACATATGCTTTATGTGACAAGGATACTTTCCTGTGCTTAGGAAGATGATGATATAGTTTTCTGTTGCTTCCTGCCTTTATTCACACTGAAGCTGGAACCCAGTATGTCATAGTTACATCACACAATGATGGGAAGACTCTTACAGCAACTGATAATAACAACGGATTCCTTTTTATCGGCGTGAGCCAGGCTAATTTCTACAATACAATGTAAAATGCAAAGTGGACTCCTTTCAGTTTCTTTTCTCAGCAGTTCTCCCTTTCCTGTCTTTAGCGTAAGTGATACTGCCATGGCAGTTTTGATACTCAGAATGGAAAATGGAAACAAAAAAACTCATGAGCAGGCAACAAAATCAAATGACACCCAATATGCGTGCAGCACGGTTACTCTTCAATACACTTCAGAGATGCTGTGCCAAGCTAACAGCAGCTGATTCTGGGGGCAGGGCCAGCAAGCGTGGAAATGGGGTCAAAAACTGAGGAGCTGGCAGGGCTTCTCTACCAGCATTAATGCGGGAGAGGGCCAGACCTTCTGGGAGTGAGCTCATGTCTGAGCCAAGGACAACCAGGAGAGCTGCTGGGAGAGGGGCAACAGTGGCAGGGGGCCTAGAGATACTAGAGGTGCTCTTTAACAGCTGGCTTGGGAAACAGCTGTGATTTTGGCTGCCAGGTCTGCTTGAGCTGCCTCCAGCACAGCCCTACTTGGAATCACTCGGTAACATATGGGAGCAAACATTGAACCCATATTCACAGAGATGTAAAATCAGAGGCATGACAGTGTGGCATTTTCACAAGTATCTGTGTATTTTTTGAGGCAAGATACCTGGGTATCAGCAAGAGTTTTATCTTAGAATAGGTACTTCAGAAACTTTCATGCTACCTGTCTGGCTTAATGTGCAAAAGAAGTCAGTATCACAACAGAAGCTAGACTGACAGAGTTTCAGAAAACTAGCACATACCTATCCTTCAGTAATCAGTCATGATTTAGTTTAGAACCAGTAATCAGTAATTGATTACTTGTACAAAGTAACCACACCAACTTCAATCCTGGCTGAAAAGCAATTGTTTTCGGAGACACAAGTAACCTCAGTTGCAGAGATGGTTTTAGAAGCAGTGTTATAATATGGGATAAAACCCCAGGAACACAGAGAGTAAAGCACACTGTTGCATTAAAAGAAAAATAAAAGCCTCCAGAAACTTACCACTGACGTAAGAGCCATCTGAAAACTGTAGATTCGAGCAAGGCCAAAGTCAGCTAACTTTATCTGCCCACTGCTGGTTACAAGGATATTTTGGGGTTTCAGGTCCCGATGCACCACACGATGTGAATGCAGAAAGTCCAGTCCCCGAAACAGCTGAAGCATCATATCCTAAATATAAGGAAGAAATCAATATGCACTTATCAAGACAAGGTGGCAAACAAGTAAACTCCCTGTCATAATCTGCAAAACTAACTTAATAAATACTGACTTAAATATGTGCACAGGAAATAAAAACAACTATTAATATAAAATGGACAGGATGTTGCTAGAACCAGCTGACTTGAACAGGTGTCCTTATCAAGGTAATGTATTGTTTCTGGTTGAATTATTTGAGGTTGATTGATAGAAGATTGATGGTCAACATACTTAAAAGAAACAGCAAAAGCAAGTCCGTAAATCCCAGGAGAACTTCAAAAGAATGCTGTCCAAGTAAGAAAAATACATAGTAGCTTTTTGCTCTTAACTTCAAACAGCACACCACTTTGCATCTCACAAGTTTATGCTTTGTCCTGCCCCAGTGAACTGAAATTTTATCCTTCACTTCAACAGGCACAAGGGTATGTTTCAATCAGGAAAGATGTTTAAATGACAAATTTGCCAGGTTTTAATGTTATAGAGCGAAAAAGTTTACTTGGCAAAATCTGTTGTACTGAATTTACTGAATAGGACAGAAACTACCTTCAGATCAAAGTTTAGCACTAAATCAGTGTAATAATCATAAGTAACAGTTCTCATTTTGCTTTGTTTTGTTATAGTGATGCAATCTTCCATGACATTTCCACAGCTGAAGAAACTACTTAATCTGTACTCATGTTTTCACATTAATCTTAGTAACATGAAAGGAATGAACTAACGGACTCAAAACTAAATACTAGAAATCCCCTGAATTCCAAATTAGAAGGATACTGTCAACTTGAAAATTATATTTGCAAAACAGGCAGTTACCAGAAGATGCTGCAACAAGTAAGAAACAAAAGGGATAAAGCAAAAGTTTATTTTCTGTATGCACTTGACTTGAGTTCACGAAGCTCCAGCTCTGTGTTTGCTAGTGGCATATGCCGTTTTCATAAGCCATGCAGCAGGGTGTCTGCCAATCCTGTTATTAGGACCAAAATGATCTTGGAGAGGTGGATGGCATGAAACATGAGAAAAGGGAAGAAGGATAAATTGAAGCTGGTTGCTTTTGTTCCTCTCTATCAACTTCAGCATGTTTCAAGTAAATATTAAAGGCACACTATTAAAAGGAATTATATCTGAAAATGGATTTAAAAACAGCTCAAAACATTAAGTTGATAATATTGCTTTAGCTGGATGCTTTTTTAAGATACACTTTACAGATTTTGCTATATAATTTAATACAAAATTATTATTTTCATGTAATGTTCCCTGATCATCTCTACAGAAAGCATTATAAAATGTATAGATATTAAGGCTGGAAGCTCTAATCTGACCTCTGATAAAACATGGCCATTTCTATATATAGCCTATAACTCTCTCCATAGTAACAGTGGACTGCTCATAAAATAATCAGTTTTTATTTGAAGACTCTGATGATGGAGATATTACCGCGGCACTATGGATTCTGTGACAGCCTTTAATTATTATCACCTCTGAAGGATGGTGGTAAACGGAGAACCTCATTCTCTGTTAGCTGATGCCTTTTATTCCCTTTGCTTCCCCAGGAAAAATTGAGATCTGATAATTCTGATAACTAGTATAATAGTGTGTTCACCTTTAAAACAAATATACAAAGTATATTGAATCCTCTTGTATTTATATAATTTCCCTTTGCAGTTCAGAAATATGTGGAAGAGCTAGGACTACAGCTCTGCAGGTTTCAGTCATCAGTAGAATTAATACATGTCATATCTGCTCACTCTGTGCTATTATAACTTAAATCAAATCCCAACAGCCTTTGGATCAGTCTTGCAGATGCATAGAACATGCCAAGAACATTTAAGCGTGTAGTTATCTTAAGTATGTACTTAATGGTTTCACTGAATTTGGGCATAATTTTTTTTATTCCCAGTAGACACAATATCAGATAAAATAAGAAAATAATTTAAAGAACTTAAGGATTAGTCAGTAGACCCTGGAGAGTCCCTTTTTGGTGACACTTCTGTATCCTACTCATTTGTCAAGTATGTAAACTCATTCCTGCAGTTACCAAACATATCGAGAATATTTTTTTCTTACAACTGATGCTGGTTTTGTTTCAACTTTCTTCCTCAAGCTCAGCAAATGCAATTCTGCTCTGCTAGTTGCAAGTTGCAAGCAATGTCTTCAGTTTCTAAATTCAGAGTCTTCTTCCAGGCACAGGTAAAAAAAAGAAAATATTTGAAAATGGAAACTGGTATATCTTTCTTTCCCCCCATAGGACTCAAAAGATGAATATCATTTACTGAAGTTCTCTTCACACACAAAAAATGAGATGTGCCACAGAAAAGTGTACCAGGAATGTATAAATTTAAAAGGTATTAGAAAGAAGAAGGAAAACTGGGGGGAAAAGTGCTATACTTCCTCTTCCAGGAAATTCAGAGTTAGTCCATTCAGGCTATTCTCTAGTATTAATTTTGGACTGTTGATCATGCTCTTTTGCTATCTCTTATTACATACGATTACATCTATGAAGAGATTTCAGTTCAAAATTATCTTGGAAGAACAGCCCAAAGATTCATGTGTGTAAAGAAGGGCAATTTGACGTAAAAAGATAATTTGCTAGTTGTGATTCATTATTGTCCTGTTTCTAAATTCTCAGCTAGTTAGAAAAAGAGCAGAAACCAAAATCACAAGACATAGGCTTATTATTATGCACTTTAAATACAGAATACCAAATTGTGCAGCTCAGAATTTGTTATTTGTTGGCACAAATGGATTTTCGATATCAAAGCAAACAAAAGAGAGAGCTTTTGAATTACTTTTTTATCCATAATGAATGATTAATGTTGTGCTGTACATAAGCCTAGTCAAAAGCCATTAGGCCTCACGTTTGGAAAATGGCTTCATACTCTCAGTCAGCCACTTGCAAGAAATACCAGACTCAGTCTGGGCTGTGTGTTTTCTTTGATACCGTAACTAATATCAGAAGATACTAACCTGTGCTAGCAAACTGGATAAAGGCCATAAACGTGCAGGACCCAGATCACTAGCTAACTACATAAGGATAATTCCATTCATCTGACGGAAATGCATTAATTTTTATTAGTGATGATTACGCAGTATTATCTCAATTACCAAGATCTAGAAAGAACTGCAAGAGAATCTTCATGTGCCTCAAGGATTAGTTTGTTCCATGTCTGCTTTTCCCTGAGAAATTTTCTGTGCTAGCTAGGCATACCATACTTTGCAATTACAGTTAAAATCATATTTCAAAAGTTAATTGCAAAATGATCAGTTCTATTTGACAAACAAGAAGTTTCATGCCTTAGCAGATTTGAGGAACAAGCTCTAATGAGTCATGAACAAACCTCTACTAATGTCTATCAGATGTTCTTTGGATATTTTATGTTTACAAACATAGACACAGAATAGCGCCTGTTGTTTCAGATTAGAGATTTCTACCATGCTTCTAATATCACAAAACCTAGGATAGTTGTTGTCCAAGTTGGAGATATATACATTATTCCACTGGAATTACTTTTAGATAACCATGGCTTTATAATGTTTTCCCTTTTCAGGCTACATTTTCAATGCGGTCTATGCACAGATCTAAAATATTTATCCGTAACTCAGTTGAAAACTGAGCTATTTTTGGATGCAATGAACAAAAACACTTTCCTTAGAGGCAAATATGTAGCTTTAATTTTGTAAAAGCCTCAGAATGGAAACAGGAGCAAAATTTGTTATGGAAATGCTGCATCTTCTGCATGTTCCACCATATATGGTATTGGTGATGGCATTGCTCAGTCTGATACTTACTCAATTTATCAGTGCTGAATGTCAGGACCAAATTGCAATGAACTTTTCAAGCAATATCATATTATGTCATGAGTCTCAATAATACACAGAAATATGTCCTGCATAGTCTGTCTCTGGTGTCAGCAAGGATGGGGACAGGTTTGGGTTAGGCTGAGCAGCTGCTGTTGCTGCCTCCGCCAAGGGCGGGCTTCCCGGCTCACACTTCCCAACTCAGGGGCAGCAGGAGCAGAAAACCTTGATTTCCTACAGACTTTTGTCTCCCCCTTGTCCTATCCCCTCTTGACCCCTTGTAATCCTCCTCCAGCTTCTGATCCATAAATTGCTTCCAAGCCATTCGTTTTCAACATACCACTCTGATCCATTAAGAGTCACCCACCATCTTGACTTCCAGCTAAAATGTCTGTCCATTGCCTGCAGTAACTTACTTGTCGTTTAAGACCAGCCAGATTCTCTGGAGTGCTCTGCCTACTCTGCCTGCTGAATCCAAAAGAGGATGGCGTGGCTGTTGACCAAATAATTCAAGTATCTACTCAAAGAAAACAGAAAGTACAGAGTTGTTTTGGGTGTTGGTGCCCAGGTGCTGCCAGCTGGGGCTGCAGGGGCCTCTGTCAGGGGAGACGAGCGGCTGCCCTCTGCCAGACACAGCCGGTTCCAGCCAGCTCCAACAGACCCACTGCAGGGCACAGCTGGGCCCGTCAGCCAAGACGGTGGTGCCTCTGTGCAAACGTGTTTAAGAAAGGGCAGAAAAGGCTGGAGGGAAAGAGGAGGAGGGAACAAAAGGAGTGAGAAACAGCCCAGGGAACACCAAGGTGAGAGGAGGAGGAGAAAGAGGAGGTACTCCATGGTGGAGCAGACTTGCACACTGAGCCCATGGAGGACCTGCACTGGAGTAGGCAGATATTCCAGAGGGAACTGCAACCTGTAGAGAGGACCTACTCTGAAGCAGGCAGGAAGTGTGAGGATGAAGGAGCAGCAGTGAGGAGATGCTATGGACTGACCACAACTCCTCACACCCATCATGCCCCTGTGCTGCTCAGGGTGGGGAGAGTCAGGAGTGATGTAGAGCCTGGAAAAAGGCAGGGGAAGGTGTTCTTTGAATGCTTGCCTTTTCTCCCCCCCCCACCTGAATTAGCAATTAAGTGTCTATCTTAATTGGCAAGTTAATTTTCCCCAAGGTGAGTCTATTTTGCCCATGACAGTAATTGGTAAGCAATCCCCCTGTTTTATCTCAGCCCATGAGCTTTCTTGTTCCTTGTTCTTTATCTTCTGTAACCATCCTGCTGAGGCGGGGGAGGTGAGTGAGCAGCTGGGTGGGAGTTTGGCTGTTGGGCTAGGCTAACCCATCACCATCATAAAGTAATAGATGCTCAATTTAATGTTTTTAAAGGGGGACACAGCGTGATGCAACCTGAAGGAAAACAGCAAGAATAACATCTTCAGAGAAAGAGAACACATGCACCCAGGGGTGACATACACATATGAACAGCTGCTCATTACGTGAAGCTCACAGTTTTCCTCTGTTGACTAGTATTGTGAAGAAAGAAAAGCCTTTAACCAGATTGCCCTTGGCCATGGTGACAGGAGTTCCTAATACCAGAGAAAGTAAGTCTGTGGAAGTCCACAAATAGACTCGGTCATATCACCAAATAAAAGCAACACAGTACAGATCCCTGTCAACTACAACACACCCTAAATTTATACTAAAGCACAGGCTTTTTATGGCTTATTTTTAACCTATTTTCCTCTTTCTGCTCAATCTCTGTGCTAACAATTGGTAAAACACAACAATCCTTTGGAATCTCCTAACATTTCTCCTACTCCTCTATGGAGTATCTCATGCACCTGCACAACAACCTGCATCCTTCACCCAGAGTCTCTATCTATTTGTAAGTCATTTTTCTCTCTGCTGAGCAGAATGGAATGTCCCTATTTTGGATGGCAGGTGTTGGGATACTCGTCCTGAACATTTTCTGTAGGAGTGTTTGCATAAGAGACAAGCACAAGTGTAAACAAAGGGGACAAGTTTTAGACAGCAACGTGTAATGAATCAGTCAAGCTAGTTTGATGAAAAAGCTCACCAGCTCTCACTGAACAGCAGAAACCTCTCGGAGCGGAAGAGGAGCAGGATGAGACTTCCTTTGTATCCTACAGGACTATACAGAACCCCCAACCATCAAACTGCTTTCATTTTTAAGGGTGTTTTTTAAACATGCTGGAATGAAAGTTTAAAGAGTTTTCACATTCTCTGGGGCCTATTTTTGAAGCAGAATAATTACAGCACTTCTATGGTTATACTTTGTAACAAATAGTCAACATTAATTAATGCCAAAAAAACAATGGCATTCCTGAGGAATTACACAGTACAGATACATGAATAACAAAAGACATGATTAATGTTGTTACACTGAATCCCAAGGGCATTAGTAATAATGTAGTGACTCCCTGTTAAATGCAGTGATTTTGTTTTTTAAATCCCGTCCTCATACTGCACTGCGAACCCATCACACCAGCCTATCTAGAATGCCATGACTCTGATGGTGGGGACAGAGAAGCAATTTGCTAGAGCCTATGGAGCTGCAGGATGCTCTTCTCCATGCAGCCGGCTGGGTGCAGTGGCTGAGACACAGTAAGAGGCAGATAGATCCCTGCCCTTGTGCCCTTTTCCTTTGTCTCTCAGGAGAAAGCTATGGTGATCGGTCTCCCTGCAGGCATTCAGAAAGGGGAGGAGGAGCCTGTGCTCTTTACCTTCACCTAGCCATACTACAGCCTCTCAGAAGTCGCCCATGATCCAACTCAATATACAGCCAGGATATAGAGCTCTTGCTTTTCCTTATATTGGGTGACAGTTTACCTCAGAGTACTCCTATTGCTTTCCATGAAAGTATTCACAGGGCTGTCCCTCAGAAGAGAAGACTGCTGCGATATTCCTGTCAATTAACTAGAGAGTACCAAAAGAATGTGAACTTCACAGCATATTCAATTTAAATATGTTCACTGTTTTGATAAGAGAACAATGAATGCAAATGACCCGTTCACTTAGTTGTATTAATCAACCTTATGGTACAAGATAAAATGTTCATTTTCTGTTCACAGAATAAAATGCTGTGCAATTCATTTAGTGTATTATTAGAAGGGAACTAATATCTACCAAGCCTGTGCAAGGAACTGGTCTAATAATTGTTGGTGTTTTGTATGCTGCTACCCTAAAGGTAAACAATTTGTTGAAAATTAATTAACACATATATTTTTAAATAAAGTAAAATACTTAAGTAATCATTTTTGAATTGTAAAATTATTTTAATCATATTAGAGATACTTTAATACCCTTAGAGTAGATTAACAGATACTTGAAAATATATTCTGATAAACAGTTTCTGATCTATCTTAAATCACTTTTATATGAAAGAAAGCACAGCTCAATTGTTAGGATGAAGAACCCTGCAGACATGGACACTCACAAAGGTATGCATGTATGTACACATGCATTTTAGTGTTTTGAATCATCCTATTGAAGGCAATGTTATCCGTACTAGTCCACTGCAAACGTATAAACACTGAAACGGAATTGGGTTGTTATGTTTTGGTTTTTTAATTTTAATTTTTATTTTTAAATGGCTAGAACTATTTCTATAACAATTTAAAAGATACAACACCTGAAAGACTGGAGTCTCTAAAACACTGTTTTGAAGACTGTTTTAGTTGCTATTAGGAGTAGTAAGGCAACCAAGATTAGACAGTCTTATATAAATTACTGTGGAATACAATAATCAGTCAATTAGTTAACAGTCAACCTAGTAAAACTTGCAATTGTCACTACTATGCATAGACCTGCCTGTGTATCATGAGCATTATGTGTCAGTCTCAAGCAAAAGTACCGCCAACTGTGCACAAGATTCAGGAAAAATGCAAAATTTTAACTGAATTATAAAGATCCATGGTGGTCTTTGAAAAAGTTTGAGGCTTAACAACGCAACTGCATTGTCACAGGTTTATGATTGAATTTTATCTATGTATATAATAGCTTTCAATATACTGAGGCGCTATTTTCCGTTTATTGTCACGCCCCTGTTTGTAGACTGAATTCAATTCATAGCCACCACAGCAGGCTTAACGTGTTCTAGTCCCTTTGCTTAAACTCACCAACAGTCCCGTTGGAGTTAGAGGGGAACCAGTGAATTTGTACTGCCACAGGAGATCCTGACCAAGCATATTTTGGAGTGCTCCAAACACTTCCCAAACACCAGTGCTCACCAGCAGCAAAGGCGACATAATTAAGACTAGATTAAGATAGATGCACCCAATTCCTATTGAGTTCAAGGAACTGTTCTGAGTAATCTTCTGTCTGCCCTCCTTAAAGTAGAGACCTGGATTAATAGTTCAGAGGTCTTTAAAGTTTCAATCTTAGTACATGTCTGTTTTACCAGTATCTTAATACTGACAGATTTTCAAACTGATCTCAGTAGTTGTGAACATAAGACCAAATTCAGTATATGAAATGTGTACTTAATACCTGTGGGATAGATATGTACATACATATGTATAGGCACACATGTGGATACATCTCATTTGCGGCAGATGAATACGAATTTAAGTGTCTATAAGTCTTTCCACATCAATTTCTCATTTTATAGCTCGAAATCTGTCGAGTCAGTTTACAATAAAGATCTTTCAAGTTTTACTTTATCAGCTATTTTTCATATTTAATGAGAAGAGTTTGCATGATTGAAAGGAAACCTATATAATTATTGTCCTACTTACTTATTTTTAGTGGTTCAGTGTACCAAAAATTCATATCAAAGTGGAATTACCAGACATGCAAATGAAACACATAACATTTTCTATCTGGCTATTGGTATTTTTAAGAGAAAATACATGCAAATTAAATGAAAAAAGAGGGGAATTTTGTTTTAACAATTAGACAGAAATTAGCAAATGTAGCACTGTTACCAAGACCTGTCCTGGCTAAGAAATGTAAACGTAACTTTGTGATTAACAATCTTTTTCACTGCTCAAACCCTTCCACTCCTTGTGCCCAGTAGAAAAATCAACAGAAGGCACAGCTCATAACAGAATTTATAGATCTGAGCCTAGATAAGCACACAAACAGATTTTTTTCCTGTATCTCTGGGTGATATCATCACAGTTTTGTACATCCCCAAATACCTTCTGGGAAACTTCCTTTCTTCTGTTAGAAGCTTTTCATAAAACTGTACTGGAGACAGTAGTCTCTCACAGTGCATCCTGGTTTGACAGTTGTTACCCACTCTGTTCTATTATTCCTCATACCATCTGAAAAAGAGATGAGGACTAAAATGAACCAAGAAATCCCCCAAACTCTACTGGCTCACCCAGTTGGTAAGCCCCATATAAATGACTTGAAATAGCATCTGTAATTTGTATGCATTGGCTCTGAAGCCCCTTCTGGCACATGTCTGGCGACTGACACCAGTCAAAATTTGGTATCTAAGTGTCACATCAGGTCAAGCTGAATAGCTGGGGCAGAGCTGCAGTTTGAGTTCTGGAGTACACTTTTCATATAATTCCAGCTTCTTTAATGGTCATGTTTCTCAACAAGGCAAGTCATCCTTCCTCCAACTGATGCTGTGAGCCTCTTCCTCCTGGGGTAAACCCCAGACTTTCACTTGACTAAGCCAATCTATTCTGGAGCACTGTGTATACTCCTCTATCTCTACCACCTCCCACTAGAGCTTAGTGCTTTCAGTTTTAAAAAAGATTTTTGATTGCTTCTAATAGTATACATTTCCTTCTCTCATCGTGGGACATCATTGCTATTTCATCTTCATAGACTTTGCTTCTGCATTCCCAAGCTGTATTTTGGGACATCCTAAGCATATCATCACTTGTCGCAACCCTTGTAGAAGCTCTCCTGATGTAATTAGATAAATTAGTCCACCCAGAAAATCCACGAAGCTGGATGTGACTCGCTTTAACTACTTCAGTATGCTTCTGAGAGGAGTTCACAGAAAGCACTGTCTCACTGCCAGAACCTATGAACTACAGTAAATTATCAACCACTGATGAGCCGATTCTTCTCCAGCGCTGCTCACACTGGTCCTTAGGAGGAATGGTACCAACAAACAAAACCCCTTCCCTAGAGGAGAATGCTGCTCAATCAGCACTACAGCTATTTACCAGCACCTTCATGACACTGTCGGTCATGATAGCTCTTTTTAATTTACTCAGACTCCATGAAGGGTTAAAAATATGGCATATGTTGACAGCAGACACTCCTCACTAACAGGAAAGACACGTTGCTGTGGGGCCCAGATCTCGGCTTCTCCTTCCCTGCAGCTGTCTGTGGATAGCAGCTAATTGTATCCACTTGTTTAACCTCAGGGATAACGTCTGGAGGGGACCAAGTGCCACAAGCGTACTTTTTTTTTTAACGGTCATTTCCTCTCTGGTGTAACTTGCATGACAGCATGTGACAAGCAGAAATTAATGGGGACACTGCTGTGCCAATACCTCTTGAATTGCTTTGACACTGGCTGCAGGCTGCCTGCTTGGCCACCCAGCCAAGACCTCACATGAAACGTGGCAAGGGGCCCACAGCTCTATTCACTAACAAGCCAGCTGGTCAGTGATTAGAAAGCTGAAACAATGCTGTGCACATACATCAAGAAAAATGCTTTACAAACAGCTTCGGACTTAGGAGGCAAAGTCTCCTAGAAGAGTAAATCTGTAAATTTATCTTCTGGGGACTGCTAACTTAAGCTAATGTTAGAGATAATGTGGAAGGCCCTGAGAGATGACTGCCCTACACTGTCACCTGAGCACAAGAAGGACTAACCTCAAAACAAAGACTAACATCTTAACATGCTCAAAATCATGTGCAAACAGCTTAGACCACATGGATTCTGGTCCAGAGGAGTATTCAAATTATGTAAATACATAGAGATTTATGACAGAGTACGCTTCCTAATGGTCTATCAACACCTTGGCAACATCACTGACATTTCTGCAGAAATTCTCACTGGATTTGTCTGCAGTGTGCCATCAAGAAGGCTGAGATTTGTTTATATGCTGATACATGACAACAAAGGATGAGACTTTAGAAGTATCCCAGGGGATCTGGATGACCAGATCTCCTACACCCAAGGCAGCTTTGAACATTTCAGCCAAGACTTTTTTGAAAACTGTCAAATCCTTGGCTAGACACAAAAGGCTCAAGAAGACTGTTCCTTTAATTTCGCTCTCAGTTGTTTTTTTAAACAGTATCCAGTAAAAATGCATGGGTTCTTTATGAAACACCTGCATGGCAACAAGAAAATAAGTTATGCTTTTTTAAAACTGAGAAAAAAGCAGTCATTAGGATCCTACAGATTAGAAACCTAAACATCATTTAAAATCAATAGGACTTGGGCACCTAATTCCTATGGCTCCTTTGAAGTTAAACTCAGCCCAGCAATTTTTGTTTCATAGAAAACTTGTCTAAACTTATTATAACACAGGCCTACTCCATTTCCTGATATATAAGGAAATATATTTTGTGACATATATAGATACATAAGAGCTCAAGACACTGTGAAAGAGGCTGGCAGAATAGCAGAGTCACTTTTGTGAATTAGAAATTGGAGTTACTGTAGAGTCTGGACTTTGGGCCTAACTAATTTTCATTGCTTCCATCATAAAAATGGTGAGGAATTCAGCATAGTCATGAACGGCACTTGCATGCTGAGGAAGAAGATGGCTTCGTATTAGGCACAACCAAAGCCCAGTGAAGTCACCGGGACGCTATCCATCAATTTTCAAAGACCTGAGATTGTCCCACTGCTTTTTAGTATTTCCATTCTCCTCCCACACTCATCGGAACCAGTAGGACCTTCAGAGAGATGTAGCCAACCTTCTCTGAGACAAAAGTGTCAGCATGACACCAGACATCGAAATATAGCTAGAGTGAGACATTCTTTTAATAAATAGTTAACAATTTTTATTAAAAATGTGAACCCAGAGGAAAGTAAGAAGACAATCCCTTCCTGACCTCTCCAGGGAATACATAATAAATAAAGCTCAGTTGTGTGCTTTTGAAAAGCCACTTTTTAATACTTTTTTTTGTTTGTTTGCAATGTACTTGCATGGCAGAAGTATCGTAATGCTCATCAGTGCCGTAGAATGGCTCAACACTGGGGTCAATTACTACATGAGCTCTAGTCACAGGAGTTCATTTAACTTTGCTGCCTTTCTTGCTCCATATTATAAATTCAGGGATAATGGTTAACTACTTCACGAGTGTTACAAAGATTAACTGGTTAATGTTTGTTAAGTACTCCGAAGATCCAGAATTGCTTTCAGTTATAAAGGCATAACAACCTTCAAGAAAACCAAGGATATACACAAGAGGGAAGATGTTTTGGATATAAGTTATGGGTAGAAATGGGCTTCAAGGAAGAGCTGAGAGGGGACAGTGGCCTACTGGAACTAGCTTGGCCAGGAGCCCCAATCCAAAAATTGTACATACAGCTTTGCCATGCTTTTACAGCATTGTATGAACTGCCTTCAGGATGAGAATCTTACTGACGCTTTAGTACATGTAAATCAAAAGTAGGGAAAAAGAGAATTGTTTATTGGAAGCACTGAGCAGATTGAGTTGTTCTCTGTATTTACAGTAGCAATTCAGTTGCAATTCTATTATGTTGAATTCAAAAACCAATAGCTCTTGAACCAACAGCTTTACAAGGGGAACAGGCAAGACTTTATCCTACAGACAAGGCATAGAGAAGAGCTTTTGCAAGAGGAGTCAAGCAAGTGCACAAAGTCTTTTGTTTTCAACGAAAGCATGAGAAGTTTGCCAATAGCACCAGACTAGGGGAATGGCTGCTTATTCCCTTCCGCTTACATGGTCTATCACTTTCTCATTTCTTTTCTGATTTCCAACCTTTTCCTTTACTTCTTTCTTTCCTCCCTTCATTCACCTTGTTGCCCTTTCTTGCCCCATCCCCAGTTCTGACCCTTCTCTTCATGCCTTCACTGCACCCCATCCCACTGAGCCATTTCTTCTCCCACCACGCTCACTCTCAGGCCCTGTGGTCCTACTCTGTCCCTTTGGGTTGTTGCCTCCCACAGGCCAGGTGACTACTGAGCAAGGTAGATTGGCAGAAGATGCCAGCTATTAGCACGTCGCAGCAGCTCATCTCTGGAGTTTGGATATAACAAACTGTAACAGGTAGTGATGGACCTGAGATGTTTGCTGTGGCTGCAGTGGTGGGATATGGTACCACACATCTCTGAGTTCCTCTGAAGTGCCACGGGCCATAGAGCCTCTAGTTCTCGGCAAAATGACACTGATTTACATTAGCGTAAATTAGTGTAAACCTCACCTTGTTTTCTTTTGAACACTTGACTGGTTCTTGAAAAAGGAGGCATCTTCAACTCGTAGTGACACTATGAGCGATGAGCCTACTTATTTCTTAATGTTAGCACAATAGCCAAGAATCAGCTCTGCTTTGGGGGTGAGGGTGAAGCTTGGGGATGCAACATGGGGCGCAACATGAGAGTCAATAGTCTTCTTGGGAGGGGAGAAGATCGCCCCCAGTGTTTCACAGACACCATATTCTCTCCCTTCTCCCACCTCCCCAAATGCTAAACAAAACAAACTCTAAGAGATTTTTAATAAAAAGTCAAAGTTATGTTAGAAGTTAACTTGTAAAAAGAGCCAATCAATGGAACAAACTGCTTCCACAAAGAAGTATCTTTTGAAAGTAAAATGTCACAAATGATGCACGTGACACATGTAGCTTGTGACAAATGCATCATTGCTTCTGAAAAGGGTAACTTGTGACAAGCAAAAAAGTATGCTATTGATTGTGTAAGCATATGTGGAAAAGAAAACTACATGTCTTCTTGTGTATCTTCACTTCATGGAAAACCTACGAGAATAAAAGCAGCTACGATCCAGACAACCTGGAGCACATACGTCTGTGCTTTGCTGAATCAGGCCCTAGAAAGAGAAGTCTTTTGTTTTCCCTGTCAACAAAAAGCCCATTACAAATCATACAATACAATATCAAACTCTATGTTATTCCAAAATGACAGTCAATTGAGTAGAAACAAACTGTATCTTCAGAAGGGCAAATGAGAGAGGCTAGGGATCACTATCAAAGGATTTCTGTTTTCTTTTGTTTATTAAATAGCAACTGTATTATTTACTGCAGCTTTGCAAGCTAGTGAGCAGCTGGGTGTAACACATTTCCATGCTGTGTAACCTCTCCTTATGCTTCGTTAGATTCCTTATCAGGACCAGAAGAAAAGAAATCTCTCTGTTATGCTTTTCCTGTGGCAAAGGAAAAGACAAGATGATGACTTTCCAGCTCATTTCACTTGTACAACGTTATCATCAATCAACATGGGGTAGGTCTTTGTTATTTTCACTGAAGGACTGTTCTTAGTTTTCTGTCACAATAAAGCGCGACTCCACTAACTAGCAAATCAAGGTTACCTCCACCACATTTGCAAAAGAACAAAATGCAAACATAAGGCTAAAGCTACTTCTGAAATATTTTCCAAGGCCCCAGTTTCAAAGATATAAACCTAAGTCAAATTAGGTCTAAATTCTTTTCATTGAAACAAAGGTTAAAGTCTGAAACACTCAGAGCAGTTGAGCTAAGGAAGCTAGACTAACCATTTCATCAAGAACCAAAAGTTTTCTGCTTGTTTTGCGACTTTCTGCTCCAGAAACCAAGCAAAGAAACTGTGGTTTATTTTTATTTTAAACTCTCTGTCAAGTATGCATCTCTTTGCAGTTTTGGTTCACTATAGCCCACGCAGCTTGGCCTCTATTCTCCTTTTCCTATGTCTTCAATAAGCCCTATAGACATCAGCAGGAATTATGCGAGCAAACAAAAAGCAAGAAAGGGATCTATTCTAATCAAGACAAAACATAATAAAAAATGCTTTGTAAGATGGTGTCTCCTCCTTTAACTTCATGTTTTTCTGTCTTTTCCTTTTTGGTCTGTGTTGTTTCTCACTGAATGACAGTTGTACACAACATACTATTGTAATAACAAGCATATGGCTCAGAGATCGCTGTTGACTTTCTCAAGTCTCAAATTAGACATTTTTATTTAAAATACATGAAAGACATCTGTATAATCTTTCATTAAATGCATTTTACATTTGTAACATCCTACGTATTCTTTTGGAACCATTTCCATTAAAATGCCGACTCTGGGTTTAGATAGCAAGTATTTCGTTTGTAACACTAAGGGAGGAGTACATTACTATCAAAATTTTTCTCTAAAAAGTCCTTGCTAAAATATTTACTCTGCGTGTCAGAACAGGAATATCTGAAGTTAATTCCAAATGAAAGAATATTTTAGAATGATTCATAAACTAGATGTTAAAAAAAGGTAACATACTGCCATTCCAGTGCCCTTTCCCTGCTGCAAAACTAAACGAAAAATGACTCTGTGTTTGCATCCACAGAATATTGTAACATTTTGGAGCCTTTTGAGATTCCTTAATTTTAGTTATGCAACAGAACTGTCACATCCTAAAACAAAGGACAAAAATTCAGCAGCTGAATTTATTGGCTTGGAAATGAAATGGTCTTAAGAGATGGCTAACATGGCTTCTTGATTATTTTTGGCATTTTAAAGTTACAGTGCAATGCTTCCTATTGCATAGACCAAAGAAGTGGGACATTTTAGAAAGACTTAGAATTTTTATGGCACTATTTGTAAAGTCACATATTTGGCAACAGTGAAAACTGTTGAGCAGTAAACTTCTTTGCAATGAAGCCACTAATTTCAATAGGGTCTTTATGGTATAAGACACCATTCAACATTAATAAAGATACTATGCGCTGCCTTCTAATGAGCTGGTCACAATGGTAAAAAACAGCTGCTTCTTTTAAATGGGTATTCTCAAGGGTCACGACTTCCAAAGACAAGTGGGATAAATTCTGTGGCCAGAACAGTTATGATATTAATGAAAAAAGAAATAAACAAACCAGTCCATCAGACCTGCGATCCTCTGGAACCCTCTTCCATTACTGAGTCAGTTTACCATGATGACCAACTATGACACACTTTTGTGAATAGTCAGGAGTCTGGTTCCAAAGGCACAGACATTGCTTACGTGTAAGTTTTGAGGGAAGACTACTTCCTCGCTCTGCCAAAGCATTTAAACACAAGCAAAACGCATGTTTATGACTAATCTGAGACTACGGAAACAACGGTTTCAATTCTCCTTTGCTCTAACCTTGGAATTCATCAGGTCAGTAGTACAGGATAACAACTGATTCTCCTCTGTTAGCTCCTCTAATTTGCAGTCCTTCAACCCCACTTCTTCTAAAGCTGGAGCAATCTGTTTACACAAAATTAAGCAAGAAGCTTAAGTGCTGTGCTGGAGCAGAGCCTCTGCTCCCTTTGGGGTTTCTCCTTTAAGGTCTGAAGTTGAACCAGAAGCTTCAGGTATATATTCCAGCATGAGTTTAAATGTTTTATGTATACTGACATAAGTACAGTATAGCTGTATCAATAACAGAGAAGTAAGAAGAACCTAAAATACTGATGTTTATGAGTCTTTGGATAAGGCTTCCAACCCCAAAATTAAGGACAGTTTTGACCTAGGAGCTTGAGCCTTTGTAATTTGCTCTTTCTTTATTGCAAACTGTTCAGGCTTTGCATGAAAACAAATGAAAGGCTGCTTGCTAACTGATGCTAATAGCATCACACCACACTCACCCCTGGAGGAACCCTAAGAAGCCAACAGATACACCACAGAAGGATTTGACCCATAGTTGTGCTCTGGAGTACTGATGTTGGCAAATATTACAAAACCATGTCTGTTTTATTAAAGCTACAAATAAATTAATAATTTTAATTTCTAAATATTTTGCCTTGCTGTCGCACCAAGAGCAAACAACAAGCAGTATTTCTGTTATTTCACTTGTGTTTCCATTCTAAATTTTCTGCCTTCTGGCAGCTGCTTGCAAACTTACTAATAATGTGTGTCTTTGTTTGGACTTCTTAAAAAGAAGGATATTCTCAAAATGGAAGAAAGCTCATTTTATTTCATTTTGAAAGCTGAGAAACCTGTAACATGAACCATACACTGATTACAGAGCACTGATATATAAAGGAAGCAGTTGTGTAAATGTGTGAAGTGGCTGTGGTGGGGAAACAGGAGAGCAGAGGAGAAGCACTATTTTAGACAAATAATGCTGTTGTAAAATCTTATTATTATGAGTCATGTTTAACAAGATATTGTGTAAAGGCCCGCCAAAAAGGAGGACCTATTATGGTGGGCACTATACAGTCAAGGGTTTCCATACAGCCTCTTCCATTAAAAGCTCACAAATAAAATGGACAAGACAGACCCCAGGTGGAGAAACAGTGTGACAGTTCCATGACACTACTTTTTTATGGGAGTCAGGAGGGGATAAGCAAAGTGGAAAGACAAGTGATGGAGAGAAAAGTTCTGGAGGGAGAGAACAAACAGAAGACAAGAGTGCTATACAGTGCAAATACAGAGTGAAAGTGAGGTGAAAAAATGAAGGTGGAAGGGAAGGGTGGAAGGAAGAAAGGGCTGGAAAAAATTGGATTAGCACAGGCAGAGAACATTGAGTTGGTATCACTAGAAGCTCTCTGAGTGTCAGAGGTTTTGGCTTTGGCTGCTTCAGCAGCTGACTGTAGCTGGCTGATGCCACTGGCTGATGCTTCTCTGCAGTTTCGTCCCTGATGGCCAGAGGACGGGAAGCAAGGAGGAACCTTGTCTGTTCTGGTATCTGCAGGGGTGGGTGGGACAGGGGCTTCCCATGTGTCTTTGATCCGACACACTGAGTAGGAGGGAGAGGCACAGCCTCAGCTGGGTCCCATTTTATTCCTTCCCTATGACTGTAACAGCCCTCATTCCAGCTCAGCTGTATCTGATGATGAGCTGAAACATAAGCCTATGGGATGGACTCTGGGAACCAGCAGATATATGTGTGTGTGTATATATACATGTGTACGTGTAGTATGCCTTCACGTGTATACATATGAAGACAATATACACCAAACCACTCCCCAGGCACAGGAGAACTGGTGCTACCCCTTCTATATCCTAGTACTTTTGACTCTTCTCCAAGCATCTGAGTTGCTGGTTCTGGCCTCTTCTGGTCCACAGCTATTTTGAGAACATGAACAGTAGAGTGATCATCATCGAGTTTCCCTTTCCCTTTCTCCCACTTGCTCAAATAGCAACATTTTTTCTGCAAATATGTTAGAGGACTTTTACAATAACTACATGTATATATGTATGTGTGTTTATGTGCCTATATATATAAATAATTTAAAAATTCTTAAAGCTAATTTTAAATTCTACATATGAAAACATGCAATACAAAAAATTCCGTCCCTATCCATTTGTATGGAACTTTGTTCTCAGGCGTAAGCTAAATACATCTGTTACAGAGGAAAAGATGCAAACACAACATATCTTGATTAAATCAGTGTGCCACTAAAGTAACACACTTCAAATTGATTTTTACTGTGGGATACAATAACCTGCCTATTTACTGGCATAAAAGCAGTGCATACAGCTAGTGCAAGAGTATTAAATTTCTCTTGGGGTGGAATAGAGAAAACAGTTTTATAAAAATAGAACTTATTTGATTACTATATTATCTTCTATTAGCTCTGAGCCAACTTTTGAATTATTTTACACTACAGCTGTATATTTGCTGTGAATAAATATGGACACTTTGTGACTATTCTAGTACAGAGAATCTGAGCTGCAATAACTTGGGTTGGCTGAGATGGGAAAGATATCCTGCCACAATGCTTCTTGTCCCAGAGTTCAACCCTTAGAATCTGTAGTTCAACAAGAAAAAATATGTTGGACAGGTTTCCCAAATATCTACCTTGTCATAATTTGTGTCATTCTGTCTCCTCTTCCCCATCTCTGTGTGCTTGTGGAGTAAAGTATAGCCTTGTGGGTATGCAGAGGCATAGGGGCCTTATTTCCTTACAGTGCAGAAACTACTATTAAGAAAGTGATTCCTATCTGCCCCCATAAAAATCAAGAATGGCTCTCTGAACATCTCTTTATCTCACATCTGCTGCAGTCCAGCCTTGAAATTATTTGTCAAAAGTAACATACGGCTTGTAAGCAAAATTTAGAACGTGGGTAAATCCAAACATTTCAGTCTATCGTTCTGCCACTGCTTTACATTCAGCATGAGCTGCAACAGCTTTCTTTTAATTGCTTTGACTGTGGCATCTCATCTTTGATGAAGAGAAAGACTCTGAAAACATGAGTGACGCTTCTGCTGATCACTGAGGCAGGAGTTACTTGCAGAGCAAGTTGCAACTGTACACCACCACTACCAGACAAAGGAAAGCATCTCGAAAATACTCCCCACTCTGAGGAACTGCCACCGGCTTGCTGTGGAACAGTGTGGCACTCTCTCTGACATGCTGCCTGGCAGTCTGGCCCCACCTTTACACTTGCTTGAGCATTATTCCTACCACATGCTCCCTTTCTTTCTTTCAGTGTCATCAAAGCATTTCATATAGCAATTGCTACTACATTGATGTCCCAATAGCAAAAACCTAGTGTCACTAATAATCCAAGAGCACCTCAAGGGAATCCAGAGCAGTAGGATCCATAAGCTTTTTTTTTGTATCACATCAAGTTCCAGCTCTGCAGAATTAACAGGAATGAAATAAGCTGATAGCAACATTTCACTTCCAGTGTTTGTAACACTGCAATTTTGCAATGACTTGATCATAAATTCTCTTCTACCAAAGGCTCAATCTCCATCCCTGCCCACAATTCAGAATCTCTTCAGTTTCTTAATCTCCTTTGACTTTCTGAATAAAGATGATTTCTGGCCCTCCATCTATTGAAAACAATAGCTTCCTTCTGACTTCAAAAAGGATGTGTCCCTTAGGGCCCTACTGGACTGTACTGCTGCCTTGAGAGTTTGGGCCATAAAAGAAAAGTAGGTTGAGTTGTCTATTTAGAGAGTCCTTGATAGACATCTTTTCACAGTGACATTTCTAATTCAGTGTCATTGTTTTGAAAGACTAAAATTGTTATCTCAGGCAGGTTGCTTTCATGCAGTATGCTACAATGTTGCTTGACTGCTTTCCAAACTGGAACAACTGAAAAAATGTGAAGCGCTCCAATGATTTTAAATCACTCTAGTCAGGACAGAATGATTTAAAATTATTGGAGTGCCTCACATTTTTATGAGTCTCAGTTTGCAAGCAATGGAGGTCTGGGCAGTCCTGGGCTACAGCACTGCAAAAAACCCAACTATACATTACCATCAGTTTGAAAATGTTTGCATTTGAAATTGGAAATGGTAGGGAATTCGAGATATTTAATGCCACCATAATTAAAATCAGTGGCTGTAGACTGACTGCAAAAATGTCCAGGCTAAAGAAATAACTGTACAGATACAACATTATATTTTCTAGCATCCTGTGCTCAGCAGTCCCTTCATTCGAATCATGACTCCTCCTAGCCCCTTGGTCAGACCGTACATTACTACCTGCACCTCTGCACCCAACGAGAAGTGGCCGTGTCTCTACGTGCAGCACAGTATGGGAAAGAAATGACAACACCTGCAACAGAGGGAACCATCACCCTTTGGAGAATATCCTCTTTCTAAGGTTTAGCTCCTTCAGAGCTGCCACTTGTGCAGGGCACCTGCTCTCTCTCAGGCTACCCTTCCATGCAGCAGTCCAGCGCCTGGTAGTAGGATACCAGAGAAAAAGAGAAAATATTTATCCCACAATAATGTATCAGTTCAGTCCTTTTGTTTTTCATTTATTTATAGTGGCAATTCTTCTTTAATTCATAATATGGATTCAGAACAAAATTTATTGCGAGATGCTCCACAAAGAATGAGATCCTTAGCAGCTGTAAATGGACATCATTTCACTTAAGCTAATGGACTTAATATCTCTTAGTATCAGTTGGGGATCTGATCCATTGTCTGTAGACTCTAAATTCCTCACTAAGTTTTGGTTCTTTCTTTACCACAAAAGTACTGACAGGAAAATGTTGGTATCTTTCTTATTAATTTGAGTAGGCTCTATTTTAGTGACTTTTAACTTTGATGTTAAATATGGCCACACTGGAACACTCTGAAGACTCGCAGTACTGGTGAATCTGTTTTCCTGGAATATCTCGTGTTGTTTTCAGAATTGCATGACTGTGTGACATCTGCTCTACATCTCATACGTGATCGACTGAGTAGGTACAACCATGGCAGATGGTTGATGACTCACCTCACAACACTGAACATTGGTTTGCTTTCTGAGAAGCAACATCTTCATATTAATTTTCTAAGTCTTGCAAAGATGTAACCAGTCTGCCTCGTTTGATAGCAGGTAATGTAAGTTACAGGAAATGCACAGGGATGCAACAGCAGCATTTATTTATTCTAGGACTGGGGGTAGTACTTTAAAATTCAATTTATGGGCTACTATCAGATAAATCCACAAAAGGAGATTAGGTTCACTGCCGTGCTTTCTAAATTTTAGGCATCTAAATAGCAAAATTTGGATCCCTGAATCAGACAGAGATCTAGGCTCCCTATGTAAAGGAGATACAGAGTAATATCCACAGAAGCCATTCACTTGAGTGAGGAATCAGGAAACACCAGACAAAAGGACATACCTTAAACCCTGTTCTCTCTGTGATTTTGCTGCCAGGGGGGAATACCATGAAGATTCACAGATCATAGACCTGGGCAGAAGGACATTCCCAGCTCTTCTAATGTCCTGTGATAGATAACGTATGTACCTGCTATACCAGAGACCTTTGTGCTGTTCCCTCCTCTGCTGACTGTCTGATTGAAAAAGGCACAGCCCAGTCAGTAGCTTGGGTAGGCTAAGTTCTGATCAGTTGTAAGAAAACTATTGCAAGAAGCCACAAGTTTACTTACATTACCTCGCAAAGTTAACTGTTCATTACTAAAATTAAAGAACCTTGGTAATAGTTTGTTATCCCCTCTCATTCTTACAGGCTCCTTGGCCCAGCAGAACAAGGACTGGAGGGAACTCCAAAGAGCCATTCCTAAACCACTTAATTTACAGCTCTATATACTAAGCCATCACATGGATATATTGATTTAAAGCTAACTATTGTTATATACATTGCAGTAGCTTATATCAATAAACATAAACTTGTTTGCATGCACATGATTTCCATATTAGAAATTTAATTAGTGTTTTAACAACCATACCTATATCCAAATCCTTTAGGATCAAAAATACCATGCCAGCCTCACAAGCATCCCATCAAAATGTGACCACCCAGCTTAAACATGCTTCAGTCCCAAAGACTAACACATCAAAATGCTTTAATGGCCTGTTAGCTATTTTTTTAAAAAGCATCTTTCTGTGGCAGAGACGTGTCACTCCCATTTCCACTACCCTTATGTCAACTAACAGAAGTTCCTAATGAGCCAAGTCTCTCAGAGGCTCAACTGCTAATGCCATTAACATTACCAAGGACCTGTGCGTGACTAACAGCAGTGTCCTAAGGAAACTGAACTCATACCTTCCATGTCCATATAAACTGCCCTAAAGTTAAAGAGTATCCCAGGAAGAAAAGAAGGGAGGAGACGATGAGTAGAGAGGAAAGAAGGAATATGTTGTCATTGCGGGTTTTGATTCACCCCGTATAGAACATATATTAACCAGCTCTGACAGAGGAAGCCAGCAAAGGTGAGCAGGACTATAATCCAGTAGTTACAAAGACATACTAATTAGATTAAGGGCTTGAACATAGTTGTCTTTCAAAGGTGAATGCCATGTCCACGAGTATTTGGAGTCATGTTCTCCATCCCTCTAGGCCAAACTATACTCCATTAAAAAATAATGGAAGTGCTTCAGCAGAAAAGATTTAAAATAATTCTGTCCAGAATAACCTAAAACTGAGTAGCCAGAGCTACAGCCACAGAAATGGGCTACAAGCATTCATGCTCCTGGCAACGGGGAGGGGAAGTGAGCATGTCTGCCCTACATCCTGGATAAGTATTCCCACTACCAGGCAATGCCTCAAAGGGAAACTGCCTCTCTTCTATCATTTTATGGGCATCTGTGGATGTGTTCCTAAAATACTCTCTGGGGTAACTCCTGCTGCAGGGCTTTAGAAATTAGAAGGGCATTGCTGAACAACATTAAGATAAAAGCTTTAGTTGTGCTTAAATGATCAACACGGTTAGTTTCTCTGAACTGCTTCAGTCTGACTACTATCTGCTAAACATAAAGGACATTCTTAAAATGGTACTGGTGTCACTTACGTTCCTTGACAGTTGGTAACTAAAAACCCCAGCATGCTCCAAACCAGCAAAAGCTGAGCCTCCCTCCCCCAAATGGTATGTAATGATGGTAGTTAATTCACACAGAAAAGATCTTTTGGGGCCGATACTTCTCTCATAGTAATTTTATGTCATTCAAGTTCCACTAACAACTGTTGAGTTTACACCATGGTGCCAAAGAGGTATATTAGATCCTTCGACTTCAAGCTATCCAGAGCTTACTCGGCTCGTTTGGCACCTCTGTGTTGCTGACACATGCAGAACTTTAACAGATGGTCTTACAATACTGGCAGTTGTTTTGTACTGTGCTAGTGGTGAGGGGAAATACTCGACACAAATTGTCCGCAATTCTGGAAAATAAATGAAGTACAAATTCATATTAACCTCAAAAGCCAAACTATAAAAAGTCAGATTAGTCATTTAACGATGTATGTGCTCTGGGTTAAATGCTCAGTTGCTGCAAAATGGCCTATTTCCCTGCGGCTGGGAGAACTATGTTTTGCTTCAGTTTCTACCAGGAATATCCATAAAGACTGTATCAACAGAAGGGTATTGACATGCATTAGCAATAAGCCTTGAGACCCTTCCTCCTGTGAACAGCCCTGACTATCAGCAAAAGTACCTCCATAAACGGTGTGTTTTCACATAAATAGTGAAGCAAGAGGGTGCAACTTAAGTTAACCGAATCTCTCTTTTTTCCCGTGCCAAACGGAATTCAAGAAATAACACATCAACTACTGTGCCAATGTTGAAATCAACAGCGACGACCAAGTAAACAGCAATTTTACATTTTTCCTGACCCATTTAAAAAGAGCTGTATATACTGCAAGCTGAATTTTACACTCACCAATTTCACTGGCTGCAGTGGAACTTGCACTGTACATAGAAGACCAGAATTGCTCCTCCTTGTTTCTCTGTGGCTAAATTTTTCTCTTTTATTGTGCCAAATTATCACCTATATCAACTGGGTTGAACTAGTAAACCATGTATGCAGAATAATGCTTATCAAAACTAAACCAAATAATTTCCTTCACCAGTACATAACCTCCATTCTAAATTTGCACTAGTAGACTGTAACACATATGTTCACATGTATTACAGTCTACTAGTGCAAATTTAGGACAGGCTTTTAGAAAATCACAAATGTTTTAGTCCAATGTTCACTTCTATTTGCTTTAAATGAGACATAGCTTGAAAGATATTTCAAACCAAGATTTCAGAGGCTTGGTTATTCAGCTCCCATCCATTTCAATATATTTAGTTAAATTATATGTCAGCTACTTTGTACGTTATTTTCACAATGTTAGTTACATTGAAATACAGTTCCCTTAGGTAGCTTCAAAGCCCTAGAAACCCTTCAAATGCAAGAGGTACATTCCAGTCTTCTGCTGGGACTGAATCAAAGCTGTATCCAATTTTTTAAATTTTATTTTATCCACTAAGGTTGCTTAAAAAACATGGTTGCTGGAACTGACTGATGTTACACATTTGTGACTTCGATAGAAGTGAAAAGATCTTTACCAGTTTTATGTCTAATTTTATACTGAAAGATCAAACAACTCCTAAGTTGTTAACAAAAAAAAAAAAAAAAAAAAGCTAAAACAACTACATTTCAGATAGGTTTCATGTTTTCTTTTCCTCCCTCAGGACTTCTGCCAGACTAAAATGACAAAACATACTTCCAAAAAGTACTTATACAAATGCAAGATAATCCATCTCTGAAAGCATAAATTACTTCTCCTCATGAAAAAAGAAAAATCAAAAGAAACGTTAAACAGACACACTCAAAATGCAGGAACATCAATCCCTCTGCTTCTCTTCCCAGGCATAAATATTTTGTCAAATATTTCAAGCTATGTTCCTCACTGTAGCACTTCTCTGTGAAATTCCCAGGAGAGTAGAGCAGTTGGTATAGACATTTTAGAACCAATAATGCAAGCACGTCCTAGCCTGGGAAGAGGTCCTCCCTTACTCATGCAGAATATGAGATAACATGATGGGAAAACTTCATGATCATCATTCCAGTTACTGAGAGCCTTCCCAGCTTCTACAACACCTGGTCATGGCTACCTGCTTCCTTGAGCCCATTCTCTGTAGAGCTCACCACAGGTCCACCGTGAACATTTCCTGCTCTTGGAACACATAGAAACCTTTCTGGCAAGAGGGACATGAAATAAAATGAGTCTTTTGGGGAAACAGAAGGCAAAGGGAAGGGGATAGGATCACAGGATTTATTTTATCCATTCTAACAATATCCAACACTCTACTAGACACCTTCTAGGGACGGTTTATGTAGTCCTTGACTAAACAATAACGGAATCATCTGCCTACAGCTCCAAGCAAAGGTCATTCTTAGTGATTTGGAATGCTACATTTGGTAAAACAGTAGAGATTCAGGGGATTTATAAACCTAAAAGAGACAAAAACCACAACAACATTTCCACAAAGAGATTACATCTCTTAGTGAATACAGATCTTCGTGCTGCAATTCATATCCCAAGCTGGGCATTACTCAATTTTGATATAACAAAATCCTACAGAATCAAAACAGTTTATCTTTGTGATTTATCTCTTTGCCCTTCCTATCTAATATTTTCTGAAATAATATCCAAAGTCTTTCTTCTTAAATACCTTTATAGTTTCAGTAGGCACTCCAGGCTCTGGAACTTTATCCAGGTAAGTAGTCAAGTCTTGATCCACATGTTCAAACACTAATGTTAACTTGGTCTCTCTGTCTGTTCGTGACACGGTGCACACATCAAACAATCTGAGAGGAGGAAAAGAGGAGGTAAGTATACAGAAACCAGTACAGACATACATACCTTGCACCTCATACAAGTCTATTTAAAGTTCTTACAGTATGCAGAATGGAAAAAAGAGCTTTCCAAAGGCAGAGCAATCTTTGAGCTCTTGATTCATCAGATAACTACTGATACATCAATAATATCATATCTCGCTTTCATGTGTGGATTCTGAAATAGGATTAAATATTAAGAATTCATCAGCTGTTCAAAGTAAAATAATTACAAGAAAAGAAAATATTTTTTTGACGGAGCAACTAGAGTTAATACAGAAAATGACTTGATATTTATCCATACTCTATGCTGCAGCACTTACAGTAATTTAAAAAAAAAAAATTGTGACAAACATTTTTCCGAAAAAATATACAGGGTATCTGCATGCACCTTCAGTTTCTTCCCACATAACTCCCATGTTCACCATTACACAGCTCTATAATTAAATCTCCTTTTGCAGAAACAGATTTTTTTTGCTGATTATTCTTGCAAGTTCCTGGACGCAAGGAATGCCTTCAGATTCAGGACACAGTCTGGCAAAAAAGCTTTGTGCACAAGACACCATTACAAAGAAAGCTTTCTTCTCTCATCGCTTTCTGTCATTCTTTTACTGAAATTTCTTTATCGTTTCACCTTGTTGCACAACATCAAATTCAAAGTAATTTGCAAAGCTCTTCATAATGTCACATTCCTATCTGATTACTCTAGTTTCTATTGTTTTCTCTTTTTAATTAGGATTTCTGTCATCTTCTCCACTTCACCTACCATACCAGCTTTAATCACTGGTCTATCTTTTTCTCAAATTTCTGCCCATCCTTTTATGCTTCACACCTCTACTCCTACCAGTGACTTTCACTGTCCTTCCTCAAGTCCCACTTCTACCAAATCACAATAGGAAACCATCTTACAGATGGAAGGATGCTTGTTCCCCGCTTACGTACTTTACTAATGTGTTTATTCATTTAGTTTTAAATTGTACAGATCAGACTGCCTTTCTCTCTGAAGCGAGGCAGAAAATCAATTGCTACTTTTATCAGGTGGCAGTAGATTTAAAAAATGGATGAATACAGTTATTGAGAAAAAAGTCTATACAGTTAAACTGAAGAACCTATCATCGATTACAAACCAAAGTAGTGATGATACTACTGCTTATTTTGGTCAACGTCACAGCAGTTACATTGTTTTATTACATGCGTCTTTCATCCTTTTTGAATAACTTCTTCCTTACTTTGAGCAAAGTGCAGGATTTCTGACAACTTTATCAAGTAATAGTTGTGTTCTTTGTCCTAGGACTAAAGGCTTTATATGCAGGATCTGTAGACAACAGATCATGCAAAAAGCCTTGGGGGTTGCTGCTTTTCAAAGAGGACATCTGACAAACAGACTAGGAAAACACTTTGTACTGAGTTTTTACTTCTTACTTTAAATCTCAAAATATTTCACAAGAGAAGGGAAGATAAGAAATGGCACAACTATCTGTGAAGACTGTAATCCAGGTGTAAGAGAGGAATATGTTTCACTTGAGATGATAAAGATTTAACATGTTAAGGCCATGGTCCCACTTTAACAGCCTTTCCTAAATAATCTTTGGTCAGACACTTAAAAACCGTTTATTAGCCACCATGTTTTGAAAATGGATGCATGCACATTCCTTTTAGCTTAAAGAAGGTTTTCAGTGAGTAATAATTTGGGAACTGTAATTACAGATCATGGAGAGACTGTCACCCTACCTCTACTATAAAACTAATCTGTACTTAATCTGTAATCATCATACGAATAAATATTAATTAAATGATTATGGTAACATAGTGACTGTAACAGCAAATGTCTTGGCACATTTCTCATAAAGACAAATACAGTTCTCTTTATGATTCCCTTAATGGGGTGTAGATGGAAGATAGATGTCCTGTACACAGTAAATCAGTTTTGTGAAAAGTCACAAACCTTCCTGAAAAGTAAAATTTGCTGGTATTTGGCTGGAGGTTAATAATCTGCAATATATTTATATAAATCAATGTGGAATGTAGCCGGACTGCCTGTAACCCCAACACATGCAAATAGAGAGGAGCCAGACAGGTCTGAACATTTGAACGTAAACATTGGAAAATATTTCCAACTGTATGATTCCTTTGTGTTGACCTACATTTACTTAAAAATGTTCTAAAACACCTTTTTTGCCAGGTATTTAATACACTGGCAAAATTATATTTTCAACTATAGCAAAATTATAATTCAAGAAAAACAGGAAAAAATATTTCACTGTATAGAATATAGAAGCAACATGTAATTTTCAACTCACTGTGGAGGGAAATGCTGATTCTGTCTTTAATTCTGTATGTGGCTTATTTTGAACCTGGCACAGCAAAATAAGGAACTCAGAGGAGCACAATTCTAGTCAGCTATTACTGAGTAATAACATTATCACTAAGTAATAATATTATCTTTCCTTTTTATACACCCTTTATGTGAAACCCTAAATGCTTTACTGTTAATAATAAAAACTCCAGATCCTGCACCAGGCTGTGTGAAGCACATTGTGTTTACTCACAGAAAATACAGCCGCTGCCTTAGAAAGATAATAATTTAAAGAACAGCTTATATGCACCCGCAATATTACAAAAAGAAAACATCTGGCATTGCCTGTGCTAATCATTCTGGAAATAGATTGAGAAAGGCACAGACTCTTTATTTAGTAGTTTCCACAGGGATAAAATTACTTTTTATAAATTATATACTTTTACATCCATTGTGAGAAAATCATCCATAAAATTGTCTTCTTTAGCTAGGAACATCTCTGCTGTCTACAGTGCACATCTCTCAAGCCATTTCCTCATGATTTTCTGTATGTGACGAGTTAGTTTTGCATGTCATTGCCTCTCTGGAACAGGCAACAGCAAAAGGCCTTTTATTTAAAGAGTCACTATGTGGACACTGTCCCAAGTGAAGTAAATGTACCTCAATTAATACAGGATTTCCATACTGAACACTTTGTAAACACAAGCCCTGCCCTTCTATTGTACTTACAAAAGAAACGTTTGAATTATTTGATTAAAGTAAGATCCGCTATGGGAAATCCTGCAAGTATTTAACAAGATGTTTGGCTGGGAGTCACACACTGCCTGATGTGTCGATCTGAACTGGAACATTGTTGAACACTTATGGAGTATCTTTGTTTTAACGCAGATATTTTTTCAAGTTAATTGTACTAAAGTAAAAAAAGCTTATCAGATAAAAATCTATGTCTCTGTTTTATTTTATGTGTCCAGTGCCTAGTGGATCTTAGTATAACTTAGCAGAATACCTGCCTTCCTACGAAAATACTTTGGTTTTTTTGAACACAGAAAACTAGATGATGCGTCTTGAAGTCTCCATAGCTTCTTCCAATTTGTAATCTGCAACCTCAGTTCACCTACATTTTACAATATACAGTTTTAATGCTTAATGCTTTTATATGAAAAGACAGAATCATGCCAATTCCCTTGAAAACTATTGCGTCTACTGACTGGTATTAACTAGAAAGTCCATAAATGTTACTGAACTTGCTTTTGAGATGCTCTGAGAATGGCTATAAAGTTACTGGCTTTCAAGTAGAATAAACATTTTTTTCCCGATCAAACTGAGATAACAGCGATGGAGATCAAACCCATCAGCACAAGCCACCTGCAAGAAATACCGAAAAACCAGATCTGACTCTAAGACCTGAAAAACTGTAGGACATCAGTCCTCTTGGCTATTGTCAAATAGATGAGTAAGTACACCTGGAAAACTAGCCCAATCATAGTCAAAGGGAAGACCAAACAATTAGATATTTGCTGCCAATCCATCGAATGGCTTATTGTTATTTTTACTGCAGTAGGACTAATCCAACATGAGCACATATCCCTTTACTTTGCTGGTCACTCACAGCACTGAACAAAAACACAGTCCTTGCCCTCTGAAGTTTTTCAATAACATGGATTTACTTTAATTTTCTTGGGAACAGTGTCTTCCTAGGAAGAGTTATTTCCTAGCTTATGCATGACAGAGAAAGAGAACTGGAGCCATTGATTTATGAGTAGGAGAAATGTTTAAGATGACTGTGGTGTGGCATAGTAATATTCCACAGTTTTAATGTTTCCTAAGTCTGGACAAAGATTCAGACGGAAAGAGTTTGGTTGCCTCAACCTAACTCTGACAGGTATTTATCCACATGACAGAAAACCAGCACAGAATTTATGTGATTGACAGTGCTTACGCAAACACCACAAGATTGGGATACCAAGACTACTACAGGTCATGATTGAGGTTTGTTGACAAATATGTGGAAGGGAGCCTGAATAGCTTCTGCTTTCACTGTCTTTGGCTGAGGTTAATCCTGTGAGTCCATAATTTTCAAGGGCACAGAAATTTTCAGCCTCTCATACCAAAAAGCATTGAAGAATGACAGTCAGGCATCCTTTGAGTCCAAATTTCAGCAGCAGCCTTAGATTATTCTGTTCTCTGGAAGCCTCTAAGCAGCATGCCCTTCGTTTACCCCAACTTCTTAAACTACGCACTCCTTGACAAAAACAGTTTTCCCCATACTTTTAATATTAGCTACCTTCTCCTTTCTTGCGTTTGAAGAGGAAAAAGACTCGGCTAACAGGAACCAGTGTCTACTTGGAATCACATATACCCAATGTATTGTAACAAAGGGGTCGTATTTCAGATGAAGAAGACAATAGCTGGGCAAGTGGAGTGGAACATGTACGTTACAAGAACCATGTCCCACGTAGCAAAACAGGAAATAGAGCTTCACACTCTGAAACGTACGACAGAGCTTTTTCCCTTTGTTCAGGACATGGTGCTTTGTCTCATCTTAATCAGCAATCACCTACTCTTCCATGCCGCTAAAAGCTGGTATTTCAGACGTAGATTTTTCTTGCTCGAAGGAGTGTTAGTGGAGTACTTTTAGATGAAAAAAGAGTACATGCAGATGAACAGGTCACAAAATTCAAAGTATCTTGTATTTTAAGTGCATTTTTTCCTGGGATAACGTTTGTAAAACCTAAGTTGCAAGACCTAAGCTCCATTTTTAAAAGCGTATGGGGTCTTCAGGAGCTTCCCGATGTGCTTGGCACGCCAGCTGCAGCTGCACCAACATGCATCAACACTTAGGATATGCCTCCACAGCAGACTGCAGCATAACGCAGAGACATTTGGATCACGCTCAACTGATCCACCTCGGTACTGAAAATGTACAGTGTGACAGCACAGCACCGCCTGCAGCACAGTAAATGAGCCCACTGTAAGCTCCATCCAGCAGCAGACAGATGCCATAAGCTCGCGTATCTCTACACTGCTCATGGCAACTTTGCCTCTCAAATCCTTATTCTCTACGTTTCTACTGGTTTCTTGGAGTTTGTGAACATTTTTTCTGCTTCGCTACCCTTCCAGGAAAGAGTAGCAGGATCTCTTCTTGTCTTCAGAAGAAACCTCTTTCAGGCAAATTGAAGAAAAGGGCAGGACATAACATCAGATAAAACAAATGAATTTATCTGGGACAGGCAGATGTTACGCAGATAGATGTTTTCAACTCTGCTGTCACTCATTCATTATCTGCTGTGCATAGAGCAGAAAGAGCTACCACAAAGAAGCAATTGCACGATGAAAGCAAGGCAGCAGAAAGTCCTATCCTGGAGACCTACTCCAGCAGAGCCTGGCCAATATTCTTGCTTATAGCCCACTCACCAGTGAGGTTTAAGGGAAGGAAGGGGGATATTAGGATGACAAGGCAATCGTTCATCTGCAAGCTGAGCTTTGTGCTGTAATTTTTTCCAGTCTGTCTCCCTTTCTGACTTGGAAAAATTATTTAAAATGCTTAGCTGTATAAAAGATGTTTTTGTTCTTTAAGTGTGTGTGACGAAGAGAGACAGAGAAACTGACAGAGAGAAATAGATGCTCTTGAAAGCGAAGTAAATAGCACTGGCTAAAGTCCGATAGTGTGGGCTGACTGGGCAAGCTTTCAACGCTCAGTACCGACTGCAGCCCTGACCTGCAACACCCCTGCTCTCCTGCGCTGGGCCCCACTCGAGCAACGACGAGCCCTGGTGCCAGACTGAATGGTTTTGTGATGCAGAATGTCTGCTCCGATGAAACCACCAAAGCTAATTTTAATTTTCAACAGAAGCCAAGATTTGTGCCCAAAAGATGAAAAGGCCAAGTACATTTATGCAGCGTGCCACCCAAGTCACTAAAAGATGCAGTTGTTAAAGAGTTTTACTTCAAGGAAAAATATGCCTGACAAGACATTCTCTGCACCTCTCTGTTTATAGCAGCATGCTGTCTTTTTTAGCCCTCACACTGCCATTTCTTGTTCACCTTCTTTGTGAAGGGAGATTATTTTTAATAGGCAAGGACCAGAAATGGATCTGGTAAGGCTCAGTAATTCAAACAACAACCTGCCTTGCAGAACTTCACTTTCAAGACTCGTCCTACAGTTCACCGGTTTTTGAAATACTTAACTCCTCACCAGTCCATTAGCAGCTTCATCTCATTGCAATTGATTTCAAATCCAAACTGGCCACACACTGAGCAATTGTCATTACTGACGGAAAATACCAGCCTGCTGGCGCCTGCGCTTACTCCTGTGCACTGCTGTACCAAACAGACTGTCAGATTCTCTCTGCGAAGGACAGGCCAAGTCACCCCCAAATCAGAAAAATAACATGGCCTGTTATGAAGACAGTCGCTGACAGATTGTTTAGGATCAGCAATAGCTGTCTGACCTATTCATAGTCGTCTCATGTGATCCTCCAGCAAGCAAATGTACACTGCCTTTCAGAGTCATGTACACTGCCGTTATACAGTGCTAAGAGCTTCCAGTAAGCTTCCATACGCTTCCAGTTCAGAGTACAAACTAAAGATGCTCTGATTCATTGGCAGTGCATGTGCACCTTTCGTTAAACATTTTAGATTTTCTGTAGAATACCTTCCTCAAGGAAAGCTGCATTCCTTTTTACATTCCCTGAATTGCTCATCGTGTAAATAAAACTTATGTCTGAATATTGATTTTGTTTAATTCAAATGAAAGGAGCACAGCAGTTATTCTGGACTCCCAGCTGTACCTGTGCAAGATGGGATACAATAAAATCCAGTCTTTATTCGTGTGTAGCTGAGAGTCAAACTGATTGTTACAGACTCTACATTTCAGTTTACATTTTGAATTCCTGCTTGTGCCAAACCTATAGGATCTAAATATAAGACGATCGCCTCTCTCCTGGATTTAAATAAAACCAACAACTCATCTTCAGAAGATTTTACAACAGAATAAATTATCACTCATTCTTTAGTAGCTTAATCATCTAACCCATCTACACTTCAGACTTTATGGTAACGCCACCATATCAAAAATAACAAAGGAAGTAATAACTCTCCACTCCATATAGAAAGTATTCACAGCAAAAAATCAAATGTCCATTTTGATACTCTGTACCATCTCATACAGTTTTTTTAAATCCTTGCAATATCACAGCAGTTCCCGAGGTGTTTAATTCAGGATTTTTTAAGTGGTAAGTAATTCCAATGCAAATTTGATTCCAAGCTCTTGCTTTTTACAGATGCATGGGGAAACCTAAAAACCAAGAAGCAGGTACTGTAGAAGATGATGGAAGAGGTCTAATGTTTTGATGCTTACCATCAATTCAGGGACTGCTGATCCTGAATGACCTCCAGGTTACTCTACAGCCATAATTCTACTGGGGGATGGTGGCTGTACGCAAAACTCAGGTTCTGTTTGAACGTGAATTAACCTTCCAGTGTACGCTAAGCCCTCAGCAACACAAGCAACCACAGCCTGACTGACAGTACTTCCGAAGGGCAAATCTAGTCATCAGAGCCTTTGAACAAGTAAGGTAAGGGGGCTTGCTAAATGCTGCAAATACACCTGAGCCCTGATCATGTTGCTACCACTTCCTAGGAAGAAGGGCCAGCACTGGCAGCAGCTGAAAGGAGCCCAAAGCTGATATGGTGATGGTGATGAGGAAGGCAGAGAGAGCACTAGGTGCAAAATGTCTTGCTGTGGCTCTTTTACGGGCATTAACAACTGTTTTGATGAAGATCCTCAGAAAAAGTATTGTTGTAGTGTTTCGTGAGACACTGACACATTAAACCCTTGTAAGAAAATACATTTCTACAACGTTTCATAGGTAGACATGGGATCAAATGGTCTATGTTTCTCCAAGAAGGATCAAGAGTTGACTTTTAGAAAGGGAAAACTTCCGCAGTTCAACAATACTGTGAACTCCACTGCAAAAGCAGAAGAGCAGGAAAATAGAAGAAAAAAAATCCTAAAGACAAATATAAGGCTAAATTGGCTAAAGCTGACAGTACTGATATGGACAAAGTAAATAAATACTGTATATCTTAGTAAAGACAGCTGTTAATTTGAAAACCAAATTCATTCTTTTTAGTCCTTTGAATTGTGCTGTTCTAATGTATTCAAGGAATTATTAAGGAAATCTGTAGGCTTTTTAATGGAACATGCTGTATATCCATGTATTAAACTGAAAGCAATTAGTATACATAACAGTGAACATTGCATGGTTTGCTGTCATGCCCATTTGTTTATATTTGGGTTTATTATTATGTATCATTTCTTAAATACAACATTCTTGGGTCTCCAGTTGACATTAGAGCAAAGAAAATCCTTGGTAAAAGAATTAAACATGCACTACTGGGAAATCAGGTGCAAAATTCTTACAGAGCCTGTTTGTTTATTGCTATGACAGCACAGTCAGTTGACATAACACAAGCTTTGAGCAGTATTTTATGAAATGTTTTTAGATCTGCCAGTACAAAAATGCAACTTTGGAGTTCGGGTAGTAGTGTGCGGAAAAAAACTGTCATAGATCTTGATCTTGCATGATCCACTAGCTCTGAACTACCAAAGACCTTACGCTGCTCTTAACTTCTAGCATGCAAATAACCTAAGTGACTTCTAAGGAAGTATACATCACCTAAAGCTTCATCTTCCTTACATGGCTGATATCTTTCAGAAATGAAAGCAGAGAAAAAAAAAAAAGATAATTCATTGTCTGTGCACATGGAACAAAAGACAAAAGGCCAAAAAAGGTAGTTTTTTCTCTTCCTTATTCTCAGCTGGTCATTACCTGGACAGAGCAATGTAAACCCCTGTATGCTGTTCAAACACATATCTACTACGACAGTTGGTGTGTGTCGTTCCTGGTCTGGCTTCTCTTACCCACGCAGTGAGAACTCTACAGCTTGGAGCCCTGCACGTGAGCTCCCCTTCTGCATCTCAATGTGCTTATCTGTACTACAGTCTCTCCTTCCTAATTTTTTAATTACCTTTAGGACTCAAGTTAATTCTTGAATATGGCCATACATCTCTGAAAATGATGTTCATGATTTTTTCCAGAGAGTTCATCACAGTATTTGTTTTCCTTTAAATTCTGAAGGGAACAAAACTGTGAACCATTGCCTTCCCAGTCTTTACCTGGGGGACTAGAAAACAGCAATGGATATGAACAGTTCTTGTTATCTTACAAATGGAAACAGGAATTTAACACCAGATATTTAAACTGCATGAAAACAACTTTTTAAAAATGTCTAAATCTGTTGAAAGAATCTGTTTATGGATTCACTAGAACTGCTCAAAATTTCCTGAAAACGGACCAGACATATCCACCCACTTCCAACATAAGCATGGTGGTTAGGCGGCGAATGCAGTTCCCACATTCAGCAATACACCAAGAGAAAATCCAAAAGGTATCTTATATTTTGTGCATTGATTTCCACACATGCTTGTCCTGCATGAGGTTAAAAGACCTGATATAGAGATGCACTTTTAGGCTACACTTGATATAGGGAATGACTTTGATTAGGCTTTGATGCCAGATGTATTCCCAAGAAGCCCATGTGCTGTGATGCCAGAGGCGCCATTAACTGCAGACAAAGGGAATTCCTCCATTCACTTCAGCAAAACCTGTAAGGGAGCACAGTGAGCTCAGCCAGTCTCCCACCGTACCATGTGCTATTGCCACCACTCAACGTGCTCAAATGAATCACATCCCATCTGCCCAAAAGTAAATAGCACTCAGGTGATTTCCAAAAGTCAAAAGACAAAGGCAATCGCTCATATGGGTAAGAAAAACAAACAGGATTTGGCCAGCTTTTGGGAGGCAGCCAGATTTATGCACCTAAACTTTGCACTCCTCTTTGTAAGTCACATTCTAAAAGAAAAACTGAGTGGCAGAGAGTAATAGATAACTTTATAAGGGAAAGAAAACAATGAGGGGATACTTATTCTAAAACAAAAGCATCAAAACTAAGGGAATACAAAGTTAGGTAACGCTTAAATTCAGCACACACAGAGCACAGATTTAAGGTTTGCAAAGCAAAGTAACCAACTCCATTGAAGGTAGCTCTCTGGCTAGCCATCATCAGACAATTCTACATGGCAGCCTAGCAGAGCTCGTGGAGCACCGAGTTCTCTCAGCTACCACGGAGGAGATATAACTCATGTAATGGAGCTGCTCAAGGGTTTGGTGGTTAGTCTGAAAAACTCACATAGGTCTCCATATATTCAAGGGAGAGTAGGTTGGTTGAATCAGTCGGGGGGGGCTATTTGCTCTCCTTGCTTGCTATGGAAGATGCCTAGATGACTAATTTAGACCAGGCGCTTGAATTTAACTGAGTTTAGGAGAGAGAAGTCTTTCCCAGGCAGACTGTAATTGAAAGATTTTACTTGGTGGGATTCCAGACTATGTTCAATTGATTTTTGAAGATATTTACAAATGTTTCTTCTCATGAGGAGCTTAAAAGAAAATGAAAGAGATGTCAAAAAAAGAAAAAAAAATGCCTCTGCCCTATTCACTCAAACCCCACAGACCAGGATCAGTCCTAAAAAGCTCTGCATGCAAGAGCCTTTACCTAAGCCTCATGAGGTTAGTACATGTATTTAACTGGCTTTGGCTCAGGTCCAGAATTTTCTTTAATTTGAAAGGGAGTTTCACCTGTGACAAACTTGCAGCGAGAGTTTAATATTCATGTTGTGCAGAACAGAAACAAATGAGACTAATAAATCTTCAATAGAAATTTACAAGATTTTTCTGGCTTAATAAATTTAGCCAGGGGGCAATTGCTCTTAAACACTCGATACATAAAAAGGGATCTTCGTTTCCATTAGCATGCAAATTCCTTACACGTTTCATCGGAATTTAAGATGTCGCATCTTACAAGTTTTTAAAAATGTGGACTTCATGGCTGCTCTTTTCCCCATTCACAGTTATTCACACGTGGCCGTACAAGTTCCTTGGCTGTCATGTCATTTCTTCTACTAAGCTGTTTTTTTCTAAAAAAAAATTAATTCATAGCGCATGCAAAGAAAACTAAAAATGTCTATTTCTGTAAGATTCTCAGGTGCTTTCATCCTTCGGTTCTTCAGGTAGATGCCTAATACAGGTTTCCTCCTTTTCCAGCCAGTCTACATGGCACTGTGAGCCAGCCATTTAAAGATTAATGCCAGGGCGTGAAGTAGTCTACAGGCTGTACAGCTCTTTAAATATTTCCTTTAAGCTCTTGCACACATATGTAAAAGAAAACAAATTAAAGATTATTTGCAGGGTTTGGCAATGAAAATGAGGTGTTAGTAGCTTTTTGAGCTGGCAATAAATTTTATTCGACTGTTTTATTACTTTGGGGCAAAGGCAACTATTTCTTTTGGGGTGTCTTTTAGCAGCGTGAGATTAGGTTTTACATTTTAATGCATGGATAGTTTTGAAATAAATCCAGCGCTTTGTAAATGATGGTGTATGTGAGATGTAAATACAGGAAAAAACTGTATTTTAGTTGTTTTGCAACAATGTCTTCCACATTTCTGAAAGAAATGAGCAAACTATAATAAATCTTGCAAAACAAGGTCTGGTTCCTGGAGTGCTAAAACACTCTTATGTCTAGGCAAATGAAAAGATGGTACATCTACCCAAGCTCTGCAAGCAAAGGAGAGTGTGCGATGTCCCGGCAGCCAGTGTCAGCTCAGGCTGAGCTGAGGAAGATCCGAGGGCAGGGGAGCGTAATGGCTGAGGCTCCACAGCACTAACTAACATGGCTACGCGGCTTCCAGCTGGCTCGAAGCACCGGCAGAGCGAGTAGGCATCTGCCTGGGAATGAGGCAGGGCTGGCTCACAGCTGCTTGCAGATGCTGCATGGACTTCCAAAGCAGTGGACACAGATTACTTAAGACCATAGAGCAAGTCGGTGTCAAAACTGCCAAGCCTTAATTTGCTAGAAATTACGACTTCGGGGTCTGTCCTGCTTTTACACCATTCCCTAAATTGTCTGCTCTTCCTCACTTCAGAAAAATATGGGACTAGGTGGAAATTGTTCTAACCTTTTCGAAACCATATGTGAATTGTTTTATTCACATAATTATTTTTATTTCAAGAATAAGTCAAGAGACACTGAGGGCTGAAGGAGTTGGACGTCATTATTTTCTCTAATCCATCCCCAAACCCTACAATCACTCTGTTTACCTCTGTTTGGAGAAACAGCACAGAAACTTATACCACAGCTGATGGTCTCGAGCCTTTGTACAGTTGACTAAACAGGCAACACTACATAGTGTACAGGGCCCACAGAATCAGCACAGCCTACAAAAGCCTTTTCTGGCTGTGGTCAGCTTGTCTATACCAGTAACACAGTAGTATTATTTTTTTTTCCATTTTCCATCTCTTTTCTATCTAACAGAAACAATTACCTCTCTTAGCTCTTCTTTAGAGCTTCCATTTATCTTCTATTTAAATACGTAGTCAAGGAAAAGCCAAATTTTCACACTGTGAAATGTATCTAATCATACTGGACATCTTTATTTATGTATGATTTTTATATGAATTTTCATGCTTATTGCATCACAGGCTTTTAATTAAGCTGCCACTGGACTACCAATTATACCAATTGCTATATTGTGTAACTTCTGGGGGGGGGGGGGGGATAAACACCAGTGGCACTAGCCTGCCAAGACAAGTATGTTATCACTCACATGGTCCAATATACGCTGGAATAGCAGGAGTTAGAAAATAAAATAAGATTCCAAACTCAAGGAGACAAGAGTAATTAAATTGAACAGATACAGGGAACACACTAAGGAAACGTAGGATCTTAGACAGTAAAGATATGGCTGCATTAATTGCAAGGGGAAAAAAAGACATCATAAAACTGTCAAGATAAGTTAAGTGATTTAGGATCCAAGGTCCTAAATTACAAAATAAGCTAGGTATTTAGGGTCATCCGTACATTTGAGAATTATGGGACTTGTTGCTCAAAGTGCCACTTTTTGATGACTTTCAATTAGTATCCCAAAGTCTAAATCATAAGAATATAGGATTGGAAGAAAAACCTGAGACTAGTTGCCTGCATTAATAAGCACCCACACAACAGACATTTATGAGGATGCACAGACACTACAAGCCAGAAGATGCTTCCTACCATCCTGCACCAAATGCAGAGCTAGAAGGAGAGCTACGGCACTGGCGCTTTTCCTTAGAGCACATTTTAGCTCGAGAGCCTCACCGTCACCCCAGGTCCCTGCAGCAGTAGGATATTCGTGAAATAAAACGCCGAAGTTATTCCAGGAAGCTGACCTCTACCATTTTACACAGGATATTAAATAGACCCCAGCTGCCTCCACTTAGAAGTGACTTAGTTCGTGTGTTTTATAAAGGTCCATTCAGCTGCTTTCTGAGTTATCACAGAATTGAAGTGACTTTCTGTGAAGAAAAAGTCAAACTTTCTAGTGATTTCCCTTACCTACTATTCATGCAGGCATGTCTTGGTTTTCAGACATCACAACTGGCATCTATATGTTCTGAAATAAGAATCTGTGTCTGGATTATGAAAATATTTGACTGAGAAATAACTGTCTCAAGTCCATTTGGAAGAAACATACAGCTGAGCATTTTTTTTTTTTTTTGCTAAATCCAGGAAGATACAGTAGTCTTCATTTCCATGAATGCCTCTGTATGCAAGCCCCTGTGGTATATGACTACTGATCTAAGTGCAGTACAGTCTGCTTGATTTACTCCAGAAGGCAGAGAAGTGACATGGATTTAAATTTTCCAAAGCACGAGAACAGTTTTTCAGGCTTGTGAAAATGACAGTGATCAATATATTAGAAATGCCAGGATAACCATGTCAATTCAGAAATTTTAGTTAAACTGTTTCAAGAACTCAACAGACTTTTTAAGAAGAGCCTCCATTTAAAAGCCGATGAAACAATATCGCAATATTTTTTTATAAAGGATGTGCTCTGGGATGAATGAGTTTTGGAACTGAGTGAATAATGCAATTTAAAGACGGGAATTTCATGCTTGAAAGAAGAAATGTCAAAGTGACCTTAAATTTTACAAGATTTGAAAAATTTAAAAAAGAGTCAATATTAAAAGGAGACACATAATCCCATCATCTAAATATTCCCTAAAGCCTTTAAAAATATGTATTTGTACTGCACACAGGAGGAAAAAAAAAGCCATCTGTTTCAAAAATTAGTTCTGCTGCTTTTAAATATTGACGTCCCCTGTCCAATTGCCCGCTGCAGTGGACTGTGCCCCAGTTCGGTTAAGCCATTAGATATTTACTCTCTTGGATACTGCCTGGGCTCTTTGCCACTCACATCAGGCTTTATAATTTTCATTTACTCTTTCCAGAATACATTTAATAAAATTTACTATTTTATTATACTTAGGAGTGAGATGGTATTTCAGTTCCAAGTTCCAGTTTTCAATGTCATGTAACTTTTTAAAAACAATTAGCTTTTGGGATAGTTTTTTTCCTGTCTTGCCCTCATTCCCTTTCAATTTTTGCTTTTAACTTTAAAAAAGAAAACTGTTCAAACATTCTTAAGGCACATACTTTAAACTAATTGCAGTCCTACATGTCTAACAAACCTCATTCATGTTACAAAATAATAACTCTGAACTTCCTGATGTAAATGTAGTCAAATCTTGAAATTTTCACGGTTTTTCTTTTCCACATATGCACACACAGCCCCAGACATATGTAATATGCATATCCAAAGAGGTTAATAGAGCAGCTTATTTGCTTTACTACAATTATATTGTCTTAGCAGTTTCATAATAAAAAAAGCTGTTTTCGAGCTTTGTAAATCAAGCTAAAAAAGAACTAGCTCCAACAGTCAACATAAAAAATGATGGAGCAGAATCTCCTAGCATTATCGATTGATTTCAATTTTGCAGGCTATTATCGAGCAATGTGGGCTGACACCTTTTGAGATTATGGAAAAATAAAACTTTACACTAAAAAAAAATATTCTAAGAGATATAGATGTAGTATCACTGTTTTCCAAGCGCTCAGGTATTGGATAATTCAGAGTGGAATATGTTAGACATCAGAATATCCCGACTACTTGCAACTGTACAATCACATAATTTGCTCGCAAGGAATCTGAGGCAATGAAACTATGTGTAGCGTCAGAATTTTATCAATAATGAGATCATTAGCCCCCTTAGTGGCAAATCCTGTATAAGACCAGTATGGCAGAGTGAAGGGAAATGAGAAAAATACAAAAAAGAAACTACATCTGAGAAAGCTTTGAAAGGTGCCTTAAACCACTTGTAGGCTGCATGACTGGCCATCTCCAACACATACTTCAGCTACTCTTCCTCTTGTAACAGATTAACAGGTTTTGACCAAAATGGCTTCTGCTGGAGCTTAAAACTGGGTACAGGGTAACCAGGCAATGCCCACCCATTCCAGCTACATCCTGTTCCCCTTCGTACTTTAACACCAAGCGCAAACCAGAAGCAGATGGTTTGAAGTCAGCACATTTCACAGAAACCCACACTCTGCTATTAGGAAAAGTACATCATTTTTGCGAACTGATAAAATAAGTGTCTTGTACAAACCCTTATCAACAATCCGTATACTATAGACTTTGGTAAAAAAAATAAGTTCCCCTATAATACTAATTTCTTATTCAATTACCTCCTCTAATCTGTCATACTTCAAGTGCCCTCTGATTTAAATATTAGCTTTTTGTTCCCCCACCCCCAAAATAATTTCCTATTTGCTTTTGTAACTTCTCTTATTTGCTGTAGAAACTCCCTATTAGTGTTTCCACTTTCCACCTTCAAACTTGAACCATACTGACTGGCATAAACCTCATTTGGCTGTGGCAGGCTACAGTTGGGTGTCCACTCTGCATTAGCCACCCGGGCTCTCTCTGCAGCCAGTAAGAGAGAGGCAGGCATTTCCAGAGGGAAATCCATTCTGCTCCAGGGTGGGTACAGAAGGTGAGTGGGATGAATTATTGTCAGAAAGCGCACCCTCTCTCTGCACTCACTATGTGGAGACTCTGACTAGGATGGAGTATACTTTTTATATTCAGATGGTTAAAGTTAGATGTCTGGTCACAATTATCTTACATTCCTGTTTTATTTTTTTATGCATGGCTATGTGTACCTTCTGTGCATCCACCATGATACACTGGAGCAGAGCCATAAAAGGGATAGAGAAAGTTTAGTGTCTCCTTTTGGCATCCCTCACCCCTCCAGAGAGTTTGAGGAATCAATACATTTAAAATGCACTGCTAAATCTAGTGCCTAGGAAGAGGCTACAGATTCAAAGCAGCAGCCAGGACAGAGCATCACACCAGGGAAAGATGTATGACCCAAGTGACAAAATGTGCTGCTACAAATCTCTATTTAAGTACCTACCAAATTAAATCTAAGCATTTTCATATCTTTCCTCTTGACTGTTGAATTTTTGATTACCTCCTGTTTCTTAATCTCTCTTTTCTAAAGCCTATTGTTACTACATCAAGTTTGGGAACCATCCCTTTCCCAAAAATAACAGATTTAATTATTGCGGCCACTATGACTGTGTCTTCACTATCAGAATTTTTTAAACCAGCTATTGCAAGTTACTTCAGGCTATGCAGAGAGTGGTCTCTCTTCCTTGTACTCCAGGAACAGCTGCTTCATTGATGGTGTGTGTAAGTTTTGTCTTTAAACCTTGTCTGATTTGTCCACTTTATTATGAACAGGGGTTGAATTGTCCTTTATTACTGTTTTAGTAAACTTAGTTGACTTTCCAGCTTCTTCCAGAATTATAGCCTCAATGTCATTTCACTGATCTAGAGGACAGCAGAAGATTTAAATTTGCTTTTTATGACTTAAGCTTTGTTTCTGCAGAATGGTCTTGTCCACTCTCAACTTCGGGTTACTGGAAACCAAGCAGCCTTTGAAATGTATTTTCTTACAGACATCACAATACCCTACTGATTTGGGACATTCCAATATACTTAATGTGTCTCCTAAAAAGACTCCCTCATCAGTGTTATTCACCTATCTGGGTTTTATCTATAGCCATAAATACCTTTCATTTTTAGTCAGATGGGTTACCTGACTCTTCTGTGCAAGTCCTAACTATCCTTGCTATTGTACTGCCACAGTCTTCACTTCCAGTCTCATTTCTGTTTGTTTTTTTTCACTACTGCATAAAGATTTGCTTTTGAAATAACTGACATCTCTAAGAGATGTTTTAGTCTGACCAAATAAAATTAAAAAGCAGTAAAACCTTCTTGATTTCTTAAGAAGAGAGATAACATGAATAATTATCAGCACAGAATTAAGTAATGCCAGGTAACTTTTTTTTTTTTAAAATGATGTTACAAACGTAAAGGCAATGTGATGAATGGGATTCCATGCAATGAAGAGATACAGGTGCTCAGTTCTGCAGAAGTACTAACTTGTCCAGGCCCTTCCAAGAATGCCAAGTCTTTTAAGTTTAATGAGACATTTAATTCTGATTTTCAGACTATAGTAATTGATTCAAACCTGTCTGGATATGGGTACTATTGTTTTGATCAAAACGTGTTGCTCAGTGCTTTATAAAAAGCAGAGATGAACATTAAGGCAACAAATTGATTAGAGATGTCTGCAAGGAAACCACAAGATCGGTGGGTAGGCCTATCTCCATTAACAATCTAGAGGGTTATCTAAGGATAAACAACACACCAATTAAAAGTGCAGATGCTGCTCAATCTCTATGTTGTAAAGATCACAAATACAAACAAAGTATGCTGTTAGATAAAATTAGCAAAATGAGATTCACTTTGTAACCTGCTTCCTAGAAGAGAAAAATAATACAGGTCATTAACTTTCACCATCCCTAAGAAACCTGGAAATCAGTAATAAAGGTTCTAGTGCTGTGCTAGTGAATAACAAGTTAGACATAAACTAATTGTAGCTATAGAGCATTTTCTTTTGATGAAGGGAGATGTACATAGCACTGAAATGACTATGTCTGTGATGCAACCTGGTGTTTGGGCGTAAGCACAGCATTGTACAAATTGTTTAGGTGACAACATAGAGATAGACATCAAATATTTCAGAGGCCACATACTAAGGTAGAGAGGAATTATTTGTGGTGCTAAAAGGGAATGTAATTTGGAGGAGTTAAACAGGTCAACAAAAACTCTGAGTCTGTATCAGTGAAAAACCTCCTAATGAAAGAACTATTTTTATACCCAGTTGGGTGAACTCAATGGTTGCAGCATCTAAAATCTGAATTGTAAAGTCTCAAACATGCATGTTTGATGGGGCACGTCTGCACAGTCTGCCTGTCCTAATGCAGTTTTGTTCATCTTCACTTTAGGAATTTCTGATTTGAACAACCAGAGCTGTTTGAATCGGTGTAGCTCTATCAACTTTAACTTCACCAGCGGAAAATCAGCCCTTAAATTTGCAACTACATTCTCGGATTAGCTGGAAGATGTGGATGCAATTCCCCCGCTAGTAGTGAGTGTTCACGTAGATAAACAGTTAATGTGCATATTGGTTTTCAGAACATAATACACGAGTAACCAGAAGATCTTCCTTCAACTGTAATCTTCTGGTTAAAATATTGTATAGATGATGATCCACTACTGCAAAGTCAGAGCACTTAAAGATCAGACCTGTCTTTTCTGGAGAATACCATCTGACTATAATTTATTGAAGGGCTGTCATTTATTATGAGACACATTGATATTCTAGACAGCCACAAGATTTTTTCTAGGAAAATGATTCGATCACCAGTGAGGGCAACTGAAAAGCAAAAATCATATATAACACATAATACTGTAAATCTGAAGAATCTAATTTCATCTTTAATATGCAACATAAAAAAAATCACAATATATTTATATGATAAGGAAAGGGGTAGAAAGTCAATGCTAGAAGAATGACAGAATGTGCGAATCTTACTAAGACTTACTAAAAGGGATACAATTTTAACACTGATACAATATATCTATGAGAAACCCACCATATTTCTATTTATATGTTGGATTTTATGATAACTTTAGTCAAAATGCTGTTGCTAGGGATGTTTAAGCTTGTTGTAAATAAAAGACTTTCATATCCTATATCTGTTTTTAATATCACGGGGTTTTTTTAGAATGTATGATTATGCATTTCTATGCATTAAAGGTTTCCATTTTTTTGTAGAAACACTCAAAAGGAGTCCAATTCCTTGTCATAATAAGTGAAAGTTAAATGTGACATTCAATGGCTTCACAGCCCTCCCTTTTTATGGGGAAGGAGCGGAGTGGGCAAAGTCCTCTAAGGTTGTTTCACTTCGGCGGTAGCTGTGTATCCAAACCAGAACTCCCCCAAACATCTAAGCACAGTCAGTACATTCCCAACTCCTACTGCCAAGTTAAAATGAAAACGGTCTTAGTTCAGAAATGATTGAGGTGGTTTGCTCTAATCAAATTAAACCAGGCAAATGTTCTTTTCAAAGGTAACTGTCTACTCTGCAGCTGTATGCAAAATACCACATCAAATGTGAAAAAAAAAAAAAAAAATAGTGATAGAATTCTACCCTTACAGTAGAGCCCTGGCTCCACAGATGAAGAGAAACAAAAGCACCAGTGCAGCTAGGAATTACACTCACAGAAAGCTCCTAGAAATATGCTAACTTAAGAAACAGTGAACAAAGTACTGAAATTTCCAGTTTATAATTAATTGATTTCAGGGAGAAGGGAATTCTCTGGCATTGTTAAATAGCAACAGACACCTTCAGTTATTTATCATAGTGATCACACTTCAAATAGATATTAAAAGATTAGCCAAAGCTTAACATAAAAGAGAGAAAAAAAGCACATAGGCTTTTCCATTCTATTTCTCACTTCCTTTCTCTATTTCTATCAAGAACATATAACATTCTGCACTGACTAATGTTGCAAAAGTCCAAACTCAAGAAGTTTCATTTAAACTCGGTATGATTCATCTGCACTAGAATTGAGTTTTCAGTCATTAAATATGGGAATTTCCTGCAAAGATGAATTCATCTGTGAGTTATTTTTTTTATTTTCTTTTACTAAGAAAAGATCAGTCACCTGTTAATGATAATCCAGATTGATAACCAGTCAGTGTTCGTATGAACACTTTTAAAACAGTATGGAACTTCTTGCTAAGGTTGTAAATTGTTTGCTAGGTATGTCATGGAAAATCTACCCAGGGCAACTCTACCAATATCAGCAAATTGGTATATTCCAGTACACCCTGTATGTAGGTATTCAAAATCATCACCTGGTCCTAAAATTACATGGGATGCTTCTAAGGCTAGACACCCATCTTCTTCTAAAACCCTAAAAAGACATCTAAAGCATCATATGGAAGAGTTTCTTATCACTCATATAAAACATCCTTTGTTCTGCCTAAAGAAAAGACAACTATGTTAGAATTTTAAGGTCTGATTTTAAAAAGATTATTTAGCAGAATATTTCCTTGTGAACATTTTCTAAGGATGGAACAAATTTTCGAAGGCTAAGGGTAAATAAATGAATAGGAAAATCAATTCAATAATTTGGATGCAATGAGGTATTTTGGAACAGTTTGGAAATCAACAGTCACATTTCCACTCTGATGATCATCTCATCAAAAGCTTCCTAAATGGAGGTTTCCCAAATGGAAAATGTCAAAGTACATGATGGAAAAAAACACTCCCTGAAAAATTCTAAAGTGGTTTGTTCATTAAATGCAAACGCTTTCTAGTTTAAAGGTACAGCTGTTAAATAATCATGCACGCATAATTTAAAATATTTTTCAGAATATAAGAAAAATATATGAAGAACTGATATAGGAAGAGAAATTTCCTCTCTTTCAAATGCAAAAACGCAGCTAAGTTATATGTGTATATGGGCACAGTTATCTTTTGATAATTTATTAGATCATTAAGAATCAACTTGTTCAGCAAAACTGGAAAACAACTAAATTTCATACAAAGAGAAAAAACCAAATGCTGTATATACAGCTGCAAAGTTTTCGAATGAACAGCAACTTCTACTTTATTTAGGGTTGTGAAACTTTATAAAATAATTTTAAAACTTCAGAACTAAATTAAGTAAACTAAGAATTACTACAAAGACAAATAACCACTCTTGATGCCAAATTCACACTACTGCTATATCAGGATAGTTATATTATTTATTCTGCATGATTTATTTTAACTTTTAATAGAAAAATTCTCCAGAAATAAGGCTTCAGTTAATGTGATACATAAATAAGAATCAATATCTGTGAATCATATTCTTATGTATACTGTCCCTGAACTCTATTCAGAAAAGCATTTTAAAATTCAGTGCATACTTAATATCATAGCTATTTCTATTTGATAATACACTTATATCTGTGCTAAATTTCAAAAAATTACTGAAATCCCACTGGGTGTACCTGAGTGACTCACTTAGTGCTTTGCTAAGTCACAGCCTCCAGCCCACTCTCTTTCAAACACCTGGAAAGTGAGCACTTTCCTTCTCCCTGCTCTGTTCTGCACTTCAGCTGGCGGTAGGTACCATGAAGCAAACTGGTCCCAATTAATCTACCCTGGCCCCTGTTTGCTGGGGTGGACCATCCACTCTCCTGTCCTTTTTAAGGCTCAGTTTTGAATCCTGGGCCTCACTCCATTAACCCAGGGCATGCTGACACTTTGCCTAGCAGTCACAGGCTGTCACCAGCAATGGTTGTGGAGAAATGAGTTGGTTTTCCATTCTGGGCAGGACCCAGCAAGACTAGATCTCTCCAAGAACAGCATAGACACAACCATCCACAGATTTAAAGAAGGAAGGGAGCACTGGACATAATTTAAAATGACTAACATTTACTCACACAAAGACTGGAAACATGTTTTTTGTAAAAAGCTTAGATTCAGAATAAGATAAAATACTTTTTGAAGAAAGCTTGTACTCACTCCAGAAACTGAATTTCCTAAGGCTCAGAAGGCTATTCCATATTCAACCCTTCCTTCCTGACGTGCTCTTATCTTGTCCTGTTTCTGGCAGACCATGTACTCAAACTAAATCATCACATCCATTACTAATAAACAATTCATATGGACAGGAAGAATATCACTTATTTTCCCTGTACGTGCTTATTCTGTGCACTGTAGGGTTGCAAGCAGATGACGACAGGCCAGCACTCATGTGCAGTCACTTCACAATGTCCTCTGCCAACTTAACAAACTTCTCCAAATCCCACCTACTGCCAAAGCCTGTTCAGTGTCAGCCACATCATTCCCCTTTGCCTTCTTGCCATCAGAGAAGCCATATTTCCAAGTAGGCAGTCCCTCCCTCCCCAAGACCTTTGCAGTGTTCCTCCTTGCAGTCAATGCAGGGACCATCTCCCTTCCCCTCCGACCACCACCGCTCTCCAGCCTGGAAATGCCTCTCTCCTGCCAAGGCGCTTCCTGTCTTCACATCTGCCTTGAAGACCATCCTGTTTGTGTTAGACTAAAGCTGACTCTGAAGCTCGTTCAGTTTTTCCTTCCCATTACTCATCCACCTCTCCTACCTCAGCTGAGACTCATCTGCCAGATTAATCCCTTTAACCTTGGCAAGTTTCAAGTTCAGTTTCTTCTGCTTCACTCCATTCCTGCATCTCATTTTACTCTTTCTGTATGCAAGACAATCCCTGTACCTAGCAATGTAGAAGTAACCATTTCTTTCTCTCCAGGGGCCTGCCAGATGCCATGAGTGGCGCTCCACAAAAATAAATTGTATCACACAATACAGCACACTGCTGATCTGTAAGAATGATGTCACACACTAGAAGTTTAACATTAGCTTGGCAGAAAAAGGAAGTAAGGAAGGAAGCAGAATTCACTGGAGAAAAACACCCCCTAAAATAGAAATGTTTCACTTGACGGGACGGAACATCTCCATGATTTTGAGAAGATCATCCTTTAAACTTCTTAACAGCACAGTAATAAAGCCAGCAGCCAATATCAGCGTCACCGCAAACTGGAACAAGAAACAAAATTAGCTACTGCATTTTGAAATGCTTTTCCTTCTGTATGTTCTCATATCATTCCAGCTTAACAAACAGAACAAAGCAAAACAACTACAAGTTCATACTGCCTTGCAAAAGGTTAGCTAGGTATTGATGAGCTGTTACAGCTATGTTCTGAATGCTCTATCAGGTTAGACAGGGAATTTCAGACACTTATATAAAGACACCTTCTATCTTAGTGTAACGCAATTTTAAGTGCCAAGCTTCTGCGACCTTTGAGCAGAGTCAAGTGCTGGTCACGTTCGGGCACATGGGGATGGTGGAGTCAGGTGTGCCCCAGCCTCTCCCCCCTCACTCAGGTCGCCTTGCCAAGGGAATCCGTTGATGGCCTTCAAAAAAACTCAAGTGCAAGCCAAGAGATAAGAGCATGGACCACCAGACAGCAAAAGCAGGGAAAAAGCAACATGACAGCATTGCTGTACCACAGAGGGCAGCTTACAGCGTCATTCATATTTCAATGGATATAAAATAACATAAAACCTTGATCATGGCATAACTGTGCAAATACTCATAATTACTGTGTTTCCCCCACACTTACCGATATACCAAAAAGACAGAGGAATAGAGTTACACTTCCAGCTAGGTGGATCGTGCTGCTGAATCTAAGTCAATTAGCTGGGGCACCTATTCTGCAAGCTAACAGGAAGGAGAGCACTAAGATTTTTAATTCCTTATTATATGGTAATGATGACCTTGAATGGCAAGATTTCTGACACTTATCTTTGAAATAATAACCCAGATTAGCTTACATTCTAATAGACTATATTCAATATAATTTTGGTTATTTTAAAATTGAAGACTTACTAACCCATGAAAATACTAAAAAAGTTATATTAAACAAAAAATATGACCCAGGAAGCAAAAATATACAGCTTTGCAGGTTTGCTCTATTTGCTTAAGGTTTAACATTATTAAAACTGTTAAATATATATATCTTAGAAAATAAGCATTGCAAGAATTACAGCATTCTGTCTTGTATATCAGCTTCCCAGAGTGCAAATTCACAGTATGATGGACGATTAACATTAGGGGAAAATTATTCATCTGATTACCAGCAGGAGAGAGATAAAATGAACACAATATATTGCTGAATTTAGCCTTATAATCACAAGAAGAATTTTTACAGATATATTACTGCAGGGAATACTCCCAGTTTTACACACAGGAATTTCCTGAATCTAATATGTCATTTATTCCTGGCAAAGTCTGTCCTTTGTCTACATATATTTCATTTTTCCCAAACAGAACAGCACTAAGCTACATAAGTGCTAGACTGATTTTTGCCAGATTTAACTACTGTATACAGTAAAGCTTTAATAAAGCATTACATCTTATCATCTGAAAGGTGAGCTAGAGGAGCACCTTAATCATCCCACCAGTTACACAAGACATTTCAAAGCCTACAACATACCTCATGTTACAGCGATTCACAGTAAGATTTACTCTTGAAGACTCTATTTTTTAGTTTGTTTTGTGAAGATAAATAGAACAGAGCTGAGTGTCCTGACAAAGGGGAACTCTATACAAGGGAAATGTGAACAGGAGAGGATTTTAATCACATAGCAATCATCCTTTTAACTGTATCTTCCCCATGCCCTTCTCAATACTATTTTTGACAGTCTTACAAAATTTTAGATCAGTCCACCAGGCCTTATTCCCATTACAGTCAATAGTCCAGAGACTTACACTACCATCACTTTTCTGATGAAGATTAGACTTCCTTTCACTTCTAATCTTGCAGATCTTTTTGCTTTATTCTGCAGTGAAGTCTTATCTAACTGCATTATCTATCATTGTAAAATCAACTGTGCTGTGACAAATGCATCCCTTCATCGTACGAATATGGAAACGGTAGACTTGGATAGAAGAAACATGGAACAAAGCTCTCATAATGACCAAACAGTAGCATGGAAAAAATATGACAAATATTTTGTTTAAAATTATTCTATGCTATTTAGACATTTCTACTTTATGGAGAAAATTCTTTTCCATCCCCAATGCCAAGCACTGGAAATCAGTCTTTGGCTCTAAGCATTTCTCAGGGTTTTAGAGGAAGGGGATCTATGACCGCTATGATAATCCTGGGCTGCAGTAGCAATGCTGGTCCCACATCATGGCTCTGTGACCAACAAAGCCATGGAGCTCAACCTCTGCCTAGCAAGTATTGAGTCTTCTCCTTACCAAACTGTCCTTCACGTTCAGCACCACTTCATGGAGACAGAGAAGCCCTGGACTGCTGACCTCCAACTCTCTGGAGATGCCCAGACCTACCATTTGAGTTCAGCATGATGTTCAGCATGAGTTCATGTGGCCTGTGATTTCTGCCATTGCTGTCAGCTGATGCCAGAGTACCACAGCTGAGCACTGGGTGTATGCAGCTCATCTGTCTGAAGTCTGTCTAAATTTTGACTCACAGAATGACTGTCGGTTTGTACAGAGCGACTCATGGATCACACATGGCATTACTCAGAGGTAACAGATTCAATATTATACTTGCAGTTCTCACTTATTTCTCTCAAGCTAGTTGACTGTAATATTCAGAAAAAAGCTAGACATCCCCTCAAAATAAAAAAAAATTGATTTCAAATATTTGTGTTGTTATCCCAGTGCTCTGAAAATTACGTACATTTTAATCCAGTATGTAGACGATGCATTTGACATTATTTTTATTTAGTAGCCTGGCCATGATGCCAGTTTTGAGAATGCATGCCGAAACAATGAAAATTTTTGTGAGCATAATATGTTCAATAATTAAGTACAGCTAGGTCAGCTGCTTAAAATTGCAGATCTTCTTTTACAGTATTTCCTTTTCTAAGTGTATTTACATAATACAAAAATAGACCTTTAATTTCAATAAATTACAAACTCTTCTACCGTATTTTGTAACGGAACTGGGGCATTTAAATATTTTCAAATAATCTTTGATTATAAGGAGATTTCAGTCACTCCAAAGCACTACTTTTAACTTCATCTGCTCTTACAGATTAAAAACATGCACAACAGAGGTGAGTTTTTAAATAGCATTCCTCACATTTTAGAAGAGAGAATGTTTGAAATTGCTTCTTATATTCCCCTGCCTGTTTGTGGAAAAAAGTGTACAGCCAAGGTCCCAAGCATCCTGATACATTACAGACCGACCCCTTGCATCTGAAATGCTGCTTATGGCAAAAGGTACAGGCTTCACAACACCACTCTAAGGACCTGGAACACACTTTCAGAGATTTTTGTATTGAAACTACATTCTCATATTGCCAGTTGAAATAGTTACTGCTGGCAGAGAATGAATTTTCATTCAAACTTGTAAAAATATTTTAAGCTTCAATGTATTTATGCAACGCTATGTCAAGATTGCACTGCACTTAAACCCAAGCAACACAAGCCTGCAGCTGCATAGTCAGTTCATCAAACAGCTCTTGGGAAAACTAGAATTTTATTTCCATGATTTTGCTGAATTCAGTATTAGAAAGCTCTTAAAAAAATCTTTTACTTCATATGGAAAGATCTCAATGGCAGAAAAATTTGTAAGTATTGTTCTGTTGAATTATTCCCAAACAAGATTTAGAATTCTCAAATATGTAAATGTCTCAACCTGGGCAACTAAATCCTCATTTACTCTCATAAATTATTGGGCTGGATTTCAGAGATTTTGAGAACTCTGTTAGCTCTACTGCCACTGCGCTCCTCTGTAAACCAAGCCACTTGATTTGGTGATCAAATACAACACGTTGTCCACACCAAGATGACTTCACTTTTGAATTTTATAGACTAGGCCTCTGGCATTACTAGGTGCCAGTCAAAACAATGGTTATTAACCGAATTGTGGATTTGCTTGATTAGCAATGGAGAAGAGTGAGCTGCAGCCTGCATCCCATTGCTCACTGTAGAGACACCAATGACACACACTCCATTATCAGTATTTTAGAATACACATGCTTTGTCTATTCAGTTTAGACAGAAATTAGACTGTTGTATTATGCTGCCTTGACATGAACAAAAATTAATTTCTCCTTAGCTATTCCCTTTTGTATTTTAAATACTATTCTCAGTCTCACTTTTCCGCTTGCACCTACTATAAACCCTGCATCTGAGACCCTAAAACAGGAGGATCACAGCTATAAGCCATTTGAAAGGTCACCTCTAACTTCAGAGTATCTGTTTCTCTAGGACTGAAAGAGGCTTAGTGTTAGTGAAGTATAAAATATTTCCCTTTTGCTATGCAATATGCATGTACAATAACGCAAGTAACAGGAAATATTCTTGTTAATGCAGCACCATCAGCAAGTTGCTGACCAGTTTCAAATCATTGCTGGCCTGTGTATCTGCAAAGTGAAGCTTACTTCTTAAAGTTCATAATACTAATAAAAGACGCTCACAGGCTGCTGGAGGTTTCCAGCTATAGAAAAATGTAAGAGGATATGCTAGGGCCAGCCTTACCATTGAGAGAATCTGTTCAAGAACACAGGATACTTTTCTGGGGTTTATGCTACCGACACAACAGAAAGGACATCCTGGGGCCATTGCCACTATTTTGCAAGCAAGGCCTGACGTTTGTTCTGTTGCACTCTTGGTAGCACAATCATCAGCACGTGGTAAAATTAGTACCAGTCAAAGAGTATTCAACTGTATGGCTGCCTGCAAAGCTTGAAGTCTTCAGCTGTTACTTCTCTTTAACATGATAATCTACAACTCTCTACAAAAGCATCTAGAAAGTTTGAATGCACGTTCTACTACTGCTTTCATAATCTTTGCCATTTTGATAATGAATAGAGCTGCTAAAAATCAGCTGCAGCTGGCAGAACTAATACCTGAGACAAAACCAGGGAGACGTTGGGTTTTTTTCATTCTCTCTTATGCCTGAGGAAATAGTGTATATATGGCTCCTTGCCCATCCACTCAAACACTTAAGTCACACACCTATGCCTGTGGAGATGGGTGTTTGTGTGTGTGGGAGGCAATGCACAGGGATGAGGTGAGATCTGGCAGGGAGCACCATGGCCTGCTGAAACCTCAAACCACACTTCATGTACACAGTTTAGTGCTCACTTCATCCACAAACCCAAACTGGAGTCCAGTCCATATATGTACCCAAACTCTTGCTTGCCCAATTCATGTACTATAACCAGGATCCCACTGACTGGGATTCCTGCCCCAGTTCCTCACCTGACCACGTTGGGATGCTCAAACGTCTCCAGGTGCCTCAAAACTGCCACCTCTCGGATGGTGGATAGTGGCATGCCCTCCTCGCTGGTCTGCACCCGTACCCGCTTCAGCGCAACAAAGCGACCTCCGTTCTTCAGGTCTCGGGCTTTGAACACCTTCCCGTAGGCTCCTTCCCCAATCTCAGCCACACATTCATACTGCTGGTCAGCCAAGTTTGTGCTGTCCTTATCCATGCTGGCGCTGCTCCTCTTCCTCCCGTGCTCCAAGTGCCTTGGGGCAGCTCTCCCTCTTGCTTGCTTTCTGAAAACTAGTACTTTGCACGCGTTGCAGATACACCACACACTTGGTACCTCTGCCAGAGGGGCAGTAGGAAGCTCTTGCCGTCCTGTTCCCGTTTCTTGTCTGTACAGGCCCCAATGTGCCTCCTCTTTCGGCCACCGGGAATTATCATACAGTCTTTGGGAGCATTGTCTGTGTAAAGTCAATTTGATCTGGAGGACAAACAAAGCAAGAAAAGTGAGTTTAGTTTACTTCATTACTTTGCATTGTTTAAAAACAGAGAAAATATAATTAAGCTAATATAATTAAGTTAATGATAGCTACATGCAAAGCAAAAACGTGGTGCAAAGGAAGATGTGAACCACCAGGGTGACACATGTATCAACGTCCCTGCATGCCTGACACAACACTACATAGTTATCAAGGTCTGCACAGAAGGCTACAACACAGCTACAGAGACATCGTGTACTGTGGGATTTTACTGAGCTGAATACGACAACCCTGTGAGACATGGATGATGGGGATGGCAGAGCTAACTATGCACGTGTGAGAGGAAGTTATGTCCAGGAGCTTATGGCAGGATTGCAGGACTCAAAGGTTTCTTCAATGCACATGATGGAGTCTTGGAAATATATGCCACGCTATATTACTGTTACTTATTTGTAAACGATAGCACTTGGAGGTTTCAGCCTTGATCTGCTCTCCCTTGTGCTAAGCCCTGCATGAAAACTTTGCATGAGAGAAGTTCCTGCCTCAAAGCGCCTGTGGGGAGGAGAAATATGCACATATTTAAATGATGACAATAATATGTTATCAAGGATTGTGTGCTAGAGGTAAATTCAGAAATGTACACTTTAGCAAACTTATGAACATGCAATGGTTTTGGCTACAGATACTGCTACCACTGGATGTGTGAACGGCAGTTCCTTGCAGAGCAGTGATGAAAGAGTCTTCAGAACAGCACGCTTTGCTGTCTAGTGCACAAGGCTGGAGAGCAGAAGCGCTTCCTTCTGCATCCAGTGTCATCCACACCTTCTGCAGGACTGTGGGCAAACCCTCTCCCCTCACAAAGCCCCACATCCTTTCCCCCTGCCCCTTTTTAATATAATGATATTGTGTCCTGCGGGGCTGTAACCCTCTCCTACACTGCATTTTTACCGTGCTAGGATTAAAGAGCCCCAGATAGCTCAGTCGGGGTTCCCCTGAGTTGAATCCCCGCATAAAGCCAGAGGTATTTTGCACATTTATTCTGATCTTACACCTTGGTTGCAGATGAAAAGAAGAGCAATCTGAAGGAAACTTGTGCCCTCTGCTCACCACTTTTCCCCGGCTGCAGCCAGATGCACCACCCTGCCCCACTGACTTCAGCTGCCACCACCAGAGCTGCCACCGCGCCGCCCCCTCCAGCGAGCAGCCCCGCGCCCCCCGCACTTCCGCGCCCGCACCGAGCGCGGACCGCCGCGCCTTGTCCCCGCCTCCGCGGGGGGACACCTGCCCCGGAGCCCCGCGGCCGGGCCACCCGCGTCCCGCCCCGCGCCCGCATCCCGCCCCGCGCCCCGCATCCCGCACCGCCCCGCGGCGCCGCGGAGGGCGCCCCCCGGCGGCGGGCACCGGCGCCGCGCGTGTGCGTGGCCGCGGGGGCGGCGGGCCTGTCTCGGCG
>VFFE01007680.1:3666882-3866882 GCA_008921705.1 Burhinus oedicnemus | reverse complement strand
ATACTAGGCTTGTTGAATAGAAGTATTTATTGATATAGCCATGCTCTCCTTCCTTACTGTCTTAGTGATCTCTTGCTACTGTCTTAGCGTTTCTCTAGCACATACACATGGTTTCCAGGACATGGAGCATGTTCTCATCTCCCAAACACAAATTATCCCTAAGTATCAGAAACTACAGTATGACAATAAAGTCACTTTCTGAGTGATGGAGAGAAAGGAAAAGGGTACTTGTGTATGTCAAAGACTCTTTCACTTTATACAGTGCCCAGCGTTGATGCACTAGAGTAAAAGGAATCATTCTTGAAGAGTTTGGGTTCAGCTTGCCACAAAATTGTGCTCAGGGGAGTGTCAGACTGCAAGAAGGAGCTGAACATTGAAGGCAAAGAAAGTTCAAGGCTCTTGCACCTCCAAAAGAGGTTTAGTACCTTTTAGGACTGAACCAACAGTTAATTAATAGGGCAATTTACATTTATAGTAATGGTGTTTAAAATGTTCATCTTTTTGTAAGAAGGAACCACCATAACAAGGGAAGAAGGCTCAGAGCTAGCTGGAAATCTACAGACACTGGGATGCATCAAAAGCGACAGCTTTTTGTATCGGATGTGACAGCTCCTCTAAAAAAACTATTTAAAGTTTGAGGGAAAATAGCATGCAAATGGGATGCCTGGTTTTCAAAAGTCCATCCAGCAGCTTGCATGAGCTTCCAGGGGAGCTGCTGGGAACTCAGAGGCTTTCAAGCACTCTAAAGATTTTAAAAAACAGGTCTATTATATAGATGTCTAACTTGAGGCTCCTGCTTCCAAAGTCACATTTTATATCTCCATAATGGGTCGGGGATTTATTCATGCACCAAAAGAAAGAGATCTGAGGGTAAAGATTATGAACTAATTTCACTTATTATCCATCAATGACATTTTTGGTGCTCATTATCCAAAAGAACAAATTTAAGAGTGCTGCAACAGACTCATTGTTCAGTAATGTTATATCAACTCTTAATGATTCAGCACAGAAAACACATAGGAATGAAACCAGTAACCGTGGTTATCGCTTATCAGCTACACAACAAGAAACTTGACTCAGCCAAGCAAGCTGTCAGTGCCACACACATCAGATTAAGCACACAACTGTCTTTTGCTGCAGGGTAATAACCAATGTACAAACTTAAAACGAAACTACGAAGTGGTTATTCTGAATGCCCATCATGGTACTAAAAGATCAACAAAAATTACTGATGTGAAGTGCCTTTGTCTTCCCATGCACTGCACTCTGGATATTTGGAAACTGATTTTTATCTAATTGTTCAATCTTTTAGCAGAAAGGAAAACATACATTGCTCTTGAAAAAGAGAGAGTTTACATGAGTTGTTGCTATGTTTGCCCATTGCAATGAATCTGTAAAATTAGAATTTTGAAGTAAGTGAACAAGGTTACTGTGAATTCAGCATTTTACTTAGCAGCAAAAGAAACCTAAAAAAAGACTCCTGCAGTATATCCATATCAGTTCAAGCATTTGGAATACAGAAGTTGAGCAAGTTATTATCTGTCTTCCAACTGGAAACAATATCACTGGAGATCTGTATCATAGTATTTAAAAGCATGCAGCTGCGAAAGCTGAATCTGTGGGTAAACATATGAGAAAAAAAATGGATCTGTATAGCCAGGCTCCCACAAGGTAAACAGGTCTGTTGAAGTCCACTGAAGTCAAAGGCTAGACCTTTCTTGTTGCCTCAGAAATATACAGCAGTCCTAATTAATTGAAATAGGCTTTGGAGCTGCACAAAAATAACTGAAATGGAGGAAAAATGCAAACTTATCTTCCTTAAACCTCAGTTTCCCCATTTGTGTTTTAAGGTCCCTGGATTGAAAATGCAATATAAATAAATATTATTATGAAATAAATAAGCATTTTGATATGTAAAGGAGTAAGAATAGATCTCTAAGATGTATTCTAGCACAGCAGATACACAAGTTAACAAGGAACTTGCCATGGTTCCACAGACGTGCCAGCTGCACACTCAGGAGCTGGTCATTCCCTGCCATGCTAGCAAAGGCCATTTTCATCAGGCAGAGGCACCTTCAAAATGTTATTCCTATGGTTGCACATTACTGTCTGATAGGAGCTGTTTGCTTATGTAGCTATTCTGAAAGACATGCAATAGTCAGATACTATGGAGAGGTCCATCTTCCCAAATTCTAGCTATCTAAAATTTAGGCAGCTACTCTAAACAAACCAGATATTTCCCTCCATAGTTACTAGAGGAGAGGCGTTTCCAGAGAATTATTCATTCTACTGCTCTTAACCATCTATTTTAAGGCAAGATGACTCATGTCATGTGTATCTATCTCTTTCTAATCTTAACACCTAACATAGATCATCAAATGTAGGTGAGATGAATGCTCTCTTTGGTATAGGGGAGTGTGCCTTTCCTTAAGGGAACTGCGCCTAACCAAAAACCACCATGAATGCTCTGTGCCCTCCAAGTCGGGGGGGGTGTGGGGTTGTGGTAGTGAAAAGCAACTCGTCCTTTTTTTTGGGCATGGGTAAACTGTAGGATTTAAAACAGGAAATCAACCTGAGCAGTTCAGCTTTGGAACTTTATCATCAGATGCTGGACCCTAAGCCCCTGATACCCGAGGTTTCAGTAATAAGACTGTGCTTAGGAGCTTTAAGGGTAAGCTGGACCATTGGAAATCTTTAAAGATGAAAAAAATTTAGGAGACTTACCATTATCCCAATGCAAACAAAATGTTACTAATGGCTTCAGTCTGAAAATCTTTCAGAGCTGACAATACACAGCTTGAAAAAATGATGCATGACTGTAACTCTAAAAACGAAATAGATTTTTTTAAAATCCCTAAAATTAGGTAATTCAGAGTAGCCTCTGGGATCCTGTGCCCAAAGCCTTCCATAGTTACTCTGTTCCCTTGCCCTTTCAAGCATCTCTTAATTCTGGGCTGTTTCTGATTTTAATTAAAGGGAAATAATGATACAAGGTATCTTCTTTCATGAACTCTAGAAGGGAGAATGAGCATTATAAAAGGTAAAGGAATACTTTAGACTCAAGGAAGTAGGGATTATGAATTACAGGAAATATAGTATTATATTAAACATTCTTTTAAATCAGAATGGTTTGCTTCTTATCAAAGGCTTGCTTTTAGCTCCTAGTTCCACTAACTACCTTTGAAATGGATGCCAGGACTCTCCATTCTTTTTCAGTTTGTTCGTTTTATCCTGGGGTGGGATATTAATGTTAGAAAACAGGAAAAAATACTTTGCCTCAAAATGTGCCGAAAAGGTAGCTGAATACTAGCACTTTATGGGCAAAAATCTGTGCTGACTACATTTAGGCAGACCCACTGACTGCAGTAAGAGTTGGAATGAGTACAACTCAAAAGTTGGCTCCATTTAATATAAGAAGGGAACCTCTTTTGATTTGTACCTATTTCCATAAAAAGGTGTGAATTACAATAGCCTGTGTCAATTAGGTTTAGTATCATTTGCTTTTTTGTTGGCATTTTAGATTGGAACGGGCTTTATCTAAATAAGTAGAGCCTTTGAACAACAGGGCCTCACAGTTCAAGCCTTTTGTCCGCAGTGTAGAAACCAGACGTTCATAAAAGTAATTCTTTCAATCAGGCTTTTTTCAGTGAAACTTACAGGGTAACGGTTGGTGATGGGAGACAATCTTGCAAAATTTGTGGATATTGCAAAGTATTGTAGTAATTTAAAACACACAGCTTAGGAAATACAAAAATTTTGCATCAAACCATGAGGTCAGTTTCTTTAAGCATCTGAATTACTGTTGAAGTTGGTATCACATTCTGTCATGAACTGGGGAAAGAAGGTATTTTCCAGGTGAATCCTGCTATATAGTTGGACCAGACTCCTCCTCTGGTCCCTTTGATCTAGAAATGCCCCTGCAATGTGGAAAAAATAAGAGATTTCTAGATGTTCTACCTTTTCAGTTGGGTCAGAAATACCATCAGAGAATCGTTCTTGTGGCATGAGATGATATCTAAGGAAACCAAGAAGCAGAGAAGCTAAAACTAAACAAAAAGCAAGAGAAGGCTGAACATATTTTTCAAGATAGTAAAAACCATAAACCAATGTAAGTTGAGAAAAACAATAATTACCCTTCAGTTTCAATTACATGTAAATTATGCCTACAAACTGAGGTTGGTTCTTATTGTATCCACAGAATGGTTGAGGTTAGAAGTATCTTTGGAGGCCATCTGTTCCACCCCTTCTGCTCAAGCAAGGTCATCTAGAGCTAGTTGCCCAGGACCATGTCCAGATGGCTTCTGAATATCTCCGAGGACGGAAACTCCACAACCACTCCAGGTAACCTGTAGCATTTGTTCATGAAACAAAATGAATAAAAAGAAACACTTTCTTCTTGGTTCCTGCCAGGACTTATGAAAGTATATCTCACTTCTGTGAATTCAGGTTGGATTTCATCGGCTGCTTCTTTCTCTGCTTCTTCACGCTTGATTGATATTGATGACCTAATGGTCCCGAGACACAGGGAAAACTGATTTTAGTGAACTTCACATCTAGTCTAAAGATCCTTGTTTCTGAAGAGGGAACACTGGCTCCCACCACACAAAATAATACCGAGTCTGTAGGTCTGGAGCGACAAATGCAGCTTCAGAGCATCATGTGTGACTCTGATGGAATCCAGAGGAGCTAAGGGAATTCCTCTCTGTGGTTGGGGACTGCAGGAAAACCGTGCTTGTTACAAGACTGATCCCTGTGACCCATATAAAACAGGACAGAGACAGCTGAGCAAACATGGCACCAGGGAGGACCCTTCCCCATTTCTTTAAGTGGCCAAAATAAGGAAAAGGACAATGAAGGAGAGAAAAAAACCCAAACCTTAATAAGGGTTTGGAGGTGAGACTGGGGAAAATTAAGATTGTGAGTAGAAATGCTTTTTATTCCCTGCCAACATCTAGAAAAGAAGGTGGGAGTATGATGAGTGGAGTGGTTGAGATCCACAATAAAAGGCTGAGCTTTGCACTATGGCATCTATGTATCTTCTCCAAATCTGATGATCAAAGGTCAAAGCATTCTACACTTTGATGGTATTTTTCACAACAGCGAAACTTGAGTTGGAGAATTCTTATTACCCCCATTTCTATGCCCCTATGCAGATCTATTGTGGAACAATTATTAAAAAAAACAAATCAACACAACAAAAATACAGCCCAGCCTTGAAGTTGGTGGCAAACAAATAACAACAATGTTTTGCTCTCTAGGCTCCCTCTTCTGGCTCTGGACTAGTAGTTTTCTAATGAGCACTGTTCCTGGAATCATATTCATTTCTGTTAACTGAATGATGACTTCAGTGCACAAAGAATAAAGAGGAAATATTGAGGAAATAGGAGAAAATCCATTCTTGCCCAAGGGAAGAACTGAATCGGTATTCCAAGAAAATTTTAGCATTTTTAAGCTGTGGTGGCAAAAGCAATTTAAAAAGCACAAAAGTACTCTGCTAGTTATTAGTAAATGTACAATAAGCTGCATGTTAGATGTGATGAACATTTTAGTTGTAATGCATTAGATCCAGTAAATGAATAAACCAATATCCCTCTACAGCTTCTGTGACTCATTTGTCAATAACGGTTGTATTGGGACTGAAATATTTCTGTAGCTTAAATATGGCTTTTTCCACAGTGGCTTAAGTAGACCATAACAAACTATCTTGAAGCCTAGAAGATGTAAATCTGCTCTTTTAATTCAGAAAAAAATGTCTTTTCCTTGACAAACATAATCACAACTAAAGACCCAGTCATATCAACAAGGGAATGGCACAGAGTCGCAGCAGGGCACAGGTGCGTATTTGGCTCAGGACATGCCAATACATTTTTTTCTCTGGCCATAAAAAACCCCCAGAAAACAGAAACAGGCAGTTGCTTGAGGAAAAAATGAAGTTTTGGGTGTGGCACCTCTCCCGCCCCCCAAAAAGAAAAACCAAAACAACTTGATATGTGTACACAAAGAGAGCTAGAGACTTCAGTAATAATGTACCATTTTGGTTTTCTGCTCAATTTTTCCACTTAACACTGCAGCTAAATGACTAAGCTTGTAGGTTTTTTCCCCCAAAAAAGTTATTTCCAGATTTGATAAATCTTAAAGGATTCAAAGAAGTGCCTTAGAAAGCATTTTAAAAGGCATCTTATACTATGGGAAAATTGAGTTAATCACTGGTCAAGTTCTTAGGAGTGCTGAGTAATTACCTCTCCCACAGAAGTCGGCAGGAGCTATGGGTACCTCTGAAAATCAGGTCAGAATTCTTTCAAGACAGAACTATCAGGTACGAGATTCATTCTTGGTTTTATCATACTGAAGCACAATATATATCTTATACCAGCGATTAATTTGGCCGATGTTTGTTGGTTTATTTTGGTCTCATAGTCATTGAATCCATCTTTCTAACCTGCTGGATAACTTTTATCCTGATCGGAATTGCCAAGCAGTTACAAAGATATCCCACCACTTGGCTTCCAGGCTGCTGGGTTCCCACTGGGATAAACTGAAACCCATCCTGTCACTTCAGTGGTGGGGACAGGGAGCACAATGACTGCTATAAAAGACATTTATTTAAAAATAAAAGAAAAGAGAGGACCTCTCCTTAAAGAGAACCATGAAATATAGACTGAAAGGGATCCTTTTCACTGCAAATTCCCTCTGCGTTGCCTGATTTGCTTGCTATTAACTACCTGAGAGCAAAGCGTTCTTGACTCAGTGAGTTTCATCCCTGAGCTTTAAACAGTGTATCTATCCTTTCACCTACCCCTTCAACCTGTATTTTTCACTGCTGCATGCAGCTATACATGAATATGTCTATTATAACATATAACAGGGTTGTAATAACAGATTGTTTATTTCTGCATTACAGCAGCTCTGAAAAAAAGATATACAATGCCTATGAAGAGGAAGTCTAACTTTACTCTCTAAGGATCTCTGCTATGCTGTTTTATAAACAGTTGAACTGCAACACAGGGGCAGTACGAGTTCCCCTTATCTCTAGGTTGTTTAATGCTTTTAACCACATTAAAATGCCATTAATTTTGTTTGAAAAGTTTCCATATCTCCATGGTTTTCAACCAGGCATTGAAATTTGGCAGCAGTATAGTCCTAGAGTCAAGAAAATGCTTTTTGCGCGAACTCTGTAGATCTGTTCAAAACTAGCCAAATTATAAGATGTCAAAATCCTGACGTCTTGTCTTTCAGATGGCACAGCTTGGTTTTGGCTCTGCACCAGAGTTCCCCGAGATCTGCTAATGCTGAATGTGCACTTGGCCAACCTCTTAGCCTTGCTGTCAGTACCCGGAACAAATACTCAGATGGGACATGCTAAACAGATCCTTCTCCTTATCCTTCTGCCATCATTTTCACAGGGATCCAAGAGACCATTCATTCTGGATCTTTTCTCACTGTGGTGAATGAATTCTCACTGAACTTTCATGCTGATGGCTTGTTAACCAAGGACTGCAGAGCCTGCAAAAGGATTCTCATTCCTTCAGATGGCCAATATCATCTTGAGGCTTTGCTAGTGACTCTCAACAAATTTGAGAAATGTGTACCTAGTGAAAGGGGCTGCTCCTACAGATAAAACCTGCTGTGGTTTGTGTAAGGGACAGAGCTCCTGTCGGTTAGCAATCACCTTGCTAAAACAAGTCAATACTGCGTTTTACTGCACTTTGTTGTTTAAATTGAGAATATTGTGATTACTTTCTTCTCTCTCTCAAAGTTGTGGTGCAGCATACTGCTGTTGCTGGGGACACCTCCAGAATGATCCAGTACAGCTGTTTTCAACAGCAGGGTTTACTCTGTAAGGTTGTATCTGAGCTACTCACGCAAATTTTACAATGTGTCCCAGAGCATTGCATAGAAGTTTCTGTGAATATAGCGTTACAGTAAATTCATTTGACAAATAAAGGATATTCACTGCACAGGAGTAAGAAAAGGGGGTTTTGGCTTGGTTCTGTTATTAGTTGTTGTATCTTCACTTAGAAGCAGGCAGAATGTGTGTGCAATGTAGTATTTCACATTTTTTGGTGCAATTGTGATATTACAGACTTGCAGACTTGTAGAATCTCGTGGAACACAAATTGTTAATAATACTGGCTTTGTTTACATCCAACTCTGCCACAAAATCTCTGCCTTAAACTTACAGTTTCATGCAAGCTCTAAGACATTTAATGAATACAGACCATAGGGACAACTTTTATTTGGGCATGAGCTACTCTGCTCTGCCAGCTTGGTCCCTAGAAAATCTCTGTTCATTTACGTCTCTGGATGTTATTGGGAACATAATCATTTATGGAGTGCCATAAGTTAACACAGATCATGCTATGAAAAGCTTAAAATGTACAAGGCACAAAGAAGTAAATTATTATGCAGAACAACTGCAAAGTGGTTTGGTTATTACAGAAGGTGGCTCTAAACAGGTATCAGTACTTTGCGACTTGTCTAGCCTTGAACCCCTCAGAGATTTGGAAGTGGCTGGGGCTGCCCAGTGTGATCCACTTTCACTTGGTTCTTCTCAGCCACAAATTGTTTTTTCTGCATGGGGGTGTCGGCTTTCTTAGTATGGGCATCTCTAAAAGCAAGGGGTTAACATATGGATGCTTTGGCCTGTGCTCAACACTCAGTATTGTTTAAACGAAAAAAAATTCCAAACATTTTGTGTCTTTCATGCATTTTCACATGAATTAAAGGCTGGAAATGAGGAGGAACTAGAAGAATATAACAGGTGAATACTGATCTTGAGAAACACTCCTTGAATTACCGCCAATAGGCACAGTATCAGAACAAATACAATTAATTTCATGATAGGAAGCATAAGTCTATAGATGTAGAATTGATGAAAAGACAAAAAGATACCCGAACATCTTCCTGTCCAGGCAAAAAACAAGCTGTGTATCTTTTTCTGAGTCATTACAAGATGATGGAGGGCAAGAAGTGCTCTAGATAACTAGCTCTTAGGTATAATTTCCCACACCAGGTATACACTTTTTTCATGCCCAGGGACGAGGCATACTGAACAAAGAAAGTGGGAAAAGTCCTTTGATGGTGACATTTAAGACTATGAAGAAAATAGCCTGAAGAGAGCTTGCATCAGGAATGAAGAGGATGTGAACAGAAAACAAAGCACAGGAAATAGGGAGATGCTACCTGATGAAAAAGGATACTGGATTTGTGCGTCATAGGCACAGGTGGAAGGTTTAGAAGTTGGAAAGAGGAGATATGTTTTGCCATGGGAATGAGGACAACAGTTAGCACCTGGAAGAACAGCTCAGATTGGACAATTAAAAGAGAGAAAAGGGAGAAAGATATATTATGATGATTTTAGGAGCTGCTGAACGTTAAAGCAACTAACAAATTAAGCAAACATGGCACAATTTGATGATTATTAGATCTTCCTCTCCCACCTCCATACTCTGTCATATCCATTCACAGAGGCATTCCCTTCTCTTTGGTGTTGCTGTGAGAACTGAACTTTCAGCTGACTGTGTCCATGGCTCAGGTCAGATTCACAGTAAGTCCAGCGTGGGGAACCCCGAGAACTGCTACTGCAACAATTCACACAGGTGGTCTGGCCTCAAGAGTAGGTTTAAAGGTGGAAAAGTATCATATTTGCAACCTACCACCAAATTTAGTAGTTTAAGAATGTTCCCAACTAGGCATTGCTTGTCATTGTTGAAAACTATGTATGAAGGGAGGTTTAGTCTTGATTTCCTATGCCCTGAGGTAGGAACTTTGCGCACTTTTATCACAGGGTTGGCTTGTGTAGCTACAAATGTTAATGAAAAACCACTAATGAATGATCCTTTTGTAAAATTCAACTGCAGCAGTCTTGCAACTACTTCCTGCAGTGCTGAATTCCAGTCTGACTGCACACTGCTGAAGGAAATATTTCCTTTTCTTTGTCAGAAATGCACTGCCTTTGCATTTTTCATTTTTTGGTCTACCTTTGCACAGCTGGGGACAGTGGATGGGCTGTGAGTTTCTGTGGAATCCCTAAGAATTCTCAATATTTCAGTCAGGTGCCTTCAACTTTCTGTTTTCTTTAGGATTAAAATCATAGTCATCTCTATAAGCTCTGTATGTGCCTGAGACCATTTATCCTTTATGTTATCCATCTTTTCACTCTGTACTAGAGGACCATAAAGGTCAGTTGATACACAAAGGAGACTTCACCAGCATATCTTTGCCAGTTTTTTGCTCTATGTCTCGGACAACAGACAAGTTCTGTTACAACTTGTAACAACGAGGTAAAACAATATTGCATTTAATACCCAAATGGTGATTGCTAACATCAGTTGCTGACAAGAAATAGAAATACATTTTATTGTAATTCTGTGTCCTTCTTTGCAAAGAATCGGAGTTCATCAGCAGACAAAAGATGTTTTTGAAGTATGACTTCTCATATGTTTATCCAAAAAAGTTTTGATCTCTGGTATTCTATCACTTTCAGCCATGGTACAAGAATTCAGTGAGAAATTGCAGTTGAAATTTCAACTCCCCATAATACTTATCCATTTTTATATTGTTCTAATGAAAAAAACGGCTTGGAAAACCAAGATTATTTTATTTCCTTTTTCAGGTCTTATCAAACCCTTTGGAAAGCTAGCAGGCTTTCAAAATAGCCAATTACATCTCCTATTCCTCCAGTTGGTGTTTAACTTTGAATACAACACGTTTTCAAAATGAAAATTTACTTCATCTTTCATGACATGAGTTTTAAGTGTATCAAATAACACCATTGCCCATAGCAGCAACTGACATATCTTACTATTATTTTTTATCACTCTGAAGAGCACCTGTTCATTATTACTTTGATTTTATCTTTTAACAAATTTTTAATCCAGACAAGTCGTTTGCCCAATGATCCATGATTATTTTACTTCCTTATTAATTTCTTATCAAAACTTTTTGAAATCCACACAAATTACATCTCCCAGGTTGTTTTTATCTACAGATTTACAACCTACCCAAATCCTATCAGGTTATATTATGTTTGCTTGCACTTTGCAGTTTCCGTAGGACTGTGAGGAGGCTGGGTAGTTACGTTGTTCCAAAACCCTTCTTAGATAATTTTTTTAACTTACATACTAATGCAATAACAGTAATGCAGCTGCTTTTAAGACTCTAGATATGACTTCTACTCTGAAAAGTATATTGTTTATACTGTTAAAATCTCAGGTTTTTCACAACTTCATTTCTTAACATTTCCCATTCTTACCCACTCCAGTGAGTAATACCATCTAAATTGTTTAGGTTGCTCCAGAATATCTTCTAGGATGAAATGTACTCAGATTATTAGTCTACATGCTACTGTGATAGTACTATTCTAGAATTTTCTGCTCTGATATTCATATAAAATATTTTACCTGACTTCTCAAGCTGGTTAACTTATACCCATTGACATGTTCTAGGTCTACAGTTAAGCTAGTATAACACTAGAATGTGAGACTGCAAGCTATGGCTCTGAAGGACAGATATTTCGGTGGCGGCTTCTCTACTTTCTTGGTTAATGCTAAGACAGTATTAAGGGAGACATGCTGTATCTTTTGAATAAGAGATATAAGTAGATAAGTAATAAGTAGATATCTTGACCATTAATCCTATGACATCTTGTCAAAATAGGGTTACAATAACCTGATTTTTTAGCCAAGCTCTAATTGGGACGACTGTCCTATATTCTGACTGTTCTCTGTTTCCATTAGTGCAAAACTGGGCTTTAACATGTCTTAATTACAGATTTTAAGGACTGAAGGGGGCACAGGGATTGTGTTTGACCTCTGATATAGCACAAGCCATATATTTTTACTCTCACTACCTGCATCACAGTCTACTAAATGTCACTCAGCCTGTGCTGAACATAATACCTTGTGCTTGACTATATTGTAATTTTCCCTAAAACTTCTATTCTTTATTTAGATACATCAAGACATGGAGAATCAATTATTTCTTTTGCACAAGAATAACCCGTGCTCTCACGGACAGTGTCATGGAGCCGTTAAGCTAACATTCTCTCCTAAAGCTTTCTGCCTGCATTCATGAACTGAAGAATTCGTTCATCTATACTACCCATCACTTGTTGGGTTTGGGGTTTTTTTGCTCCATTTCCTTTCAAGGCTGTCTGACCAAGATCAGCCAGCTAGATAAATCCCAGCACTGCACAACAGATGATCCATTTTCAAAAAATCAGTAAAATGTCACTTACAGGAAAAACAGCACATGACAATTCTGAAATTTTCATTTATGATTCACTTTGTTCACCAGCAGGCTACTGAGTACATTGTACAAATCTGAAATATGTTGGGGTAGGAAAAACTATGAAGAAACTATTTTTAAATTTTTTACAAATTAACTGATTCATAAAAAATTAAGTTTTTGCCAATGTTTTCTAAATTTTGCTATTATTAGAGAACGGCCAAAATGGTGAAAGGAAAAAAAAAAAAAGAAAGAAACTGTCTAATTTCTAGATTCAGGCTTTTACCATTGACTCAGACAGATACCCAGATGCCATCAGCTGCATCTGTAATTTATTGCAGATAAACGTGGGAACAAATGAGAAGCTAGCTGCCTTCTTCCAAGAACTGTGAACATAAAGATATCATTCTGTTTGCTGCATAAACAGCAAGGTAATGTTATTAAATTGGTCTGTAAAAGAACTTTAGCAAGGTCATTTTATGGCATTCAATAGTAACTTAAACCTTTGTGAATTTCCTAGCTAATGTCAGTTGAACTACATAAAGGATGAATTGGACTCATTAAATTAAATTGTTGAAAAAGTGGGCTCATCTCATCAGATACCTTAACAATTGCATGCCATAGTAATTTCCTCTTCTTTTTTTTCTTTCTTTCCTTCCTTTATTATTCTATTTCTCTCTCTTTCTTTCTCTTTCTCCCCCCAGCCCCCCGCCCTGATTTTGTATTCAACTAGAGTCCTGAAAACTGTAAAAACTCATCTATAAGAAACAAAAAAACCAAAACCAAACTAAAGCAACCCCCCCAAAAAAGAAAAAAAGAATAGAGGACCTAGGAACAGAGGTGTGAATCTACAGAAGATTTTATGAATACTCTAAGGAAATTAATTGTCCTTTTTTTTATAGATTAAAAATTTACTTGTAAATTCTCCATTGAACGAATTAGCTAAGTGCATGAGTCTTAAAATTTGGCTTCTAAATTTTGCCTGGAAAAGTTGGTCCAATATGTGTTATGGTTACAGTAAAGCAGAGCTAACATCTGAATTCCACAGTTAGCCTCCCAGCTTTTTGTTGGGGAAGTTAATTAACAAATATCCTGGCCTATTTGATTTACTTTCAAGCATCTGAGCATTTGAAGCACTTCCTGCTATTCACCCAAAGCTCCTTCTAATAAGATAGCTTTTTTTTTTTTTAAAAAAAATGTTAACCATTACATACTCAGAAAATCGACATGTGTTTCTAAAAGCAATCTTATTCATATATTTTATAGATTCCTATGAAAGTGTGCATTGTGACCTGGAGTATGAGAAATGTCAGGTTTTATAGCCTTAAAACAAACTTAATGGAAAACTGCCCGTAAGAGGTACCTATGTTCCAAAACGTAGGTTGAAATATGGATATAATTATTTGTGACCAATCACAGAGACTTTGTGAGAGTGAATGCAATTGTTAAAATGTTAGTTTAGGTTATTAAGCAAGTACATGGGTATAGATTTCAAACACAGTATATTATATTCCAGTTTACCTTTGAGGGGGATGCCACACACTAATCAGAAATAATACCGGAGCTTGGTAAAGAGGTAAGTGACCTTCTGATTTAATGATTGCAATCCAGATGTCCACACAGCATTGCTCCTACCACGCTCTCAGATGAAAGAGAACTTTCATAGGATTTCCCTGTTGAAAATTTTGGCTGAAGTTGAAAAAATACTGCCTGTCATGCCAACAGCTTGGGAGATTAGGTCAGTTATTAGAAATCAATGATTCCATTTTTTGGCTTTCTTCAAATGAGTGACTGAACTGTATAATCCGAATGATGAGCCTCCTCTTTAATCATGATGTTCTTGTAAGAAATAAATAATAATGATGACCTAACTGGGGATTAAATGAACGTATTCTGGCTGCTATTCTTCTGCTATTCTGTAACCAAACCATTAAAGCATCTGTCTGACCTAATGTTTGTTTTGTTGATATCATTCACTAAGCCTATAACTTCAGATGCAGTCTGCAAGAGACAGCCTGATGCCTCGGCATAGCCTGCTTGGGTAAATAAAAAAAGCCCCAACAACATAAATAAACCATTTTAAGAGAGTTTAGGCCTCCCCTCCTACCTTATTTATTTGGTGCAGTTAGACAGAGGTTCTCAAGGGTGTCCACAGTTGAATTTTAATTTGGATGAAAAGAGGATGTTAATTAAAGGCAAAATTATTTTTCCTCATATTCTTGCCATTTGGACAGGGATAAAGTGAACTAGAACAACTCTTTGTATGCCCAGAATTAAACTAATGATTGAACACAATAAAATGAAGAAAATATATTAAGTCATATTTTACTTTATATGCAGGATAGACAAGGAGTATTCATCTGGGATGTGTAGCAGTTTCACTGCTTAGCACTGTCTTCCTATCTATAACATCTTAGTTACATGCTTGTACTACGCAAGGGTCATCACAGAGTCATTTAGGCATAGCAGAGCTCTGTGTAGACAAACAATGAGCAAATAGAGAAGCCTTCTTCAAAAACGTCTTTTGAATGGCCCCTGTCTGAAGGTCTGGGCTAGAAGAAGGAATGAATCAAAACTGCCAGTCAGCTGCTGACTTCCGTCTCCTTAAATAATGGCCAACATGCCACGTGCTGTTCACAGTTCCTGTAAAACGGGGACTTCCCCTGCCCACCATAAGGCTGGAGTTGTTTTTACCATTATATTGTGCCTTGGTACAAGCAGGTTCAGCCATGGCCATTTCATGTGACACTAGAGGTACAATTACCTGCTGATCAATCATATGTAGCGGAAGAGAAAGGAGCTCAGACTTCTTTAGCTCTCTCTGAGAAAGCTGTGTCTGACATGACTGCTTACAGCCCAAGCAATTTGAGAGGCAAACATCAGCGTCTCATTTGTGCTGAACTCCATTATACTCTCCTCCACTAGTATCAGAGGTTCTCAAATACAAATGGGAATCAGACTTGCTATTTCTTTTGCGCCCTGCAGCACAACTGGCCCTAGTTCCTATTTAGATCTTATTTGACCTACTCCTTTTCTGCTACTTTTTTCCTTCTGTCTCACAGGAGTCTGGATTAGTCAGCCAGGACAAATCTCATCTTGCGACACTTTGCTGTGATTAGTTTGGCAAGCTACAAACCATTCCCGAGCAGTTCAATCTTGGTTAATAAAACCTTCTCTGTTTTCCACAGACTAGCCAAAGGAAAGTAAGAGCCAGCCAGCCTGCAGAGCCAGCAGAGGAAAGCTGGTGTCCAAGAACTGCTAAGGGGTTTGTGTGCCATGTGCTATACCTGCAGTCTTCCAGCAACTGAACTGTGGCATCAAGGTTAGACACAATTTTTAGTTACCTATGGCCGTTGTTTTTGCTTGACCTGCATGCATGCCTTCACCTTAAAAACAGAGATGGAAGAATCTCACCTACAGTTTCTGATAACACGCTAATGTATTTTATTGGGGGGAAAAAAAGAATAATCTATTTGTACTATTAGGACACGTTCAGCTGAGGTTATCCCTCACAGAAGACTTTATACAAATGCTGGGAGGAGGAAGAGGACAGCAACATATGGAATAAATCAATGTCAAGTCAAAATCCTGGTTTTTTTTAAACATCTCTGTATGCATGAGAGTATTTATTGGGCTATATAAAGCAGCCTTTTTCATCTGCTCTCTTCCCCTTAAGGGTTAAGTCATTTCCTCAAGGATTATCAGGAAGATGCTTCCTTCCCTTTACAGCTGAACCCTCTATCAAGGGCACCCTTGTTCTGGGAGAGTGGCACTACAAATTTACCCAGTCAGCATTTTACACCCCTTCCTGACCTACCTAGACCTAGTTCTCTTTCACAGAGCTCATGAGAACAGTCCTATAAGAAAACAAGCTCGCCTTGCAGAAGGGTCAGCACTGGCCTTCTGCACAGCAGTAGACATAAAAATCAGCATGAGATACCATGTTATCTTTTACAATATTCAACAATTTTCTGCTAAACAGGTACATAGAAGAAAGCTTAACACACACATTGGCTATAACAGCAAGCAAGAGCTGTTGACCAAATGGACAAATTCACTCTACCCACCAGATACTTGTAAGATCTTCAAATTTTAGAGACCCTGGACCAAATCATCAGGAACCCACTTCCTTCCCTTCAAAACTGAATGAAGTTCACAAGAAGAATTTCCTTCCCGTCTAGTGATTCCCTATCCTCTAAGGCAAAGCTTTTTTATAGCAGCAGCTGCAATTGCATACAGCTGGTCGGCTTCCTGCCCCTCCTAGGGGCTGCCGTTAACTCCTTGTCCGCCTCTCGATGTGTGTGGACTCTACACAGCTCCTCATTACTGCTCTTGATGGCTATCTGAGCCTTCACAAACTCACTGCACCATCACTTTGTTATCTCCTAGCTAAAGACTACAAGCATATCCCCTTGTAATTTAACTTGCTTGATTAAACAATCAATTTTTCCCATTGAATTTACTCCTTGCTTCTTAAAGACCAAACCGGGGAAAAAAGGCATTAATGATGGAAGCTTTGACTATGTAATGATGCTTTCCAGAAAGGCACCAGCACCTGGCTGCAATGTGTTGATACCTCCCAGAGTGTTTCTGTGAGACTGGGACTCCAGAGGCACCCAGCAGGGTCAGTTCAGTTCAGTCAAATCACTGACATGCATATGCATGCTCATGGATACATCTGGAACATTATTCTTCAATATATTGTTCAAGGAACAGAATATCTTCAAATGTGTTATTAGGGGTCACTAAAACCCAAGCTGTGGAAAGACTGACATTTTCAAGGGAAACTGTTTATAAATTGTCTAGAGTATATATCTGAGAAATGTCTTCACTTGTAAAAAAAAAATGTACCCCCCTATTTTTTCATGCTCTGATTCTGCTTAAATTTCCAAAACCACCAGTTCACTTTTGGGCAGAAAATACTGGGCATTTCAATCTGGTGATCAATTTATTTTTAAAGGCATAACTAACTGAAAAAAACCCAACAGTAGGCGAGGATTTTTTTTTTTTTAAACAATAAAGCTATCAGTAAGAAAACAGCCAACAACTGTCATATCCTCACACTCATACCTCTGATCTCGATACTGCAAACAGTTGCACATCTGATAACTCCTATGAACGTGAATAGAGAGAATTCTCCCACACCGTGCCGTTTGTGCATGCAATTCTAGGAAGCCTGAGCTAATTTGTCACCCTAATATCTCAAAAAAACTGTCTCTGAGTGTCTGCAAAATCGATGACTATATTAAAACATATAACTTATATTTATAAAAATTTATTTTTTAAAGACATAAGCTCTTAAAAGAACCTATTACATTTTCACAATTACATAATAAAGCCAAATTTGAATTTGCTATTAGACACTGAAATCTACATTTTATTGCACCTAAAAGGAAAAAAAAAAAGGTTAAAAATAACACTTAATTATCCGCTGGTTATTTCCAGGCACACAAAGTGCTGAGGTTTTGTCCTTGTTAAGAAGATTATCTTCGCTTTTTCCTTTGGAATGCATGTAAAACAGCTCTTGCCTTTCTGCAAGCTTTAGGAAAAAAGTTCACTGCAAAATTACCTGTTGTCTGGGGACTTACATTTTGCAATAAGCTGCTGAAATTGCATTTTAATAAGGAGCCTTGACCTGTGCTGTGTATTTCCCTTCAAGGCTCTACAAGCCATTTTTCTTACGGAGGTCCTGACCTGAGAAGCTCAACCTGGATAACCACAGCCAGAGGGGGATAAAATGCAACACCTAGGAGATTTCAGTAAACAGTAAAACCATTCCAACTTAATCTGTGCTAAAATGCTTGGAATGTGAGAGCCACTGATGATGCCCCTTGTCTGTGTGTCTGACTGAATCCTTTCTTTTCTCGGAGGAAAGCAGAGCCTGGGAACTAGGCCAAATGCCTGCCACTTACCTTAAATTGATCAGCCACTTTAAGATTAAAAACACTGAAAACTGCAACACCACGAAAACAAGGCTTCCTTCACATTAAATGCAAAATGCAACATTGGTCTTGCTGTGATCTTTTTTCCATTTTACTCAGTGCACACTTTTTTTCCATTTCTGCTCAAATGTAGAAGCCAATAGTTACAGCATCTGGGCCAAGTATTCATTAAGGTTTATAAAAAAGAAATTTATGGTTATTTAGGAGTTGGCACAAAAGCACGTTGTTGCTAGAGAAAAAATATAGTTTTGAAACAGTGTGAAACATTGGATGTCTTATTTCAAGTAAAAGCCATATTCTATCTTTGCCTGTTGTATTTAGAAAAGTATTGAAGAAAGTGCTTGGGATAATCGGTAGGTAAATTTCTCAGTGGTTTTATGTACTGTAAATACATAGTCAATTCAAGGATTTACTTTGTTCCACAAGAATTATTTCATTGTTGCAATAAAGATAAGTGTAGAGATAAAAAAATGGAACAAAGTCATCATTCATTGAAGCAGGTGCATCTACATGACATTAGGGTTTTTCTGTGTCTGTCTTTTCTGGAAGAACTGATTAAAAGTACATTACCAAATGTCTGTTTGACAGAAAAAAATTCAGGCTCGATCCGCACTCAAATATGGATATACCCAGATCACAGTACTGGCAAAATCTTCTAGTAAAAATGGTACTGTGGCTTGTAGATTTAATATCACTTCCTCAACTTAAACAAGTCAATCAAAAAACACATATTTAAATCAAAATTACTGTGTCTATATTTGGATTTTTCTTTTTATGGAGGTAGCTAGAAATGCTTTCTAACACACGTTGGCAGAAGTGCCAATACGAAACCTGGTGTGGTGTAATTTCAGCTGTAATTTCAGTGCTGCATGGGTTATTTGAACTGTTTCTCTCTGGTATTTCTTGACACAGTCATAAAAATCACCATCATGTAACATAACAGTTATTCATGTAACATCACAATGCTGTTGCTGTGCATCTGCAGTCAGTCCTGTGGGAGCGACAGCGAGCTTGTGATGGGTGGACTGTGGTGTCCATGCAAGCTCCCCGGGGGACCACCCTGAGCGTTCATTCGGGGGCCCAGGATGATGGTGAAGGGAAGTGCACTCCTGCTCTGCTGCTGCTGTGTGCCTGCCAACAGCTGGATTTTCTCCCTTCTCTCTTAGGAGAGTCATTTGCTTGTTTTTAATCCTTTTCTTCTCATTTTAAGGTCAGATCAAGTAGAAACGACACATGACTTTCTGGCTGTGCATGTCTTAGAAACCATAAGATGCTGGCCCTCCAATGGATTGGCTTAATTAGGAGGAGGTCAGCCAGAGAAAGAAGGCCAAAAGTAAAACAGAATAATATACTCCCTTGGAGGCAGATTAGATTGGTTAAAAGAAGACAAGCTCATGTTAGATTTACAAAACCTAATGCTCAACAGTGTCTGATTTTAGATTTGTCTCTATGTATTTCTGCATCTGCGGTAACACCTGGAGTCACTGAGCAGTATGGCCACTGCACAGGAAGACAGACAGTTCTGATCTAAGGCCTGGAGATCTGTACTCATAACTGCACAGCTACTTGGGAGCAGGAGGAGCAGAGACATCTCTCCTCTGAACCTTGAGGAATTATGTTGGTGCCTTCTTGTTTCTCAGGATTAGGCCCCTACATGAAAGAAGCAGAAAGCAACAGAAAGCAATCGTTGCTCCAAAGAAATTATAAGACAAACTTACAATGGAAGCATCGATTTCCTTTTTGAAAAGCAGCCAATAACTTTGGAGACCTTTATTTTCTTCCACCAAGATAATATATAAGCCCACTTGCGGATTTATAGGCTGCATAGAATGTCATGAGTGAGAAAGTGTCACCTGAAAGACATAAGGCAATGAAGAATATATACCTCAGCTCTGGTGTGTGGAGATCCCTCAGAAAAAGCAGAAGGACATGGGTTAATCCATGGTCTCACTAAACCCATGGCCAAAGGTAAATGACTGTGGAAAATAATAGAACAATGGGTGAATATGGGAAGATACTGTCCATGGGAGTATTGCTTTTGGAAATCTGTGCTTTGGGGAATTCCTGAACTGCATGATGACTCTTCATCATAGAATTTCTGTAAATGCTTTCTGAAGTAATTTAGACTTTTGGTACTTAAAGTGTCCTTGGCCAATGAGCTGTGGGATAAAATTGTGTGCTTTATATTCCTCTTGTTTGTTTTAAATCTGCTGTCTGAGAATTTTACCTGGTGATTCCTTATTCTTGAGATAGGTGTAAATGAGCAAGTTACTGTTTCTAGTCATCCTCTCCTTTCACCATCCTTTGAATTTCTACTCTGTCTTCCATAAATAGTTCTTTTCTAGGTCTAAAAGTCCTAACCTGTGCAATCTCTCTATGTATAGAAGTATTTCTCTACCTCTGATCATCAATATTCTACCCCTGTGCCTCTTCTAGTTCTTTCATAAATGTTTAGAAAAGGCTTCCCAGAAGGTTAAACAATACTTAATTTTTTTGGCACAAAATGATTATATAGTAGCATAATGTTGTTTTCCCACTTCATTCTTGCTTTCTTTCCCAACATGTATTTTCTTTTTTTGAGCAGTCTTAGGCATGGAACCAGTGTCTTCACAGAACTAACCAAAATGGGCCCAAGATTTCTCTTTTCAGTGCCATTTTTGGTGCACATTTACTTTATCAAGTGGTATCATGAAAGCCTTCTTTTTTCTTTGTTGTAGTACAACTCCCTAGAGACTCTGCAGGTAGTGAAGACCCACTATTTATTCATACCTTTGTCCCCTGATTGCTAACTACTTTTTTATTCATGGAATGACCTTCCTCCAATGACATTTATAATAATTTCTGTTGAGGAGCATTGTCAAAGACTTTTTGGAAATCCATTGAAGCTGTATAAACCATCAGTGGTTTTCTAAAATGGAGTCCTGCAAAAATCTTCAACGGCCTGGAGAGGTGTGATTTTTCTGCAAAAGGTGTATTAAAGCCTGTTCTAATCTCTTCTAGTATCTTTTAATTCAATATTTTTATATTTTTATGCCATTTTTCTGGTGCAGAAGGAAAAGTTGTTCAAATCTTTACTAACACCCCTTTAAAAATTGAAGTGTATCAGCCAGCTTTAGTTCCTTTAATTTAGTTTGGTATTGGTTGAACTTCAGTGATGACATAGCTAAATAGCACATCTCATAGTTCAGCAACTTCAAATCTGAGTTCCTTTAGAACATCTGGTTCTCGTGATTTGTTCCTGTTTATTGGACAGATTTGTTTGAAACCTCTTCTGCTGACATGTCAATTTGATACAGTGCCTCAAACTCTTCACTTCTGAAGAAAGACTGCATGGATTCTCCCTAAGGCTTTTTGTGATGAATATCAATACAATAACTCATTTAGCAACTTTGCCATGGCTCTATCTTCCTCAAGTGCTTATTTTAAATTGCGATCACCTATTCGGCAGAGTCTGACAGGCTTCCTGCTTCTGATGCATTTGAAAAAGTTTTTATTAGTTGTTATTATCTGCTCAGCTAGTTATTCCTCAGAATATTATCTGGCCTGTTTTATTATGGCTTTACAGTTAACTTGCTGAATCTTATATACTCCTTACCTGAACACAACTTCTACTTTTTGACCAACTACTCTCTTTAAATCTCTAATATTCTCCTCTACTGTTTAAATATGATGATTTTTTTGGGGAGGGTCGGTTGGGGTTTTTTATGTGACTGTTTAAATGTCTTTTTGGATTGATATTATTCATTCACCTTAAGATTATAATATGATGCCAGTAAACAATCTCCATGCCACATGCAAACATTTGACTCTTTCAGATTACAGTTTTATTTCAAAAAGTGCTCTCAATTTAATGAAATGAAATGCTACTGAAGAGGGTATCATAGTTTGACACTTGCTGTAACATGGATCCTGAATTAAAAAATGTTATCTCTTCTGCCCTTCTTCATTGGTCCCCATTGCACTGCTTAGAACTACATCAAGAGTTGCTTTTTCTCTTATGAACTGCTAACTAGTTGGTCTAGGAGCGCAATAAAAAATTTAGTCTCTGTTCTGTAACCTTTCAAGATATTTACTAATGGGCATAAATGAACTCTCCATTTATTACCGTGCTTTTTGCCCTGTTGGCTCCCCTGTCTCCTTTGGCATGTCACAGTCATTTTCACTCTCTGAGCTGAGTGACTGGTGGGATAGCCCTTATGTTACACCCTCAATATTTCACTGTCTCATCACTTTCACCAATTTCTGTCTACTACTTGCTAATTTAATATCTTCATCTATCATCTAGTATTCCAGTTCATCCAGCTATTTTTAGACTTGTAGCATATATGTTGAAATCCATATAAGTTTCTTGCCAGCCTGCTTGTCTGTTTTTACATCCTCTGCTTAAACAAGACTTTACTTGAACCTGTTCTTCACTGTTTCCTTCTTCAGTCGTATCAACTTCTGTTATATCTTTTATTCAAGGATACAGGGTTTTATAACTTCATATCTAGAGGATGCAGCATTCTGAAATCTTCCTCACCTGCCAGCTTTCCTTCAAACTTAAAAAATTTCCATTTGACCTTTTCTATTTTTAGTGTCAGCAGCCTGATTCCATTTTGGTTTACATAAAGTTCATCCTTCCTGCTCTATTTATTCAAAAATTTTCCCTCATAAATCAATCCCTTCTTTCCTTTATTACACTCACTGCCATGCACTGAAACTTAGTTTTCTGGTTTTCCTGGTTGCATTGACGGTGAGATAGATCTACTGCCACAATGCCCAGCACCTCAGTGGGAAGCACAAGAGTTGCTTTCCAGATATCGTACGGTCTGAAATTAGTTAAGACCTGTATTTGAAATTTCTGGATTTCTTTTCATCTACGATGTTCAACCACTACACTTTAAAATCTACTAAAACCTAAGAGACTAGAGTTTAAACTCTATAATTTTTTCTTTCACAAAGCTAAAACGTACAGCCTTAGCTTCTGTCAAAATCTGATCAAACTTGGAGCCTACAAGCTCTCCCTGAAATTAAATGTTAAAACATAAATTCTTCTGAAGACTGGCTAAGGTGTAGAATTAAAATTTATTTTTGTAGGTTTTAAAATTTGTTAAATTCCAAAATTTAATTTGGTCTAAGTAATTTCCTAAATCAGAGATTAAAATTTTGAAAGCAGGGGCCACTGGGAGGTTTAACTGGAAACTTCTAGATTCTGAGTAGCTAAACTACAAATTCACCTACAGTCCCTTTGGAAATTTATACTGAAAATACTTGTGTCCGCGAACAGCAAACACCGTGTAGGTGAATATGCAAACATAATATGCCAGTGGACTTTTGTCTTTGCCCCTTGCACTATTAAAAATGGGACTAATGCAATATTTTTGAAGGCACAAATGTTAGTTAGGTACCTGTCAACCACTGGAAGTTAATGGGAATTGTTTCCCATATGTCTCTTGAGCCTTTGACATCCTTCCTTTTAGGCTCCTAAGTGACTGCTGTGCTTTTGAAAATGTTACCCAGATGTTGTTTTTTGCTTAAATAAGATTATCTTTGAAAAAATTAACAATTCAATCTTATTCTGAAATTAATCCCGAGATTATAATTCAGAAATTATAATCCTGAGATGTAAACCAGAATACAAGGATCCATGGCCTCAGGAAAAGCAAAGGACCTGGAGATCCCAGGAAAATGAAGAAATAGCTCTTTCATCTTCTGACCACATCGGTTTTGTATCAGTAACTTCAATTTTTCGTGACTGTCAAGGACACTGTGAATCATTCTTTGCAATTGGATTTATCTCCAGGAAGTTACCTTCAAAGAAGCAGTCATAAAAATGATTAGAAAAATGTTCTTTGCTCAAATTAGGAAAATACACCTGCTAAAGCAGAACTCCAAAAGAAATAAATCATGCCTTTAGTTTACATACCAGAAAGGTAAGCAGGAATTGTTCAGGATTCAATGCAGTGTTTCATATGCTAAGTGCCCTGAATATGTTAACTGCTGCACAGTGCAGTTTGTCTACTGTTTGTAGTACACACAGGACAAATGACTGTCAAATGTTTTAATGTTCTTACTTAACAAAGCACACAGTATGAATAAGAGTCCTGTTTTTTAAAGAAACAAACAAACAAACAAAGATCATATTTAAAAACTAAATTTAAAAGGAAAGAAACAAAAGGAGAGGAAAAGGAGAACAAATACTGTTTCTATAGTTCTTAATACAGAGTAAAACAGGAAATGACTGCAATTTCTGGATCATTTTCCATAGGCAAAAGTGAATGTCTGAGGGTTTCAGACCTAACCTTAGACTTAAGCTAAGAGATCAGACTAATCTCCCTCTCCCAGAAAGACGTAGAAATCTCTAGAGGGCAATTTAGACCTTAGAAGAATGGAACTGCCTCCAGAGGTAAGAACCAAGATTTAACAAGTGTAATTAAGCTTGTTGTTCAGTTGTTTCACTTACGCATCAAAAGGTGGATAGTTTGAATATGGGCCCAATATCTTACATAAATGTCCATCCACCTGGCTCATGTTAAGAAGAGAGAGCTCTTTATCAGTGTCCATCATGCACAGCCCTTCCCCTGTGGGCTGAATGCCCTTTGGAAGTGATAGAGCCCAGCCCTGTATATCCTAACCTGAAAGTGGCATTGCATTTCTTGTGCGGGAAAGGAAGGGCCTGGACCAAAGTCTTTTCTATCCATCTCATGAACGGAAGCTGCTGAAGTTCTTGCTGCCTCTAGAAGTCAGAGAACTTTTATTTCAGAATTGTTCAAGCATCCTCGGCAGGCTGGATGCACTACGTCGTTAGGCCATGGGATTCTTTTGCCTTGAAAGTTTGGTTTGATAGCCTAGCCTGAGGTCAACAACTACTTTTCTTGGGTATTTTATGATAGGATTTCCATTTTCCATTTTCTCTCCGCTTCCTCTGTTCCCCTGCATACATTACTGGGCACATTTTATAAAGAGACAACAGCAAGATGTAACAGATACATCTGGTTTAGCCTAGGCCACGTGAGAGGCTGGTCATAAGATGTACTGAATTATTTTTGTTGCCATAATACTTAATAGGTATTTTAGTCTCCAAGCAGAATGAAAGGGCTCATGCCTTTCAGAATATCATGGCAAGAAGGTTTAGGTGAGATTCTTGTTCTAATTTTATAGCCAATGTATATTTTCAACATTTATAGTAAATTTTTTCTATATCCAAGATAGTTCTTTATTTTGAGTGTGATTCAATCAGTGAAGATACCCACTTTTCTCATTTATTCTATTGAAGATGAAAAATGTATGAGGCTTCATAGTGTTATTTGACTAATACCTAGTTTGGTACTCTGCCTTTTATGTTATTCAAATACCCTCACACACCTTTTTATCTCATACAGTCACAGGTTTCTCCCTTGTCTCTTTTTCTAAACGCTTACTATTAGTGGTTACCATACTGACCATTTTCCTCTTTAAAAAGTCAAAAAATACATCTAAGGGGGGTAAAAGAAAGATTCAGAGTAACTCCTGATGACTTGATAGTTTTCTTATCAGTAAAGCCTAGACTTTACTCATCTTTTCTTTCAGGAAACAAATGTTCAACCCTTGTGTTTAGTTGTGGTGGATGTCTACCATAGACAGAGGCCAACAGGACACAGCTCATAATAAAACCTATGTATTAAAAAATAAATATTTTCCCTTGCACCATAAAAAAATTAAAATTAATTACAAAAAATTAGGCAGCAATATTCTTCTCCCACACCATTACCTTTTGAATCCTGAAATTTGGAACAAAATGGTCATTTTCTGCCTTGGAAATGAAAGAGATGGTCCGACATTACAAACATTTAATTGCAAAATTCCAGTAGCTGATACCTTTGACATCTTCCCTGTGTGAGCTGTGGACACGGAGGAAAGACCAATGTGGGAAAAGGGTCTAACAAGCTGCTGAGGCATCTTTGTTTTTATCCCTGTTCAAAGTTAGCTTGAAGGAGTGCCTTGTACCTGCCTTGAGAAGAAGGTAAAGACAGCTAAAAGCCAATTTGCTGTATGCAAGAAACCATTATTTTTTATTAAACTCATCACTCTGGAGAGAATGAATAATCTAATTTTCTTCCTATTTTGGGGAAAGAGGACCAGGAAACTAATGAAGGTAGGAAAGCTTCCTCAGCCCTCTTCAAAACCAATTCCCCAAAACAGGGTAAAGCTGGGGCTGTCCTGTGCTTCTCACAAATGTCATTTTGCTGACATATGTCTAGCCTAGTGTGATTATGCCATGTTTCACTGAATTAATCAGTTAGAATGCTGTGAATCATAATAAGAATTAACAGCCTACTCTGTTGTCTTTGTACAGGCTTCAAAATTCAGCAATGAGCACCACTCAGAAGCTGTGGGTTGAAATCACATGTGGATTTTGAACAGTCATGAACATGCACAATTGAACACACAGAATGAACTTTCAGAATGAATCTGAACAGTGAACCAATTCTTCCCATTTTCCCAACACTTAACAGAGTCCTAGACACTCATGATATGAATGTCATTCTCTAGGTAAGACGAAAACAAAGCAATACCAGAGAGAAGTCAGAAAAATATTCTGCCTACTTTCTAACTCATGCCTCTTCCAAAGTAGGTCATGGCAGATTCAAAAGTGGATATGAACAAACGTTTGGACACAGTACAAATTTTTGCTTAAGAGTGGGCAGCCTCTTGGATTGTGTGCATCTGTGAATCTCCAAAATGACCCTATTTATTTATTTATATATGAATACTTAAAATCAAACCTTGACAGCTCTGAAATAAGAAATACTTTTCCATTAAATACAACAAAAACTTTCACTGACTTCTTCCATTACAAAGACAGAACTGAAATGGATCCAGACTAAAACCAGTCCCACATTCAGGCCCCGTCATCACTGTGAAGGTATTAAAGAATCGTAAAAAGAATCATTCCTCAAAGCAGTACCAGATAGACTTGTCTCATCACTACCAGATGTTATCTAACCTGTTATTTCCTTCAACAACAGTGATTCCACACTTCCCAGGACAATCTACACTAGCGCTTCCATAAGTTCAGAATTTTTTAACTTTCCTTAAGTTAGATTTATTTTCACTTCCCTTAAGTCAGAATTTTTTCCAGATCTTTGTCTGAAAACTATTCTTTAATCCCTCTTTGTCATTTTTGTCTTTAGACATCCTTCTATAAAGTCATGATGTACCAGTAATTCTCCCCACCTAAACCTTCCCCAAAACATAACCCTAACAGAGGTCTTCCCCACGCCAGCCTGAATGTTCTCAAGACAGACTTGTTAACAACCAATGAGAAGAAGCTAACAGTTAAATGTAACAAATTAAAGCTAAAGACTGCAGAATTAATGAGCTATGCTCCCTACTTCTCCCTCTTTTGATGATTCAATATTTGTTTACCTTGCTTGCATGTAATCTCCAGCATATACAGACTCACAGAATCACCAGGGTTGGAAGGGACCTCTGGAGATCATCTAGTCCAACCCCCCTGCCAGAGCAGGTTCACCTAGAGCAGGTTGCACAAGGTGGCGTCCAGGTGGGTTTTGAATGTCTCCAGAGTTGGAGACTCCACCACCTCTCTGGGCAGCCTGTTCCAGTGCTCTGCCACCCTCAAAGGAAACAAGTTCCTCCTCATGGTCAGATGGAACTTCCTATGGTCAAGTTTGTGCCCATTACCTCTTGTCCTATCACTGGGCACCACTGCAAAAAGACTGGTTCCATCCTCCCTGCACCCTCCCTTTAAGTATTTATAAGCACTGATGAGATCCCCCCTCAGCCTTCTCTTCTCCAGCCTAAAAAGACCCAAGTCCCTCAGCCTTTCCTCCTAAGAAAGATGTTCCAGTGCCCTAATCATCTTTGTAGCCCTTTGCTGTCCCCTGTCCAGCAGTTCCCTGTCCTTCTTGAACTGGGGAGCCCAGAACTGGACACAGTACTCTAGATGCGGCCTCACCAGGGCAGAGTAGAGGGGGAGGATAACCTCCCTCGACCTGCTTGCCACACACCTCTTGATGCACCTCAGGATGCCATTGGCCTTCTTGGCCACAAGGGCCCATTGCTGGCTCATGGTCATCCTGTTGTCCACCAGGAATCTCAGGTCCCTTTTCACAAAGCTGCTTTCCAGCAGGTCAGCCCCTACCCTGTACTGGTGCATGGGGTTATTCCTCCCCAGGTGCAGTACCCTACACTTGCCTTTGTTGAACCTTATGAGGTTTCTCCCTGTCCAACTCTCCAGCCTGTCCAAGTAACGCTGAATGGCAGCACAGCCTTCTGCTGTGTCAGCCACCCCTCCCAGTTTTGTGTCATCAGCAAACTTGCTGAGGGTACACTCTATCCCTTCATCCAGGTCATTGATGACTATATTGAACAGGACTGGACCCAGTACTGACCCTGGGAAACACCACTTGTCACAGACCTCCAACTAGACTCCATGCCACTAATCACAACCCTCTGAGCTCTATCTGCCAGCCAGTTTTCAATCCACCTCCCTGTCCATTTATCCGACCCATACTTCCTAAGCTTGCCTATGAGGATGCTGTGAGAGACAGTGTCAAAAGCCTTGCTGAAGTCAAGGTAGACAACATCCACTGCCCTCCCCTCATCTATCTGTCCAGTCATGCCATCATAGAAGGCTATCAGATTAGTCAGACGTGACTTCCCCTTGGTGAATCCGTGTTGGCTACTTCTGATAACCTTCTTTTCCTCCACATGCTTTGAGATGACATCCAGAACGAGCTGTTCCATCATCCTTCTAGGGATGGAGGTGAGGCTGATTGGCCTGTAGTTTCCCGGGTCTTCCTTCTTGCCCTTTTAGAAGACTGGCGTGACATTGGCTTTCCTCCAGTCCTCAGGCACCTCGCCTGTTCTCCAGGACCTTTCAAAGATGATAGAGGGCAGCCCAGCAATGACTTCTGCCAGCTCCCTCAGCACTCGCAGGTGCATCCCATGAGGACCCATGGACTTGTGGATGTCCAGTTTACTTAACTGATCTCTAACTTGACCCTCCTCAACCAAGGGAAAGTCCTCCTTCCTCCAGACTTTCTCTGTTACCTGCAAAGTCTGGGACTCCCGAGGGCTGGCCTGAGCAGGAAAGACTGAAGCAAAGAAGGCATTCAGTAACTCTGCCTTCTCTGCATCATCTGTCACCATGGCCCCTGTCTCATTCAACAGCGGGCCCACATTTTCTCTAGTTTTCCTTTTGCCTCCGATGTACTTGAAGAAACCCTTCCTGTTGACCTTGACATCCCTTGCCAGATTTAATTCCAAGGAGGTCTTGGCTTTCCTCATTTCATCCCTCTATACTCTGGCAGCATTCTTGTAATCTTCCCAAGTGGTCAGTCCCTTCTTCCATGTACTGTAAACTTCCTTCTTCCACTTGAGCTTTTTCAGAAGCTCCCTGCTCAACCATGCAGGTCTCCTGCTTCCCTTGCCTGATTTCTTGCTCTTAGGGATGCACCGATCCTGAGCTTGGAGAAGTGATACTTGAATATCAACCAGCTCTCTTGAGCCTCCTACCCTCTAGAGCCCTAACCCATGGGATTTCTCCAATTTCTTGAAGAGATCAAAGTTAGCCCTCCTGAAGTCCAAGATTGCAACCCTACTTGTTGTTTTGTGCCTACTACACGTAATCCTGAACTCTATCTTCTCATGATCACTACAGTCAAGGCTGCCCCCAATCTTAATGTCTTCCATCAGTCCCTCTTTGTTTGTCAGTAATGTAATAAAATATACAAACACCTACTCCAGACTGCTGGTTGCTCTGGACAAGGACCTGATTTTCTTCTCTGTAAATCCCTTGGTTATTGTTGGCACTTTCCAGTGAAATGAGTAATGAAAAATACATATTTCATTTATATTGTGATGGGCTCCTTCTCCCTTCTCTGAAGTGCTGGGGAATGTGGTTTGAAAATACAGAGACAAATCCTAGGTAGCTGTTCTGGAGGTGAGGCTGCCTGAGCTGTGCTTTGGAGATTTCTGACTGCACTGAGGGTGGTTGGTTTTTTCTTTCAAATATCCCAATAGTTCCAAATTTTAGAGAAATAAACACACTTTTACCCTTGTCATATTTACAATAGAAACCTTGCGGTATGACAGTCAAATCACAGGGGAAAGTCAAAACACAATGTCCATTGCTGCCTGGAACCTTTTGCAAAAGCCTGTGATGACCTACCTGCAATATAATATGATAACTCTGAGAGACCTACAATGGAAAAGGCTGTCAACAAGAAATACATAAAAGCAAGGAAGATGTCTCTGTCAAGTAGATTTACTATGTTTAATAAAGCAAATAGGCAACTTAGGTTTTTAAATCTGTTGATCCATGCAAGTAAGATTTGTTTGTATGGCTTATTGCTAATCTGAGATAAGCAATATCCATCAATAAGGCAGGAAGAACTGCATAGCAACAAAATATTTTGTTAATAATATATCACTGGCAATACAATTTCATGCATTGTTTTAGTACTTGATTTAATAAGTGAACAATTATAACAATTTTGATCTGGCAAATTTTCTTGGTCACCAGCATCCCTTCAAAGGAACTCTGGCTGATAAAGCGGTAATAAAGTGCTGCTGTTCAGGCATATCAGATTGCACTTGATTATTTAAAAAAAAAAATATTTGCAGTTGAGGTTTGACATACAGTAAAATGAAGTTACAAAGGAGACCGGTTTTCTGTGTGTTAGCAGCAGCTGCAGATATTAAATCAGCTGCTCCAAGAAGAGCATAGCTCACAGAGCACTTCAGCTCATTTTTCTCCACCCAACTGTTTGAATATAGAGTATTTGAACCAACTCATTTAAAACCTTTGAGATTTTTCCATGGATAGAGAGGGCAAGGAATGAGGTGAAATTCAAAAGAGATCTGGGACCATCAAGGTTGAGAAAAACAAACTGTTTTAAGAAAGTGTCTAATTAATAAAAATATCATGCTTTTTGGGCCTTGGTTATCTTCCTTCATTCTTTTGGAAAACAATAGTTTCTCCACCAGCCTAAATTGAACTACAGTGTATTTTGTAAGTGACAAAGCACATTTCCTCTGGTTAATCTGAAAATGCAGATTAAAGTTGTTGGTGTCTCAATTTTATGTGGTTTGTATTCTCCATCAATGTGTGACAAAAATACAGACGGCTGGCTAGATAAAGATTAGTAATTTGATTTAATGCCAAAGCAATAGTAATGCAATTAAATTAAAACACACACTTTTGCAAACAAGCACATGCAGTTTTTCAGTTTTTCTTTCTTAAGATTCATTCTGTGCTCAGATCAACTTTTTTCTATGATGAGTGACGATGGACTCTTCCAGTCCATGGCATCGCTTTGGGGATCAGTGAAGGACTGTGAAGACTTCCTGGTCCAGGTCACAGATTTGTGTGTAGAACAGTGTAACACCAGCAGAAAGTTATTGCTATCTAATGAGCATACAGAGGCTATATGTGTCAGTCCAAGTGTTCACATCACAAAAACCACAACTACCACACATTTGCTGGCAATCCTGTCTGTGTCAAAAACCAAAAACAGGCATGGAAATTTAGCTGTTTTTACTTGTCAGAGATAGCCCAGCCTTTGGTTTGAAGGCTGTTAACAACATAATATGGAAAAGTTTACTGACTTGCGTAGTCACTTTATGTATACATAGACATCAGCAGAGCTGAGTAAATACTGCAAGGAGTATTTGTGTAGAGCCCTTTACATTCTGAATACCTCTTTATTCATACTGCTACGCAGGCACTTTTGAGGGTTTTGTCTGTTTGTTTCTCTTCTGGGTAGAAGAGTGGGGTCAAAATGGCTAATTGTCATAAGATAAAACTGCAAAACATGTGGTGAGCCTCCTCTCACTGAGCATCAGTAACAATTTTGAACTCTTACGCAAAGATTGATGAGATTTATCAGACCTAACTTCAGCCATTTCAGAGCTGTGCCTAGCTGTAGCCAGGTATCTAGAGTCCTTTTACAGTCAATGCAAAAACATGGGTAACTCCAGAAGGTGGTTCATCCAACCTACCTTACACAACTATCCTAGGGGGCTTTTTTCCCTTCACTCACTGTAGAGAAAGTGTTGAGGATAAGCTTAGACTAGACACTTAATTTTTAGGTGGCTAAATGTAGATGTGATGAATCCTATCCACCCAGACAAATGTACACAAACAAGGGCATTCCACTTACTATCCTTTTGATTAAAAAAAGTTTGATGCCGCCCAAACCTAAACCAGTAATCTGGAGTCAAGGTGATTAGTTTGGTAGTTTGACAAACAGATGAAGTGCTAGACAGTCAACAAGGACAATTCATAAACAGGGTTATTAATATTCCCTGTTCTGTCAGGAGTGATAGCAAGTTTGTCATTTGGTAATTCACGACCACATGCACACACAGAGCGATGCCTTCTTTATCTAAATCAATAATTACACCAAACAACCCCACTGTCTGAGAGTTTTAATGCATAGGATCATCAGGATATGGTCGATTGTCTTTTTAAAACAATATATTCTTTTAGAGCTGAGATTTTACTTGTCTATCATTTTCTGTAACATTACTTTGTAACCCTCAGATGCTATAAGAGACGGAGCTACTGGGAGGATGAAGGTGTACTCCAGGAACCAAAAGGTCCTGCTACAGCTGTGCTGTTACTCATACAAAGTATTTTTGCCAACCTTTCCTTCTCTTTTTTGCACTAATATTAAGGACAGGTTTTGTAGCTTCATCATGAAACAACAAAATTGTTATTCAGCTGTGGAGGATATAGTGTGACTTTTCAGTGCATAGCTCTAAAAAGCTTCTTTTTAACGTATCAGTGGGGCAAACACAGAAGTTGCTTGGAACAAGCATGTGCACCTTCCTGTTCAAATTGCTGAAGAGGAGCTCCAAGTAAGGAATGGAATAATATCTTCTCTCTTATTTCTCTCCCTAGAATAAAGAATAGAAGGACAGGAATCTTTTCAATTGTACACAACATAAACTTGTATCCCATATTTCCTAAGGAGGACTGTAGAGTTGTACAGTTTCAAGAGTGAATGAACCCTATGTAACCTTTAAACAGAATTCTATTTCAGCATACTATGACACTTTAAAGCTCTGATCCATACTTCTTCCAGCTTTTTATTCTAAACAAAATACTCTACCATTCTAGTTTTCATTTGGCTTCTTATACTTCACTGCTCGATGCTTTTCTACCACAAGCTAGATGTTATTTAACATTTTGAGATTTTTCTTTAAATTTTCCCTTATTTCTCAGTTCTTGGGGTTCTCAGCATGTCTTTCAGAAGAGTTGAAGTGTCTCTTAGAAGTGTTAGGGGGCCCTAATGAGAGGTAGAAATCCAAGCTGAAGATATTCCTTGAAGAAGACAGAATAATGTCTGTAGCCATTTCATGCATGGGCTAATGGAGGTCGTTAAAAAAAGAGGGTTGAAGCTCATGAAAGGTGTGAATCTACATCAGAGGAAAGAAGGACTATTTTGTGTTTCTTGGAAGGTGCAGCCAATCCAAGTGGCAGGCACAGAACTGGGATTTCTCAGCATGAATCCAATACAAATCATTAGGAAAGAGAGTTTATTTCAGTTTCTTTTAAAGAGCCAGGAGATGTTGGACAAGCCAGCAGGAGTCTTATGGGAGACCTGAAAGTGAGTCCTGAGCTCACTTCCTTACTACTGGGCAAGAGAATAAGAAAACATGGTAGGTGCTGCAAGCTCAGCTCTTTTCTGTGGCCCTGGCAGCTGTATTAATGATGTACCGGAGAGACATGCAACCTACTGCGGCTGAGCAAGGTGGAGATTACCAGGTGGAAAAGCAAAAGGCTCTGGAAGGTCCTGTCTCCAAACAGTGTATATTTTAAGTAACAATAAATCAGCATATGTTGGATTTTATTTGATTACTTTCCATGCTTTCCCTTAATACTAATCATACAAGGCATAATCCCCTGTCAGCACTGGAATGGTATATATTATATGAATTACTAACAACTGTACACATCCTAGATCACCTTTATGTTGCACTAATTTAGTACCTTCACCTTTCTGCCTGAGTGAATCTGAGACCCCATAAAAAAATAGTAAAATGTAACAGAATCCTAGAGAACTGCTTAAAATCTGACATTCAGTATACAGCCAATTGCTTTTATAGCAGTTCATTTGTAAGCAGAAGGCAAGTGCAATTTGGTCCATGAAAATGTCACCTTACCAACAAATGCTGTCTTGGCATCTTCAAAAGACTCTTCTTTCCTCAGAATAAATACAGATTCTCCATTTGTATCATTTCAGTGTAATAATCCCAAATAAGAAAAAAAGCAGAACTAATCAAGGTACATAGAGTTACATGGAGGGGGAAAAGGGGAGAAGTAGGAAGCAGAGGAAAGATCAGATTTTTCAGGAGAAAACCTGACTTGTTTGAAGTCTGCATTCAAGATGAGGGGGCCATTGACAGACGTGTAATTACAGACAGAAAACTGATAGATGTGTGATTATAGACAGATGGTTAGCTCGGCAGGAGTTTCTGACAGCTGGGCTCCAGCACTTCTTCTCATAAGTCTTTATGACCTGATCTTTCTTCAGCACATAAATATTCATGTACTTACATTTTTATGTATGATTTAGGTGTAAAACAAGTAATGGTTCTGCAAAGTGCTGAACAGTCTTGCCTTTAAAATTAACCATGAAAACTTATGCCAGATGCGTAAGTTTAAGCAGTCCTGCTGAGTTTATTTGTTTTCATGAGTATTTCTATTGGATTCACTGGTCTGTGTCTCAGTCGTCATGGGTAGGTTTTATTTAACCTGATTTTGGCTATCTGAAGTGAGGTGTCTATTTTAAGAGAGCGTTTAATACACTCTTTGACTGCCTGGAGAGGAGTGACAACCTTCAGAAGGAAATTCCTTCTACCTCAGTACGATGTCTCAAGCAAATGGGAACAATCATGGCTGATAACTAGTTTGGATAAATTTTTAGTTTGGTTAATATTAAATAAAATGAACACTTGCCTAAACCATATGCTCTGAGACATTAAAAAAAACCAAAGCAAAACAAACAAAACATAAAACAAACAAAAAAACCCCAAACCAAACCAAAAACTTTTCTTGTTGCCAACAAACTTCTCCAAAGCAAAAATAGTACGATGGCTATGTCCAGCAAAGGCTCTTAGAGCACTTCCGTGTTCTTCAGTTTGGGTGCACGACGTAATTGTGCACAAAATATGTATTAGGACAAGGCATAGACAGGCACTGGCCTTTCCTTTCTAGGCAAATTATACCAACGTGTGGGTAGGAGGGAAGTGACAGTTTGCTCTCATCACGTTCCTAAACCACATAATCTGTGGTGACAGATTCAGGGGCAAGCTAAAACAATCCCATGATACTGATGTCAGCTCTTCCCTTTCCCTCATTTTATTTCTTTTATCCTCTCTTTTCATTTTCCACTCTTCATAATAATTTCCTCAGCACAGACAGGGAGATAGACTTCTTTGATTCATTCTATAAGAATTGCAAAAGCTGAGGTGCCCTAGACAGAAAAGTACCAGATAGAGACTTCTCTCATCATTATTTCATCTTTTTGCAAGTAGAGCAAACATTGTCACGTTTTTCATCTCAGTCGCCTGAGTGCCTTGACAGCTGTAAGTGAGTTAGTTTGTAGATGTGGCTATGAGGTCTTTGGGTCTTGTTACTATGTCAGTTATCTGATGTTTTAGGTTAAAAGAACCTGCTTCTGAATTTCTCTTCAGCCTTGCCAGTTCTGGGTTATTCTTCCTGAAAATATTTTGTCCTAAGGTAACTTATATTTGTTAAAGAAACACAAAGCAAAAGCATCAAACATTTCAAGTCAAACATCTGTGGCTGGTCTCCTAGTTTTGGACCTCTTCTCACATGCATTTAGCAATTAGTCCATTGTGTTCCGCTCCCAGTCAAGTCGTGCAGTGTTACATCATGCTGTGGTTTCTATATGGAGCTCAATAGCAAATTTACCAATGTGAATTTTGAAGCAGTAGCCACTTTTGTAGAGCTGTCAAAACCACACACAGCGAACAAATAGTTCCATACCTTCAATTAAATGCATCTCATTTTCTCTGCACTCATTAAATACTAGATCTCCATCACCATTTGTCTTGCAAGCTCTGCTGAATGTAGTTATGCTTTTAGGACAAGACACATTTTCCACAGAGAACTAAGCCAGGGATATCTTACACCACTGGATCTCTGCATTTTGAACATGGTCTTACTTTTGAAATGAAGAGGTGGCTAGCTAGACGCGACTGGTGTTATTTGATTTCTTTTCATTATGAAGAGCTACCTTTGTTGCCACTGGTTTTGAAGATCTGACATTAAATTAAATGTATCATATGATAAGGCCCAGAAAAAGCAATACAACTGCAATCTTCCTAATTGCTAGCTGTATACAAAATTTTTTAGTTCTGTCACACAGGTCTAGGGTAAAACCCATGTAAATAAAACAAAAGCACTGGCATTATTTCAACTTTCCTGAGCAACTCAGAAATTGTTCCAACTCCTGAGATACAAAGTCACACACTGATATTTTAGACCTGCAAAACTGCTACTCTGGTGGACGCAGTGAAGCTCTCTTGCAAGAACCTGTAGTTGTAATTCACACTGTCTCCTGAAAGCATCCAAAAAGACTCTTTGACTGTTGTATACTACTTTCTCCATTTAGGCTCATTGATGATGACCCTCTGAAATGGTACTATATGTCACCTGCCACAAAGCAGGCTCCAAAAGCAGTCCATGGAAATCTTTACTCACCAGCTAGGTAAACGTGTGTCTCTTGGATTAAAGCAAGGGTGAGGAACCTGTGTTCTAGTTTCCAGTGTTGTTTTATACAGCTCCCAGTTATGCAATCCTTTGATTCCTTATTTCTGGGTAACATTACACTGTATAGTACAGATATGCAGTTTGCCAAGTATGTCTAAAAGGTCTCAGAAAAAACACAGTTCCTCATTCATGCATTAACCAAAGGCAGCTATCATCCTATCATGCCAGAAGTGCTTCAGCAGGGATGAAGCTAAACCACTCTGCAAAAGAACAGTGGTATTTAAAATTAGCAAAATCTGCAATTAAAAAAAAAGTTCATAATTGTATGCAGAGAGCTTTGAGAAGGCCAGTTGGAAAGAGAAGGTTGCTTGTATGCAATTCCTGTCTTTATATACGGAACTGTTTTTGCTGATTCTGTTTAACTGCACTCATCATGGCATTCTAGCAAAGCAAATTATGACTGAGCCTGGCTGGTAGTTCTTCTGATGCAATGTAGTTCTAGATTTCAGGAGTGCTGCTTTCCCAGAAGGGTGTAGTGATCTTAGACCTCTGTTATACTTACTGCGTTTGCCGAAAAAAAGTCCACTTTTGCCAGTTATTTAACAGGTATTTCTTTTGAAATAGCAACAAAAGACTATCAGAAAGTAACTGCACCAAGTTCATAAACCTCTCTGAAGACTTTTTTTTGAGAGACAAGTTGGGTTTTGTTTTTCTCTGCCCAGTGCCAGTTTCAGGCTTCTTGGCTGCTGTATAACATCAAAGCTGCAAGTACAAGTGCTATGTCCATTTGCAGCTGCTTAATTCTAAGGCTGGTTCTGCTATGGTCCTGGTGTTCCTCACAGCAGAGAGTCCTCCCTGAGCCTGACTGCCAATTCGAGAATGGCTGGGAATTTGTAGTGCAGGAGATCCAACTGACATCTGGCCCATTTTTTTCCAAATCAATAGAAATTTTAGTAGAAAAAAAAATCTATTAATCCAAGGATAATTTAAGGACTCCTTCTGAGTTGCCAGAAGACTTTCTGAAGGCATTGCTAGCTTCTGTGAAGTTATACTCTAGGAACCCTTCAAGTATACATAAAGGAACACATATGAAAGGCACTGATTCTCCACATTCATTTCCTAACTATTTACAAGCACAAAACTACTGTAAAATTAGCATGACATCATTTTATAATCATCCTACATACAGTGGACCTGCCATATCCAATGCTTCTGATCAATTTTTCTCCAGTGTAACCTTCCCCATGTAGCAGTGCAGAACTTGTAAAGAGGTATAAAAGGAGATTTGATTTCAGTTTATTCAGGATAATATAAGTTAGCCAGGCGCAGATCTAGTGCAAAATGGAATCAGTCTCATAAAATGGGAAGAAGGAGTTCACCTCTGTAAGAAATATTTACCTCATGATACTTTTTGCCTTAACAGATCCTGTTATTTTTATTGCAATTGCCTAAAACCAACTTAGCTTAGTAAATATTTATAATTTTTGAGAAACCGAATACCTTAAACTGCTTCAAGCTGAGCCGAAATCCATACCTTTAAGTACTGGTGACTGCTAAAATGTCTGGTACAGCCCAATTAATTTGTAACCAGCCAATGCTATGGGAAACATTTGTTCTACTTTCTTAAGTGTTGTGTTCACCCTTTAAATTAAAATTCACTTTTTTATATCAAAGCTATAAGTGTATTGCTAATTTCCTGCAGTAAATAATTTTATGCGTATGTAAAAGATGATTATATAAAATAAGATAATGAGGAAGTGATATTTTTGGCATGTTCCTCTATAGGTACTAAAAGGTTCAGTGTTATCCCCTTTGCAGATACACATGAATATGCTTGTTATATAGAAGTCAAATCCTATGAAAGACACTCTTGTGAGAAACTAGTCACCATAAGGTGCTGTATCCACTGTAAAATTTAGAAGACCAACTTTAAGCTGACTCATTCAAATGCCTCTTCAGGATCAAGAAACAACAGTTACGGATTATGCCTTATTTTTTTTACATCTGTTTCACAGTATTACAGAACAATCTACTATCAATTAGTTCTGCTTGGTTGAGATGAATAAAACTCCTGGGGATCATTTCAAAACTGTGAGATTATCTGCCAACAAGTCAGAGTCTGCATTTATTAATGACACTGGATATTTGCTTAAGCAAATACCTCTCATGTATCTCCAGTATTTAGAATTATTTTAAGAAGATTTTTCTCATTTTAGCTTGTAAATATTCATTCAATACTGATTTGCTTATTTGTCTAAGAACAGCCATTAGCACCAACTTGTAAACATAATAAAAATTTTCTGGGATCCCATATACTATGATGTTTTCCTGATTTTCTTGAATTTAATTTCATCCCTTATTTTTTCTGCTATGTTCTCATTCAAATTGTATTTTTTATCTCCTTTTACACACAGATATTTTACTAAATTAAAATAAATAAACTGTAATCTTCTGTACTTTAGCAATATTGTTCTGCAGACTGCACAGATAATGTCTAAATATTAATTTGTTTTCTTATCTGTGATCAACTCAGTCTTATTAGGGGTTCATCTGTATTTTAGTAACACACAGTTTTTCTTTTTGACAAAATCTGAAAAGAGTTCAATTCTGCTAACACAATTTCAATATTTGGGCTTTGATTGTACAGTTTGTACAGACTTAGATGTCTTTTATTGGAAGATTTACATTTTTCAGTTTATTCTAACAGTATTTGAACCAATACCCTGATGGCTTTCTCTTAACCTACGTGAGCAGTATAAATAATGTATTAGAATGCCCCCTTGAGGAACATTGCCAATGACTATCTCAGTTTTGGACACATTGTACTGCAGAGAATCCAACAATAACCACTTAATTTTCCTGTCCATGATTTAAGAATAATCCAGTCACCAGAACTGCATATGGTGGCAATACATGTTCATTTGGGCTTTCTGGTTCAAAATCTAGACATAAATAATAAATGTGCATTTCAGTAGAAATTGAATTGTATCTATGAACTTGTATTCTTTCTTTTTCCCTGCTATTAAAAACAAACCAAAGAATCAGACCCAGAAGTTTCAGAGGCAAGAATCTGAAAACTGTATGTTGGACTCCGGGAGAGCAGAAAGGTGTCATCTCTCTGTTTTGTGGTTTGGAGTTAGATTTAAAAGTTATCATTCAGTGTTTTTTTCTCTCCAGTCCATATCTCAGTGGTAACTGACTCGTGTCCTATTACTTGTTTATTACTAATTTTAAACCACAGGCTCAAACACACAACTGGGCTCAGAATTCCTCTGTGTCGCATATGAGTAAAATCTGTGAACTCTGGCTGGCAGATCTCTCTCCACAGTTGAGTGTGTCATTGCAGAAGGAACCGGTTTTGGAGAGGAAGTGAACTTCCCACCAGCAATTGACTGCAATTTTAGGACAATAATTACTACAAAGACAGCAGCAAAATCCCGATCCTGAACTTTGCCATCCTGACGAAATCCTGAATATGACCGCCTTGCGTTACTTTGAATAGATAGATTGAAGAATATAATTTGACTTTTTCTTCTGCAGGGAAACAGGGACCCATTCTGAGAATGCTCTGGCACTTTTCATCATGTGAAAACTTTCTGCTGAGAAACTAGCAGGTAGTAGACAGCCTGCCATTTCTGGCTTATTTTGCTTTACCTGATCTGATCTAAGACAGATTAGAGAAAGTGATGCAAATGGACACAGGTCTATAAAGGGAACACAGAGGATGCAGCAGATGCAAAGGGGGCAGGGATGGTGCCCATTCAATTCCACCTGGCTGCCTGTCTCCAGGGTGACTGTTAGTATCAGGCAACACAACCAAGTCCTATTTTTAACTTGAGTAAAAAAACCAATTGTCCTCTAGTTTATATTGAAACCCAATGGAAAAACAACTCCTATTTGGGAGAATGTCTAAGATTCTGCAAGATCAACTCATAGAGGCTGGCCCAAGAATTAAAAATCTAAATAAAACCTCAGCTATCTGTTGACATAAATCTTTCCAGACTCCTTCACTGTCCCTCTGTCTAGCATCATTTAGAATTGGGCGGGAAGGGGATATGGAGACAGGAATGAAAAGGAAGAGAAGTGAAATGGACACAGAAAGGAGAATATAAAAGTAGAGAGCAGCAGAAAGAGAGGGAGAGAACAACCGCAAAATTCTGCTAAAAAGATGTTAAAAACTGCATGTCACATCCAATTCTTCAAATATAACCCATGACAGAGCAGCAATGTAAACTTTCTCATGATCCAGTCTTCAGTTTCTTCACATATTGCATAAAAGGGAACATTCATAAAGGGATTATAAAGACTAACAAATGATTAATGACTATTATGTATATGCTACAGACCTGAATGGTATGTGGTACACCTGGCTTTAGGTATAGCAGTGAAAGTGTTATATATGGTTAGAAGCCATACTATAAACCTCAAATCCTGTATTAGGAGCTTACTTGATTCTGCAATTCAACTTTAATGTAATGATGAGTTAAAAAGTGTCAAAGATGAAAAGTCTCATCATCTCTATAACCAACTAATTGCAGTTAAAAAGTCATATTTCTGAGGCAGTATTTTAATTTTTACTGACACTACACCAGGAACATGTGATCTAGCAGGTATTTAACAGGAACAGAACTATGGCAAGATTCCTCAGCACTATAGGTAAAACCAATAACGTCACCTACAGCTGAAATATTCTGACACTGTATAAGACTACTACAAGTTGTCTATAATTTTGTTAAAATATGACTTCTAGAATTAAATTATCCATACTCTCTGCCTCAATCTGGTTAGTCTACGTTGTAGCAGAAACATTTCAGATGTTTCCAAGAAATAGATCATCAACAGTACTTTATCTTTCCATTATAAATTCTTAAAAGTGCTTTCATGAATAGTTCTAAGTGTTGTATTTCGCACCAGGGATGTGTGAGAGACATGACTTTTTAGAGTCTAGAAAAAACTTACCAAATTAACCCACTCTGTAAGAATTTGAACAATCTGGGCTTTGCCTGTTTAAGTCTTGAAATAATCTGTTTCACCTGGTCATGCTTACAGTCATGCCTATGATAATGATCATCAGAATCTTCTGCCTGCATGCTAATTAGACCATGGTTGAAGACATTATCCAAAGACAAGCTTCCACTGCTGTAGCTAGGCACCAAGGCAAGCAGCTTCGTAATGTTCTGCCCGTACAGTTCAGGGAACACCCTGGATGAAACAAACGACCGTGGAGGAGAAATGTGGGTTGTGGTAGTAGCCTTATGAAGGAAATGATAAGACCGAGAATGGGAGTCAGGAGTCTTAGAAGTACAATGAAAAACTGGGAGCAGTTGAACAAGTATGGGGCTGACAGCTGGGAATCATACCAGGAATTACGGGGAAAGAAGATGGGATAATGAATAGAATGAGGAGAGATAAGCTAGTTACTGGAACAAGTAACACCAGGCAGAATCAGGCAGTTTAGGCAAACAGGGATGCTGGTGTGTTCATGCTTCCCTCCAACATCTGGAGCCCAGCTGAACCTCTCTCTCCTGTCTATAAATGTCAGTGCAGCTCAGTGGAAAAACACACATATCATCCCATTTTGTGTCTGCTCCACATCATGGATGGCAATTTGCTCCTTTTGTCAATTATTCTGTTGTTTCCAGTGCCAGAATTCAGTTATTTGGTTAAAAAAGGTTCATGCCTATCTAACGTGATGGTGATTTGTATGTGACCAGCATGATTTTCTGTATGGGAGCAGTGATATGATGTTATGCAGAGCTGAGTGATGTTTGTTTTTAAGTAATGTGGGTTTACCTGAAATTGCACAGCACCAAAAAGCCAAAGAAACAGTACTTCTGAAACAGTACAAGGTAGTGTCTATTGTCAATGGTGACTGCAAACACAAATGACCCTGAAGACTATCCACAGAAGTAGGATGGACATACTTAATGTCTCAGTGTTTGATCTGTGAATGGTTGTTTAAAATACTGATATGTGTGATCAGTTTTTGATCATACACTTCTTCATCCTCTATAATAGTCCTGACATTTGAAGCCAAAAATGTGACAATAGATTACACCATGGCTTCTGTGGTTAAGCTCACTCTTTGACCACGTGCTTCAAGTTCAGTTTACCATAATATAGAACAGTGCTGCTTAAAAATGGCCTGGAAAAGGTGCAAACTCCCATGCAGCATATGCAGACCGAGAAATCTGTATCAGAGTACCAAGATCAAGGTGCTGCTGAACTGAATGGTCTCTAAACATGATGCTGTATATTACGGAATCACGGAATCATGGAATTTTCAGAGTTGGAAGGGACCTCTAGAGATCATCTAGTCCAACTCCCCTGCTGACACAGGAATGTGCTGAATTTCTACTGCTAAATGCTGTTCTAGGAGGTTCTTGTGTTAACAGGCATGTTGGCTGAATACTTGTTCAAATCCAAATTAAAATGCTGTATTTTTCAGAAACTGACTAACACAGAAGAAACTTACGTAGTTCACTCTGTATTTCAAACCAGGTAACCCTACCTGGAAAAGTCAACTGCAACTCTTGTCAGTTTTATCAGAAAATCTGCTTCTGACTGCATATTGAAAAACAAAGGTCTTGTGAATGAATGCAAATAACCAAAAAAATAATCCCAGCACAATTCTAATGCGTACCACTTCACAGCCACAAAAGACACATATTCACTTTCAGATCAATATTCACATGAGAATAAAATAGGGAGCATTTTCATTTATTTGGCTATGACTAGAAGAACGATGTCCATAGAACTTTAGGGAAATGGGTTTCACTATAGTCAGTTAAAGGATGATTCCTTAAATTCAACAGCTAACTGTTATGGCATGGGATTTTTAGAGACAGTTTTCTTAACTTCCTTTTGCATTGTCAAATCAAACAACACTTAACATTGCTGGAGAGAGCTGGCTACAGCCATATTTCTTAGCTTCTTTCCTAAAGCACAATGTAAGATGAAAAGCCTTTTTTTTAAAAAAAGTGTAATTAGTTTTTATGTTAAAAACCCCAAGTATTAAAAACTAGCATTACATCTCATAGACAAAATATTGATTCTACGATAGCAAATGAAAACATTTTGGGGGTATGGACAAAGACAGAAAATGTACACATTTTCAAATATGATCATTTGAAAAATAATCAAATTTGCTGCTATAGATGTCGACAATTGGCAACAAATGACATGTCATTTATAGAAGTCAACAGAATTAACTGGCATAAAATCCACAAAATCCTTACACTGTGTCTATATTTGAAAGGAAGAAATGTTAATGGTGACTTCAATTCTTTGTTACTTCAGAGAAATAGCTGCCTCTTGATGCTTTTGAACATGTCTAAGACGAATCCAAGACCTTTAACAGAAATTGTTATGGTGTCTAACTTTTGTTCCAGGCAGGCTAGGACTACAGACACAGAGCCAACTCTGTATCTGGCCTAACTCCACTCACAAAATTTGGCCAAAGATAAATTTGTCACATTGATTTCAAGTAAAGTTTGGATCCCATGTGGTGCTCAGGGCTCTTCCAGAACAAATTGTAATACAGGAAGTCTGTAAAACCACATTTGGAACTGAAGGCTTTGAATTACTATTCTTTCTATGACTTCCATATAAATGACTGAGCTTGCATTTTTCTAGGGTTATTACAGTTGAGTATTTCTCTATTTATCATAGCTATTTACTAAAACAAATCATAATTTGTTTTCATGGATACTATACAAACAGCAGAGAAGTAGCCCTATTGTAAGACTGCCTGGGAAGACTGAAGGAGAAAAAAAATAAATGTGCAAGTAAAGGTGCCATATAGCAAGTGAATACATTTTGACAATGTCAATTTTGAGAATGTTTTTCTAAAACTAAAAGCAAAGAAACTTCGAAACTGTCCCTCAGGTTTGCTATTTGCAAGCATTTAGTTTATTCCAGATATAGAAATTGTTCTGAAAACAGGTCTTGCAGAGTTACAGTGCAGAAAATAAAGGTTCTGTGACCTAGCTGAGAAACAAAGCTTATGAAGATTACACATAGGAAACACCAGGGAGGAAAGCATGGAAAACAGATTTGAGAGAGGCAGCTAAATGGAAAACAAAGGCTGGCATCTTTGATGCACCATATGGAGTGATGTGGTGACATAAAAAGAGACAAAATAGCCCAAATACTGTGGACTTGGTAGGCAAGGCCAACAAATTTGTTTGCAACAATTATTTCAGAGATTCAGATTGGAAGGATGATAAATATTTATGAGGAAGCTCCTAAATTGCCATGGTGAAAGAACATGGTCAGTCTGTTAAAGGAATCACTGTTAGGTGTCAGCATTGAACATAAGATACTCCGATCAGTGTATACTTTATACCAGATGATATAAACTGTTCTGTCATTGGAGTAAGGAAACTGTGATCTCTGTACAATTACAACTTATCCATTTTTCATTGCATCTTCTGAGAATCTGGTATTTCTCACACATAACTAAGATCCCAGCAATGTACACAATTGTGCAAAAGCATGTGCAAAAGCCCTTTATTTCTTGTTGCATAAATGCTTCTGCAATAACAAAATGAAAATCTTTCAACCCGGTCCATAGAAGGTGCAAGCTGTGGTAACCCACCTCTGCAGAGCTTCAGTTTAAACTGTTGCATTTTATGTTTACAGCTCAGAAAATGTCTTGTGTAAGGATCTGAATGCTTAACTGGTTTCTGTAGGAGTAAACCGGAAGGCACAGATGAGTTGGGTGGAGGCTTTGGTTGTTTGGTGCTGACCATAAGGAATGCAAGCATAGGTTTTGGCAAATTCCCTGGCTCTGGGTGATTTCTGAACACCCCATCTGAGACAGCAGCTGGTGAGTTAGCTAAGCTGCATGAGAACAACTAAGGTATCAGTTTCCCTTTACAGGTACTAGTAAGACAAAAAAGTGTGAGAATCTATGCAGTGTGCCTTAGTATGGAGCAGAAGGCAGGTAGTTTGCATAGTTTGTTCAAAAGTCTTAGCGCCAGGCTGCAGCTGGGATAAGCACTTTTCAGTGCACATCCTTAGCTCCAGATAGTCCATCTCCTTGCAGCAGGTCAATGCTGCAGTCATGAGATCCTCACTCTAAATGCAAGACTTGTTTCTCTACTCACCAAATACTGGCACATATTTAGGGTAGATCTGTGGTAAAAGGGAAAGAGCACCTACACTTTGAACCCAAAATCTTTCTCTAGCAGTGGGCTGTATGCAGAATGACTATCAGTAGGCTAAAAATACAATTAACTTCCCAACTTGGTGAACAGGTATCACTACTGATCACACCTGTGTGAAAGCTTCCCGAGCTCATACAGAGACATCTAGCAGAAAAACATCAAAAATACAAAAAAATAGTAAGGAAAAAGACTCTTCAGCAGCCAGCAGAGTGCAAGATTCTTTTATCCAGGCAAGGGTGATGTCTGAGTGCAGTGTGTGTTATCTTGACCCATTGTCCATTCAGAATACAGATGACAAATACACATGGGAAAATATCCAAATCTCACATCCAAGGAGAACCAGAAAATGTCTTTCTCCTCAACAGCAGAGAAATATTTGGTATTCTTTTACTGCGTGCAAGTTATTCAAGGCCTGTCAGATTGAGGATATATTTTGTTTTACCAGCCGGATTACAAAACTTTAGTCATTGCTATGAGCACGTGGATATGCATTTGTTTAGTCATTTAGCTTTCCAGGGAACACAGCCAAACTGATCTTTGGATCTGACAAAAATGTGAGTTACCTGGTTTTCCTGAAGCTTCATCTGATGCTTTAAAATCAAACTTGTGCCAGTGAAATAATCTAAATCAATCTTACTAGCAGATATTTTAAACTAATATTTCTCCTCATTCATAGTTTTTTTACCCTACTGCCACATAAAGAGTTGGAGTGGACTCATTTTCCACAGTAATCCATTTATGCCAGGACTATATGGCACTTTGTCCTGGCCATTGTTTAAGGCTTCAGTCCTACTTCTAATTGCTCTTGGTACTATTTCTTCAAGTCTGCTTCCTCCTGCTCTTCTGCCATATTGGTTCTTATTTCAGCACATAGTTTCTTATTCTAGCTCATGCATTTTTCATTCAGTATTAATACTATTTTGGGCTCTGTCAAGTGCTTTTTTGCACGTTTGTGTTCACTGCACCTACTCAGTGCAAGAAGCTGTGCCTTCAGAGTTTTGTGAAATTGTTAAGCATCTGCTTGAGACAATAAAATGTCCTTTCCATCTGCCGTCATACCATGTCTTTTAAGATTGTTTCCAAGATTTTCTCATATGCTTGTTGTTAAGTCCATTGATCTACAGCTTCCTGGTTTATCTTTTCAAGTTTTGGAAGTAGGCATTGATAAAAATGCTCTAGTTTCCAGGAACTTGTCCTAATTCCAGTGAATTTTTACATTTTTCACTTCAGAATTTCACCTGTTTCCATGCCAGTTCCCTTTCATTCATTTTGCTGCCGTAGTCAAAAGTTCAAGTCTTCCTTCATAATTTCATTTATTTAGATATACATTATTTTTCCTTAATGTCTTTTCTGTTTTTAGTGCCTATAATCTTCTGATTTGACCATTTCTCCCCCCAGTATACATAAAACTGTCTCTTAACAGATATTGATCTTCTTCCTACAAATATTGAGTTGGGGGATTGTATTTATACCATCATAAATCATTCCCACTCAAGAGTGATTTTCCTTTTTCATTTTACTGACTTCATATTGATTTATATGTAATTTTCTGATCTTCCAATTTCTCCTCTAATCTGGTGATTTGTCTTCTATTATAATCTCTTTAGTGTTTTCTTTTTTTCCTTCTTTACTTCTTTCCTTAACTGTTTTTCTGCAACTAGACAGTAATTCTCAATATCTATTCTTCCAAAACTCTCTAATGATTTAAAAGTACCCTACCATTTCTCCTTATTTGCTCTGATGTGACATGGTGGTTCCTGTTGTATATGACTGGATTGGAGTCTGCATAATCCCCGCCTGTGGTGAATCAACCCCCAGCTATGGATTTTCTGTGCATTACTAAATTCCAACAAATTTCCTTTACCTTCTCATACTGTTCCAAAATCTGTTTACAAACATCAATATTTTTTACTAAATACAGTCTATATAAATCCCAAACAAGTTTTTCAAGCCAAGTGCTCTCCTTTTAGGTCTGATTCTGGTTTAACACATACAGGCTTTGCATTTGTCATTTCACTGATATTAGTGGATTTTCTTCTGACACACATTGGTATAAAGCAAGGCTCAGCTCCTCTGATTCACAGAATGCGACAAAGACTGCTACACAGAATGTAACAAACTGCTCACAGTTTGTTATGTTTGCCTCATTTCCAGCTATTAGGTATAAAAGTTGTTTCAGCTCTAGTTGGCTCTTGCGTGGTACATTTAAACTTGTCTTCAGTTTGTTGGACTTCCCCCAAATAACAAACACATTGTATTCAAAAGCAAAAACTAATATCAGAAGTGAAAAGAACAGTTAAAGACATTTCTTTGGCCTGACCCAGATGAGTAATGAGGATATAGATTTCCCCCCAGACAGATTTGTTAGCTTAATGTTACCCTTGTGAAGTGTACTTCAGAAATAAATGCATGAACTACTTATATCAGCTGAACAAAACAGTGAGACTGTTTAAGCAAGAAGGAGCATGTTTTCTTAAGCCGTGCATCCCTAAACCAGTATCAATTTTGGTTAACTTTGTTCTCAACAAGTTTCTCCGTTTACCACTGTTCCTCCTTGCCCTCAGTTCCCTGTAAACTCTAATCCTTCTCAAGGTGTTCTCAAGTATCCAGTCTTAGAAATTGTAAATATATGAATACTATTGAGCACTGATTATCATGCTACATCAATTCACTTTCAGCAGCAGCTGATGCTTTAATCTTGCTCTTTTACAAATGGCCTGCTCAATATTTCAACTTCTTATTAGAAAAGCTAAAAAAAAAAAGGGAGAGAAAAAAGAAAGACTTAATTCTGTTGTGGCTGGTGCCCATGCAAAGAATGACAGATAATAGGTAAGACACGTCTGAAGTATTAACCACACTTTAAACAAGAAAAAGAAAAAATACTTGAGCTCACTACCAATCAGCATATTTTACACATTCACATTTTTTCTTCTGTGCATCTTGAGACCATATCAACACGAAAAGCCGGATTATGTCAGCAGAACGAAGCTCAGTATGTGGGTTTACTGCAATGTTTCAAATGTGATGGTAACAAGCAATATAGGTATTTCTAATGACAGAAAAACAGCAAGTATCACATTCGTTTTCAAGAAGGGAAAGAGGGATGATTTATAGGCCAGTTAGCTTCATCTCTGATCCCAGAAAGACTGTGAAACAAATCCTCCTGGATGCCGTTACTGGGCAGATGAAAGACAAGAGGGAAACAGCCAACATAGATGTACCAAGGGCAAAATAAGTCTGACCAATCTGATTGCTTTTTATGATGAGATGACTGGTTTTGTGGACAGAGGGACAGTAGTAGATGATGTTTACTTTGACTCCAGCAAGGCTTTTGGCATGGCCTCCCATAGTCAAATCAGTGAAATACTGTTTGGTTAGGTGGACAAAAGATACTTGGAAAACTGGTTAGATTGCTGGGCTCAAAGCATTGTGATCAAAGCTCAAGCAGTAGGTGGTTACTAGTGACACCTAGTTGAAGCTGTCCCTGCTTGTTGCAGGGGAGGGTAGGTGGTTACTAGTGACATCTAGTTGAAGATGTCCTTGCTTGTTGCAGAGGAGGTTGGACTACATGACATTTAAAGGTCCCTTCCAACCCAAACCTACTTCTATTCTACTCTACTCTACTCTACTCTACTCTACTCTACTCTACTCTACTCTACTCTGTTCTATTCTATTCTATTCTATTCTTGAGGGATTAATCTGACACCGTCTAATAAAGACCTGTGTGTTGGGATGCAATGCATCTGTAGAAGCTTCACAGATGACATCATCTTGAGGGGAGTGTGACGAGATATAGTGAAAGGCAGGTCTACTATTTAGAGCATCTGAAGAAATGGACTGACAGGAATCTCATGCCTAAGAACACAGTCCTACACCTTCGATGCAGTCAGCCATGCAGCAGTACAGTCTGAGTGACAACTGGCTGGAAAGCAGCTCTGCAGAAAGTATTGGTACCCTGGGAATCTTAGTGGACAAGCTGAGCATGAACACTTGGGTTGCTGTTATGGTGAGGAAAGCCAGCTGCACACTGGGCTGTGCAGGGGTGTATCTGGCAGGTTGAGGGAAGTCATTCCCTTCTGTTCAGACCAGATTTGTAGTACTGTGTTCAGTGTGGGGGCTCCCTAGTAAAAGAAAGTCATTGATGTACTACCGTGAATCTGGGAGTGGGCCATGAAAATCGTTGGAGGTCGAAACACATGATTTCAAGGAAAGGCTGAGAGAACTGTTGTAGTTTCACATTAAGAATAGAAATCTAAGGGAGACTTTATTGTCATGTTCACCTACCCAATGGAAGGGCTTAGAGAAGATGGAGGGCTAGTGACAGGGCTAGGAGGCAACAGAAACAAGTTGGAACATGGAAATTCTGATCAATAGAAGGGGGGAAAAGATCCTAGGACAGTGGCCATATCCTGGAACAGGTGCCCAGAGAGGCTGTGGAATCTCCATCCTTCAAGATATTCAAAACCCAACTGGACAAGGCCCAAGCAACTTGATCTTAGTGCTTGAGGGCTGGAGGGCATTTAAATCTACAATGTGAGATCCAGATGTTCCTAAAAGTCTTCTGTGGTTCTGTGATTCTGTCCTCCCAAATCCTGTCTCTGGTTTAGAGCTTTAGAAATGGACAGGCAAAAAAGACTGTTCCTGTGGCTTTTAAAAAACAAACAAACCAACCCCCTTGAAAACTCTAGCCAGAAAGTTAATGGAGCTGAAAAAAAAGTCTATTGGGAGAGCCAGGTTGCCAATGTTTGTCCTACAAAAACAGTTAAAGAAGACTTTTCTGGCTTTTGAGAAAGCCAAATGTTGGAAGTAGTAATTAGAATGTTTACAGTGAAGGGCAGTTTTAGATCAGCATCATACCCCTGCCTGACAGGTTTTCATTAATAACGTCAAGCCACAAAATAGGCTGTTCTTTCAGTAACATGCTGTGATACCCAAGATATCCATCAGTCATAGTGTGTCTGCTTCCCCATGTCCCCTCCTGACTTTATGGGCTGGTGAACCCCTAGCAGTAAAGGACCTATCCAAAGAGAACACTTTGTTGTCCTAAGCAGTCTCTGGTTGAGCAGGGTGAATATCAAAGTTTGATCAGGTTGTGTGGAGCTTTTTAAGATGAGTTTTGTATATCTCCAACAATGAAGATTTCACAGCCTTTCTGAGCAACCTGGTCCAGTGTTTCATAGCCTTCAACAGTTATGTCTTCAGAAATACTGTTGCTTGATTCTATTTCCATGCAGTCTGTTCCTGGTACTTTTAGCTCTGTCTATACTAACAATCAAGGCAGAGGCAGGGTCCCCGCTTTTCCATACTGTTTAATTGTTACATTGGCATAGTTTTGGTTTGTGCTAGTCAGCAATTTCCCAAACAGTGCTTAGGAAAGGCATTTGATATGCACTGTGAATCTTTGTAATAGTGACTGTCTGCAGCAGACAGTTCAGATGTGTCCACCCTGTGCTGGATGAAGGAGAAATAAGAAGCATGAACACATAGCTAACTCCTTTTTCTTAAATGATGCACATTTAACCTTGTGTCTTAAATGTGCATCAGAACAAGAGAACAATCCTACACCTGTTCTGCTTAGTAGTGTAGCTGTGACTCCCCCTCACAAGTCCCCAGTACTTCTTTTATCATGAAGCACTAAAACAGGCAGTTGTGAGAGAAGTTATTATTAAGAAGTTATTATTAAACAGAAACAGTAAATTTCTTCTGGCACAGAAGACAAAAACCATATTCTGACCTCAGGATGAGGTCTGAGCTGGTGAGCAGGGTAGAAGGCTAGCTATCCTAGTAGGATACATGGGAGTCATAAAAAGATGTCTGCCAGCTCAGTTCTATAGTCCAGTCTAATAGACATTATTTTCTCTTTGTCTTTATATAATCTGGTTACAGTCTGCCCCACATATAGATGTCTCCTTTTACTGCTTCCATTCTACTGATTCCTTGTTTTAATCTTGGCTCGTATACACTGTTCATGTACAAATAAAATGGTGCATCGCTACTCTTGTAGAAGTGCTGATATTACACCTGTAATGGAAAGTCACACCAAAATAGGACCTCTGTGCATGTTGTCTAATCATTATATTAGTAGTGACTCATATACACACGTAAGACATCATAAAACTAGAATTTTTCTATTGATGTGCTGCAGTACTATATTAAAACTTTTGCCTTGACTTTGACTATCCAGATGGAACTGCTTGGAGATGCATGGAAAGAGAAGGTGGCGCACAGGCTTTAAAAACTTTCAAAGAGGTGGAAATGCTGAAGTGTATTATGTTTGATGGTGAATCTCAAACCTGAGAAGTACTGTGTGCTGCATTCTTCCAATAATATGAAAAGAGGGAAGTTTTAAGGAACTGTCAAAGTTCCAGTAAGAAAAAGGTTGAAAACCCCTGAAATAAACAATTAATACAGCCGAAGTCCCCATGCCACAGTGGACCAGAAAGACAGCTTTCTATTTCATTGCCTAGATATACAACATCTCAGGTGGGATATACATGGAATAACATATTTTCCCCTTGTGATTTCACTGTAGAGCACTATCAGCTTGTTCAGTGCTCTGTTTCAGGCTCTTAGTAATGCACAGTACTGCAGCAAGTCACAATTTATACAGCTGAATAGAATGAAAGTCATCACATCACATGCAGTCTAAGAATCTAAGATACATCTGTGTCATCAGTCCATCCGTATGCCATGCAACATATGCTTCATGAATAGTCACAATAATAGTGATAATGAGGTTTGTGTAGAAGTCATAAGGCAGAGGCAAAAAATGGAAGTATGTTGCTGCAGCCACATGCAAGCTGAAATAGGTGTATGGTTTTCACTTCACTTTGAGCAAGTTTTACTCAGGACTGCTGCAGAGAAAGGATTCCAGCAGATAACTGGGCATGTACTGATAGAAGAAGTAGGAAGTTTAGCTTGTCAACAGAGGATCTAGCTTGCTACTTCTGTTCTTGTAGCAGGCACTAGTGGAAGGGCTTTGGCAGCACTGTGTATCAGTGTAGAACAGCACAGTAGCTAAAAGTACACATTTACACCAACCTTTTCCAGATGCTGTTTCTTTACCACTCCCGGCTACACCAGTTTGAACCTCTCAGATATGTGTATGGAAAAAAACATTCTAACTTTGTCACGGAATATCCTCTGCAAAGGAAGAAAATTTTGCCAGAAGTACAGGGTGAGTGCAAGTTGGTAGTGGCCAGGTTTCTTCACAACCTGTAACTGAGCTGAAAATCAGACCTATTTATGGTAGTGACGCTGCTCTGGTCTGGGCAACAGTACGTTTTTTCTGGTAAAATTTATTGATCCTCCAATTAAAAAAAAACCTAATAGCAGAGAAAGGGAAAGAAAAAGTTACAAGAAAAGGAGAAAAGAAAGAAAATAATTAAGGGAAGAATAAAAGAAATTGAAGATATAACAATAAGAGGAGAAAGACAAATAGCTTACAGAAAAATTGAGTCAGAAAATAGGGAGGGGGATACTGAGAAAAGGGAATAGAGGAGAAAGGAACAGAATGGAATGTAATATTGTATTTGCATAATTCAAAAAATTGCCTTTAAATCCAAAATCTATTCAAAACTTAGTTGTGCTGTTGCTGTGTACATGCAATACTGTGTGCAAAATACGCACGGTTCTTGCATCCAAGATGCAAATTCAGTGACAAAAACAAATGTTATATCATTCCAGTTCTACAGGAGCAGGAAGAGCTTCATGAAGGCAGTTTAGCTAGTGAGAGAAAGGCAGACATGGTATTTTCTTCCATTGAAAGCATTAAGTTCACTAAAAGAACAAATGCAGCATCTGTAACATGCACAAAGTACGTACTAATTACAAAGTGTGTCTGAAAGTGAACCGATACCATATAAAAATTAGCTGCTTATCATCCTTCTTCGAGCATAAACACATTCTATTATTGTATGCTTTCGAGGCAACTAAAATCTTGTAGAAACTGACATGTATGCAAAAATATTAAATAAAGCATATTGATTAAATAATTGCCAGATATGGAAACATAAGAGAGAGAAGTGCATCTTTATGAAAACAATCTGAAATCTGAAAAAATTTCTGAACCTGAAGCAGAATTTGTGAACAAACAAGAGTACAGAGGTAAGTAACAGACCTTCCAAAAGCATTTTTTCCCTGATTACAGTCGTCAAAAAAGGGCTCAGGACTTTATAAGAAAAGATCTATTTCCTTTTCCTTCATGTTTTTAAACTGCAATATTTTAAATCTGCAATTGGGAAAATAAAGAAGTTTGATGGAAACAGTCCAGAAGTTACTGATACTGGGAAAGGGATAAATTCAATTAAACAAAAACCTAAGTTCCGGTATGACTGGAGAGTTTCAAGTGTTTTGACTATCAATGTTTTGTCTTGGTATTATCATCTCAAATAAGTTTCTTCTGGTTTTGACCTTCACTTGCTCACATGTGACAAAAACTAGTTGAAGTGCTTCTTATACATCTGAAAGACACCTAGAAATATAACTATGATGGGAACCTAAGAACCAGAATAAAGCAGAATTCACTTTAGGGTTAACTTCTTCTTTGGTTATTACAAATACAGTCCTCAAGTGAGAGGAAAAGAGTGTGGGCCTTTAACGGCTGATCAGTGAAGATAATCTCATAAGTGGTCTGCTCTGAATTACCCTGTAAGACACTACTGACTATAAAGACAGTTTAACCTACCAATTTATTAAAATAGGCAACTCCCCCAAACAGAAATCCCTGTGCAACACACTGACCACAGATGTGGTCAGGCTGCCTCCTGGAATTGCCTGTCTCCAGGGCCATGTCAGCTTTTCCCAAAGTCAGCACTAGTTGTGGATGCACAACAACTCAGAAAGTTAGATCTTCAAAGATCATACAGGCTACCTGAGCAAACATCACTGAAAATACCTGCTAGACACTTAGGAAAGTGGATGGTAATGGTACTTTTACATTTAGAATGTAACTTACATGGATTTGTTTCCATATATCAAGGCAACACCTGGGACCCCAAGGGTGGACAAGAACCCCATATGCTGTTAAACAGATGTGGCACAAAGTGATGGACCCTGCCTGAGGAAACTTAAAATTTGAGGATGATGTTTCTGTGACTTATGTGTAAACTTTTTTTATCTAGTAGTTGCATGGCACATGCCTTTGGTGGTACAAAGGGCTCATCTTGCCCCTTTGCACATTAACTGGTAAAATATGCCAAAGACTGTCACGCTCAATTAGAAATGTTACAAGACCACCTTAAAATCAAACTAATTTAAATTTGCCTTCATATGAAAAGAATGGCCTTGCTTTCTACAAACAACAATTGTCAAATTGTATCAAATGATCCAATATTTCCTACAGCTATAAATTATGTGGATGCTGTGTGCAAGCTGTGCAAGTAAGCCTGAAAGATTCCAGTGCAAATGCTGAAAAGAAAAGAACTCCCTGTGTTTGTGGAAGTTCTCATGTAGCAACAGTCTAAATCTGCCTTTCTCTCAAATGGAGAGTATCCAAAAGTTAAACCATCTGCTGGGGCCTATATTCAAGATTAAGCACTCAGCCTGTCAGCCAAGAGGCATGATTGATTGTTAGTTTTAGGACCCAAAAAATGTTCATGTGATATATATTTTTTCTTATACTCTTTGTGAACATTTTCCTTTTTAGCCTGAGCCCTCTTAGGACTCATGAGATCAGCATGGTTTGTTATACTGAAGTACTTGTTCTACCTGCAGGCATCTGAGACTATTTTCCCTCTATATTGCATGTCCAGAAAGAAACTTAAAAAAAATTGGAAAGAATGGTGGGAAAAAATGTTTGCGCAGAAGATGGATCTGTCAAAGAACATGCAAATCTGAGTTACCTTGTTTTCAGGTGTAAACAGGTCCTTCTAATGCAGCCTGATTAACTTTTACACACCTGGACTATTACATACCTCTCAAAGTAAACTTTTCAGTTTTAGGAATGTTAAAAAAATTCCACTTCTTAACCAGGCATACTTTTAACCTTGTTTGCCTGGGGAAAAAAAAAAAGGTATCTCATCCATTTGTTGAATAGTCAACACCCTGTTCTAGGAACAAGTGATTCTGAAACATAAAGGTTTTCTGGCTCTCCAGAGGTTCTTAGGTCCTTATTATTGCTTTTGGATGACGGTCACCTTCTGTTTAGATTTGCTGAATGCATTTGTCATGGCTGACAGGCCCTCTGATACCTGTAAACTTGACTGCAGGGTTATGTGTGCGGGCCCAAGCATGCATGGATTCTAACAAAACACCTTGTTTACATGTTCTGTCCCTAACCAGGGACATGCTATTTTCTTTCTTTTGTTTAAGTAGTCACCACAACGACCCATTAGACTAAACGACCTTATACTGCTGATAACAAACTGCCTGAAGGAGTACTGACCACAAATACCAACCCTGATATTTGTCACTCTCGCTTTGTGGAGCTTTCCAGAGGATGCTCCATTTCCAGCTACAAGAGGACCAGATCTGCACTGATGTGACTGAGTTGAGCTGTGACTTAGCACCTACAGGCCAACAATGACCTTGTCTAAGCCAGTGCTCAGGCTTTTGCTTACCACAGATCTGTGTTTTTCTTGTCATAAGCAAGAAATAGATGAGAGGAGAGGATTTAGAAGCTGATCACAGCAGGACTCTGACTGAAATATATGCGTTGGCTTCTCCTCTGAGGTAACCTGTCTCTTCATTAATTGCTAGGAAGTCCTGAGGGACCAGCCAGGTACCAAAGCAACTGAAACTGGAGAATTTAAAATCCAACCTCCCCATCATGAGTGAGGTGAAGTACTGGGGCCTCCATCCTGCTGGCTGATTTTTGTGAGTGAACTCCTGAAAAATTACTATTATTTGTTACTGTGTATAGTGATCTTGTGTGATTAAGTTCTATATAAAAACCATTTTAAAGGTGTTTGGTGCAGTTAGAGCTACCACTGCTTACCCGTTACAACAGCACTATAGTAATGTAGGCCTCCCTGTAGGCACAGTGACTGAAGAAGAAATCACTTGAGGTTGACTGATACCAGTAAACAGTGATGGAGTATAATGCAGCCTGTGTGTGTGTGTGTGTGTGTGAGGGTTTTTTTTCCCAAAGGAATATATAAAATTGGGTATCCAAGATATCTATATAAAGGCTTGTTTCATATTCATGACTCTAAACACAGTATTTGCTACAGCCTACTTTTAAGTATGGTGTAAATTAATTTTCACCATTTGCTTACACCTAAAACCAAAACCAGTCATAAGGATAGCTTCTAAAGATATTTGATGTGAAAACCACTATAGATAGCTACTAAAAGAATGCCTGGGCAGGCAGAACAATAGGAAATGGGGCATGCAATTCAGTTTATGTAGTAAAGCTACAATGTCTGTTCAAGCAGAAATACTCAGAAGTTACAGGTCATACTGGAAATAAAGTTTCACATGAACAGCTTGTGTGACACATACATCTTTGGATACATTTATTTGGAGTATTTAGCAGGACAAGAGAGATGATGGCACCTCTGTCAATTGTGTTGGTGTAGACAACATTATGATACTATGCACAGTCCTGCGATGGAATTTGTCTCAATCACACACACTCACAGTGTAGACTTCTGCAAATGTTAATCTCTCGATGGCTTTCATAGTTAATAGAAATGAGCTTATTTAAGGTGATGATCTTTTCATTATAAAAGGCATCCTAAAATAGCTTGAACATGGCTGTCTGGCACACCGTAGGTGCTTCTCCTTAGGTTAAATGAATCGCATCTGTGGTGTCAAATACTTTAAAATACACTGAGAAACTGGAGAGAATATAAAGTTATTCCAAGCTGCCTGAGAATCACATACAAGAAGAATGCACAATTGCTTACACTATCAAAAGACTGAAAAATCACTTTTTAGAATAAAGAAGAAAGAGAATAACAAAAGTATAAATTGGTGGTAGCTAAACAGGGAGCAAACTACTAAGGGCAAATGCAGAAATTTCCTGTCTGAAGAACAATCAGATATCTTCTTGGAATACATGGTTTAGCTGACTACAAGATACAGAGCAGTAGTGAATGAGTGAAGTGAAAAGCGATGACCTGTGATGTACTGATTAGACTGGATGATCTAATGATCTCTTGTGAGCTTAACCTTGACAAGACAATGAGTTGCTCAGTTTAACTGCAGGAAAGATAAGGTTCCGATGTGGAAATGCTCGCAGTATAAGAATGGAGGCATGCTTATTGGCAAATAAAGTTACTTAAGACAAGCTGCAAACCTGTGATATAAAGTTCATTATGTGTTAGTTAATAGCATTTGTTTTTTTCCATAGAGTTAAATTTCACAGCTTTTTGTGCATCTGCTTGGTGCTAAAGCTACAGCACAAACAGGGTTATATTATGGGGTAGGGACTGTATAGAAGAAAAAAAAGTTTTTTAGAATGCAGGTGGAAGACAAGCAATAATAAGGGCAGATAGCCCCCATGCTGGCATGTCTTAACTAAACAGTTATGACTGGTAACTCATTGCCTATATTCTGGAAATGTTTGGTTAAAGACAAGCAGTCTTTTGTGTTGTTAATGTGTCAAATAATGTATTACCAAGGCACAACTTTGTCAAGTGTGCCTGGAGAGCTACAGCTGTACCTCTTCAGGCTTGCCTTATGGTGCAAGACAGTATGTGTATGTCCATGCAGACCTCCATACTGGGCTGAAGTTAGTTCCCCAACCTTCAAATGGGGCAGTTCAATTGAGTTGATTGCTTTACTGGTAGATGAACCTCCTGAGGGTCAGCGCTTTCTAAGAAACTGTAGTAAGCTGTATTGACATCCACAATGCTCAATGAGGTAGTAAGAAAATGTAAGGTGAGTAGAAAAAATAGCAGAAAAGATTTGAAGAAATATGTTTGGCTTTGTTAACTTCATCACATACACATGCAGGGCCCTGTAAAATATGCAACAGATTAGGAACTGCACACAAAAAGTAGCATCAACATAGAGCAAGCCACTTACCACTATCACTTCCTAGAAACATGAACAGAACTCCGGTAATAGGGAATGAACATTTCAGCACTGAGTACAAAGACCAGAAGAAAACATATCTGAATATGATGTATACACCGATTTACCCTTAACTCACTGCTACTCCTGATGCATGTCTAGTCCAGAATTCACAGCACAATTCACAATTTTTAAAATTTCTTTTAAATTAATCAATCCCACTCTAAATTATGGACTTGAATGTTAATGAAAGAGCTAGTCAGAAAATAAGTCTCCAAAAGCAAGTTGCATTGTCCTCCAGCTTCTACTATTTTTTTCCAGCCCTCCGTCTTGTACTCTTGATTTTCTTATATGGAGTAAGTGTCGACCATTGTTTTTCTAGCTTGAGTAAGCCACCCTCTTTGCTTCATTCTGTTCCCCTTCAGACCATGCTAGTCCTTCTCTGCAGCTATGCCATGTAGTTCTTCTTGCATGTCAATGACCATGGCTCTACCCAGCATCCCCATGCTAAGAGGTTGCCAAAAGGAGAACTGATCATTGATATGACAGAGCTCACTAGCCAGGGTGGATGTTGTACACTGTGTAGATACACTAAGACAGAGAAACTCTTCTTCAAAGAGCTGACAATAGACAATATAGCTGAGATGGACAAAATGTATGATGTGAGATGGAAGCAACTTCACTACGGTGAGGTAAGAAGTTGAGGGCTGATAATAAAAAATACTTAAGGGTCTCAAGTAGATTTGTAGTAAGAGTTTAAAAAATGCTGTAGCTGACTAGGCACTTAAATCTTGCTGATTGCACTAGAAACTGGGTTCCTTGTCTGCCAATTGTAAATCCACAGCTTCAGGTTAGCAGCAGCCCAGGAAGTCTTGGAGGTAGCAGAATGAGGCAGTGGATTCCTCACAGTTTCCACAATTTTCACCAGTTGCCTTGTCCCACTAGTTTGGGGATGACATAGCATTAACAGCCACACATTATAAACCAGAGATAAGTGTAGTGCCAAGTGAATTAACTCCTTAAAACATGAGCTTCTCCCAACTGGGGAAACCTTCCCCTGAAAGCCGTCAAGCTAAGTAGTTTATTTCCTAGGCACAAACACGATCCATTTCTCTGGAGAGAGATATTAATACTCCCTCTTATGATGGGGCCAGCGTCTATCAACTCCAGCAATGTTAGTTTTAAACAACTTTACAAATTGTCACTAGCTCTGCAGGATCAAGGATACTGTTCCTGAATTTTCAGGATAAATCACTGTGTGATCTGGCATTTCCAAATTCATATTCAGTTGGACATATATTTGAAGTAGCTAAAGTAGTTTGAAAGGGAGCAGGGGAAGGAAACTCCATCTTATTAATACAGTGCTAACAATCTTAAAAAAAAGTGAGCATGCCAATTGTTAATGCAACTTTTACAAAAGTCTTTGCAGGTTTTATCCAAGCTGTATCCCTGTCCAGCTAGTGAAAATGCTGTAACCTCCCATCCAAACATGCCCCTCTAACCCTTACTAATTCCTACATTTTTCTCATTCCTCTGCTGTAATGTTAGTTTGCTTACTAAAGTGTGGGCACCTAACTTGAGGTACAGCTGCTACTGCTTGTGAGCCAATCCTTAGGACTGCGCATATTTTTGAAACACTGAGGCTGCTGTTTTCCTGTAGAAAGTAAAAGTGTTTCTCTGATAATGCACAACCAGCTGGCTGACCAGTTTTTGCCTATGTACAGTTGAGGTTTATTGCTCTTCATTTCACAGTTTTCTGAGAGATTCACCACTGATTAGTGTCCCAAAAGAAAACTTACCATCTTTTAATCGATTCCCTCAGAATTCCCAGGAACCCTTAAATTCTTCATGCTCATTAGATCTTAAAAGCAAACAAGAGTAAAAGATGTCTGACCTAAAGGGATTTATTTAAATACTTTATGCAGAATTTAAATAGATGTTTATAAAGCAAGATAAACTTTGAAAACAGTAACTTCGTATGTTACTAAACAGTAACTTCGTATGTTACTACAGATAACTATGAATAAATATATAAGGAAAAATAAATGTGATGAACTATGGTATGAAATACTTTAGTTTTTGTTTAAGCTGCATTTTAATGTCTTAAAAAGACATTTATATTGTGGTATGCTTCCTGGACTGATGATCTATGTTATATATAGGCCACTGAAGTGCTCCCTTCCCCCTTCCATTTATAGCCTTTTTAGTTTAGCGCAATCATCATCCATCTAAACATGAAAAGCCACTTCTGATATTTTTCCCTGATATTTTTTCTCTATCTGCAGCAATCAATAAAAGAAATAAAAAAATATAAAAAGAAGAAATCAATGCAATTTTATCAAGTATGAAATGGTGTTTTAACAAAACAGGGGGTTTTGCTGAAGCAATGTTTCAGTAAGGAAGGAAATACCATTGACTTTATTACAGCTGCCTAATGTTTTCCACGAACTGCAGAAAATAATTCATTGTATCTTAGTGACCTACAATAACAGCTGACTGCTTGCACTTGATGGAAATGTGATTTGTGCCTACTAAAAATTAACTGTTTAACTTCTCCATATTCTTCTCTCTGGTAGCACATTAGTTTCCTTTGCATTCTGTTTTGAACTGCTTCCTGAGATGTGAACTCCAGTAAACGCAAACACTAATTGCTATGCAGTGCTCTTCCAGGAAAGAAGAAAAATACAGGCAGTCTGCATGTTTCTGTGAGCTGTAAGACCCTTGCTGGTCTTTAAAAGACTGCACTTAGATGAGGCCCCTTCATTTTAACAGTCATTTTATCTCAAGATTTCAATAACATAATAAATATAAAGGAACATTTCTGACAGTTGCGTATGTGCAGACACATGCATACGCATGCATGCTCAGCAGAAAGGTCCAGGGTAAGAATGTTAGAGAAGACGCAAAAACCAATAAAGGTTCAGGGCTGGACTGGGTGAAGTGACAATGTAAAGGGAAAAGTAATAATTTGTCTAAGTAGTGCGGAGATAAATGAGTGGGGATGAGGCAGGAAGAATGGGAACAAAATCTTTGTCTGTTGAGACTTGTTAGAAGATTTAATCCCACTGTTGTTGCTGCCTCTGAGAAACAGGAGATGGATGCAAGCTGTCCTGCTGCAACTGACTTTGCTGGAAGCCCAACAGATTTCATATTCGCCATGTAATATCTCCCTTTCATTACACGACTTACAGAATATGTTTTGTCCTTACTCACTAATAGCACCAAAATATTGTACACACATCTATGAAGATAATACTGTATGCATACACACTATCCACATAGTGTAAAATTGTATATGTAGATACATCACATATACAATATCTATGAACATATACAGCTCCATTGCATGTATATACAACCGCTAATGGATAGCTGTGCTGTTTACTAGGGAAGGAGAACTTGGCCAAGGATCCCGAACAAATTTTACTTTAATAGAAGGTGACCTGGGATCCTTCATGTCCGTTCAGAATAAACAAGAATGAACATTTCACCTTCAAATTTGACCAGTATTGTATACCCCCATATTTTGTATGAAAAATAGATATGAAAAAGAGATATACCTACTTTGATTTTTACTGTATATGGCATGTAAAGAGTACTTTCTTCACACTTGAAAAGCAGCTGTATATTTTTGAAGTATGCTGCCTGTTTTTTCTAGTCTTACTAGTTCAAATTAGGATAACTAGTATGAATTCAGGATTACACCCACTGAAGTAATGCGACTACACATAGGTAAAACTAGTGCAAGGAGACCCTGGAGTCTCCATTCTGCCACTGGTAGGACTTTTTATTCTTTCAAATGTGTGAATGGAAGGACCACATCAAATTAATGAAATGAAACAAGACTGCAAGCAAGGAAGTGTTAAGATGACAGACTGAGAGAGTTGGGGTTGTTCAGCCTGGAGAAGAGAAGGCTTCCGGGAGACCTTATAGTGGCCTTCCAGTACTTAAAGGGGGCCTACAGGAAAGATGCGGAGGGACTCTTTATCAGGGAGTGTAGTGATAGGACATGGGGTAATGGTTTTAAACTGGAAGAGGGTAGATTTAGATTAGATATCAGGAAGAAATTCTTTACTGTGAGGTGATGAGACACTGGAACAGGTTGCCCAGAGAAGTTGTGGGGGTCCCATCCCTGGAATTGTTCAAGGCCAGGTTGAATGGGGCTTTCAGCAACCTGATCTAGTGGAAGGTGTCCCTGCCCAGGGCAGGGAGATTGGAACTAGATGATCTTTAAGGTCCCTTCCAACTCTATGATTCTATGATTCTATGGTTAACGGAATTGGAGATCAGCCCTTTTAAACTGGTTGAACCACTGTATTGTTAAAACTGCTATAGAAGCCTAGACCCTCATTTTATATACTAGTCAGAAAATGTCATAGTGAACACTACAGTGGCTCTCATCAGCAAAGAAACTGTTTTCCAACTCATTCATGGCATGATGTCAGGGTACCACTCACTGAAAGAGGAATATCAGTTCCTCAGAGATTTATGTTTAAAATATTAAGTAGGCTTGCTTATGAGATGAGGTCTTTTAATATCAGAAGCCAAGAGGACATGCCTGTTATTTAATCTATTCCTTTCTCTATAACATCTATAACATCTCCATAACTTCTCTACTTCATTTCCCACCTGCTGCTTAAAGTACTAGACCCGTGTGTCTGTTGCCTCTAACATGCAACTAGGCTTAAAGAACAGCTGAAATATCAAAGTGAGAAGGAGCCTGTAGTTGTTGAACCACAACAAGCTTATATAACAAAAAGTTTGACTCTTCTGTCGCTGGGACGTCATTCAACAAAGCTCCCTGAGATTGTTCAGTGTTTTGTTGGGCTTTTTATTTATTTTATCCTTCCTGTCAAAGGGAAATGATTGGGCAATCAATTTGGACAGGCTACAAGCAGACTTAATGCCCCCAGACTTAGTGAATACCTTTATACTGAGTTCACTTTTACCTGGTGAAAAGCAGCTTATATGCATATAGACATATATTTTTCCTTTTCAGGCATTTAAATGAATGAAGAGAAAACATGTAATGTAAACCTTGATAAATATGTTCCGAATGATGGCCATACACTTAAATATAGTGAAAATCAAGTTCTACCAAACACTCATCATTGAGAGCTGGGGTCATAACAGGCCTTTCAGATGAATGTATCACATAGCTAACTTCCACTGAAGATGGATATGTCTGACAGATTTTGTCTTGCTTAACCTTATAGAAAACACCTATATGACGCAAACAAATGTTTGAACCATTTTATAAAAAATCCTTCAAAGCTTTCTGTCTCAGTGGGTATTCCAATAGCATGCTTCAGACATTCATTATGTAGAAAACATCACTCACTGTTACTCTTAAATGGCTTTCTCTACACCATCATTTTCTACGCTTCACTTTCTCTTCTAATATCCCTTCTCCCTAAACTAAATTGACTCAAAATTTTTAGTCTGCCTTTGTGTTGAAATCTTTCTCTGCCCTTGTAAAAATTAATGAGAGTAAAAATAAAGTTGTATTTGCTCTATTGTTTTTGAGCTTGTGTGATCTTAACACTCAGATTAGAAAGGTAAAACTGCTTCTATGTGGCATTAAAATGTTTACAGTATTATTCTCAATGTTTTTCTTAGAGTGACTTAATTTCTTGCTTGCTTTTCAATGAGTATTAAAAATGGTGTGGGTTTTTTAATTTTATAAGAATACATAGGTTTTCCCAGCTGATTTATAGCACATCAATATGCACTGTAGTTTGATTTTCTTGACTTACCTACACTGAATCCTATATGTCATCATATTTCTACATTTTGTTATCTTCCCTTGAAGTTTTTCACTAGCTTTTTGCCATTTTACCACAGCTTTTCCCGCTTCCACCAATGCTTGTACTGATTTGTGAGACTCTTTTTTTTTTTCTCCAGGTTATACATCAGGAGAGGAACTCAAAGAATAAGATCTTAGACAATCCTAAACAAATATTACTATACTGTAGAATTTTATATTTTAATGATATTATTAAAAAAAATGCCTTATCAAAAAAGTGCACTGAGAAATCTGCACAAAGATTATTTAGAACACCAGCAGATAACACTGCTCCTAGTGACACCAATGCCATCGGGAATGACAGCACTGATGTAAATATAGTTACAAGACATAGCTATGTCAGTGCTAGAGGCAGAAAAGAACTAGTTCCATAATCTTTGGTTATTTGTTTGCACAATACTATTTAAAGAATATAACATAAATTCATACTTTTTTTTTCGCTAAAGGACACCTTCCAGATGAGCATGTAATAATATCTTGTACACTTTTTCATTCTTTTGTGCATATACATTGTCCGAAAGTGTATGTACTGGATGTGTTGTCTTCTACTGTCAACATATTTGTTTTTAAATACAGTTTGGAAGATGAGATGGTTAACTAACTGTGCACTTTCTCAGGTTACAGCCATTCTTAAATACAACCTGGAAAGTTGAGAGATTACCCTTCAATGAATTTACCCTCGTGTGCACCAAAGCAAGTACAAGTAAAGGGTGTACAATTAATGCCTATAGTGTTGTAGGCATTTTAAAGTATTTCAGTCAATGGTTGCAATTCATTCTCAGCTTGCTGAGTGTTTCAGTATCTGATACATCAACATTTTCTTACTGTGCCTTCTTAACAGTAGTTGGATATGTTTCTCTAGCAGAGTTAGATGCATGTAACTGCAGCTATGCCAATTACTGTATTGTGGGCGTGTGGCAAAACACACCTCCAGTGTTCTGCTTGGCATGTCTTTAGTGAGCTGCCAGCTTTCCAGACAAATGTAAAAGTCTAGAGGGTGCTGTAGCAGAGAAACCACAGTGGAATGCTACAACGAAAGAGTTAAGATTGGAAGACCTACAAAATACAAAATATTAATAATTATACTACAAAAAGCTACTCAGTAAATAACATATGGTAATAAGTTGTATTTTTGCATGCTACCCTAACTGACCTTCTGTGGAAAGGTAGTCTTCTCTCATACTTAAATATATCCAGACAATGAGACAGTTTGCCAGGTGGATTTTCTTTTTCTTTTTTTTTTTTTTAAAAAAATATCTTGTGGAATAGTAGAGATAAATCTATGCCTAGATCACCACATTAATTGCTGAAGAGAGTGATGCAAGTCCATATAAGTGAAATATCTGATGCTGAGCCAATATTGTACTTTTCAGAGGCCTTAGCTAAAAGGAACTTGAAATAGACACTTGATAAAGAAATTGGAGTCTCTTGCAGGTTTGCCTCTCTTGAGAGTTCAGTGGATAGCGGCTTCCATGACTCTGATCAAGAAGTACCTTTCAGTGGCGTCTGTCAGTTTTACCAGGGGGCGCTGCCATTTCAGACCCCTGTCAGCCCATGGACTCGGTCCTCCACAATGAATACAGGCAAGTGGGACATCTTTTCTTCACAGGCTAAAAGGACTCAGTGTATGTATCTTGCTAGGAGCTGGTGCAGGTAAGCAATTCCTGGAATGATGAGACAGCTCATCTGTAAATTGCTTCTGCTTCAGTTCCACAGCCGCAAGAGCAGCAAGCGCTGGAGCCAGATGAGTCCAGAGAAGAGACTTTGCTAAAGTCTGGCCAGGAATCCAAGCCACAGGCAGAGACACTGGTACATAAAATGCATTCCAGTGGTTGGCATCTGGGCCTTGCAGCTGCCAAGCACACCCAGTGTGTGGCCATGGGTGTTGGCTTCAATACTAGAACATTTCGAGGAGGAGGCCAACAACCAGTAACCAGAGAAGACAGCGCCAAGTTACTACAGAAATTACATTCATGTGCCAATTTGCTTGCTATTTCAAAAGACAAAATTTTATCTCGTAAGTATTGTTGTGAACATACCCACATGACAGTTAACAGAAATATGCTGATATTTGCTAGTGGGGGGAGGGGTAAAATACTTATATAAGTGAAACAATGCTCCTTGGGGCACTGGTTCACAAAACAAAACCATACCCATTACACTATTCCTTAATTAATGCACAAGTTTCCTTAGAGACCACAGCTCTGTTGGGGGACACAAGTCTGGTGTATTTCTTTCCAAGAGACAGTGTGGGGAGTTATATAAAACAAAGCTAGAGGTGAAAAGAAAGATACACAACAAGGCTGAGCAAGTTTCATCTCCAAAGACAGGCTTTGTGCACTATTAATGTGTAAGCAGGTCAGAGCATCATGTAAAAACAGAAAGGTTGTATTAAACCTTTAGAACATAATAGAATTGAACACAGGGCTTAGAGTATAGTATATCTAATGGGACGCATGCTACATGGTCACAAACTGTATCAGGCTGTATATCCAGCTCTTTTCACTGGAGATGATGGCACAACAGATGATTACATTTAATAATGTGCTAAGAGTATACGAGGTTAATGCATAAGCAGAATCTTCGCTTCCCTCCTGGGAGAGTTACCTTTAAATAATAAAAGTCCTTAGGTATTGAAAATACTTGAGCTGTGGTAGCAAAAACTTTGTACAGGCTAATTTACCAATCAGATCACATGTTAATTAGCCAAAGGGATTATTGTTTTAAACACAGTGTTCATTCTCCTTTGAACGAGGCTTGAGCATGTTGCTCCTGCACGATTCTGCAGTCCCTGTCTCCTCAAGCCCAAAAGCAATGCTGGAGTGCAGTGCAGTGCTTCCCTGAAGCAGAGCTCTCTAAAAATGTGAGGGTAAGATCCTGTCTCAATGACTCTCACAGACCTCCCACCAAATCTTCTCACTTTGCGGCATCTGCAAATTCAGTTAAGAATCTGACTGTCAATCAATGGTTTTCTCTGGCTCAGTAATCATTCACAATAATGATTTTGTTATTGAAACTTCAGCACCAGTTCTGTTGAAGATTTACAGGCCAGAATAGAATCCAGCTCTCTGGCCTTTAATTATCCTAGCTCTATAGTGCTAAAAAACCTAGAAAAAAAATATCAAAAGCCACTGGATTAGGCGGATATAACTTTACAAGCTCTTGGGACATATTAATTGAGAAAGACAACATGGCCAATAGAAATTAAAAAATCCTAAGTTTCTATCATATATGGACTTGAATAAATAAAAACAAAACAAGAAACCTCAAATTGCACCAGAAACCTGTCAACAATCTACTCTCATAATTTTCTTCTGAGATCTTGGCTTTTAAATGCTTATCTCATTCAGACTGTAAATTAGTGGTGAACTCTTCAGCAGTTAAAATGGGAAGATGTAACAGTCATCCTAGTTAATAGGAATGTTTTCTTAACTCAGACTGCAAAGTGAGAAACAACTACCTTAAATCCTAGTTTAACTCAATAATTATTTTGCTTCTGAACATAGCTGTTGTATATTATATGTTTGATTTTAATCCCTTTGTTATAACTGAGAATTTACTCACCAAATTACCATGTTCATGTAATTATAAAAAATATTGTATGTGTATCACAGGAGAGCCTGTGAATTCAAATGGTAATGAGATCTTTTCTTTTCTGTTTCTGTGTTACTGGACTAGATTGTGCTGTACTGGGGCTTCTTAACAGTTTGATGTCTGTGGAACAGATGGCTGAACAGAATGAGTTACTGGTGCAGATACAAAGTTGACACAGAACCATCTCCAGGCAGCAATAATAGAGATGGATGGCTTTGAGACGGAAAGTTCACACATTGGTGTGTCTTATCAGCACACTGTAGGCCCTGAGTCCCTGACATTTCAGCTCGTTCTCAAGAAAGATGATTTCTCTTTGTTATTATGCTCATTTTGTTTCTTTTGATACTTGTTTTTTCATGACAACTGCAGGCTGAAGAAAGATTAGTTGCATTTTCTTGTTCTGAAGAAACTCTACTTGCAAGACTTGTTACCAACAGCTTAACTAGGCAGGACTTTAAAATGCCATTTTGTTTCACCTTTTAACAAGACTCATTCCTGCTTGATCTTTGCCTTCTACTTGGCCTTTCGGGAGAGCATGTCCATATACCAACATGTAACTCCCAAATAATCCCTGTGGCCACACTGATCATCGTTATCTTGAAACCTCCTATACACTGATGCCAACAGGAGTTTTACCAAGGATCTCAGCTGCTGTTTCTTACGTTCCTCTGCTGTGCAGTCCACTTTTCAGTCTATCATGAGGTGGTAACTCATGCAACATTGCATTCATATTATTGAGCATGTCTGAGGTATTTTTTGTAACTCTTTGTATGTTTTGTTTCACTGGAGCACACACATCCCATCATATGCATAAACTGGGTCCATCTTGACTGCTTGAACTAAAACAGTCAGTTTGTGCTGTTTTCTTGTTTCCCAGAGTTACAAGACTTAGATACAGGAATTATCATTGAAGAAGGCGGGAAGCTAGCATGCGGACAGGTCTTATTTCTTCCCTTCTTTCTCACTCCTTCTCATTATCATTATTAATTCATAACTGTTACTGTGTTCTTTGCTATTGCAACTTTCTCCTTCAATCTCCCATCTGCTGCGAAGCCAGACCTCTCCCAACACAGCCATAGCTGCACTGAAGCTGGTGCCACAGCTTGGCTCAGCGAGAAGTGGTGGAGCCCTAAGCTTCTCCCAGGGAACACAGCTGCTGAGTAGGAAAGAGCATGTTTTTCATTCTGAGCCTTTAAGCAACAGCCAGGAACAAGCAAGTGCCTACGAAAAGGAAGTCAGAAGTTGTCTTGTGACAAGTTACATAAACTGAAGGTTTGTGGTTCCAATAGGCAAAGGGAAACCAGAAAAAGCTTTCTGCAGCAGAGTCCTCAAATTAAAGCAATACGGATTTGTCATAGCCAATACTCCCCTCACTGGAGGATGGGTTGTGCTTCTAGCTGGGATCAGCCCAAAGTGAGAAGCTCCCTGTGGTGCTGTCTCTCCTCAGTCCCCTTGGACAAGGGTAAGTCCCTCCAGCAGAGACCAGCCACCCTCCTCCCATCTTTTTCATTCAGGATGCGTTAACTCTTGCCACGCTACCGCCTGAATCATGCCCTGTGTGAAGCATCCCAGCTTGGGTGTTGTGCAGTTACACCAAGTCCAGATCGCTCATTGCAGCCCCATCCGTCTCTGGTCCTTCTGCTCAGCATCTGCCAAAACGGTGACAGTGACGGAGAGGGCCTGTCACTGCCCTGGCACAGGTGACACCCTCAGACAGGTCCATGCTCAGCCCCCTCGTGACACCGCTGGTGGTTACCCTCACCTGGGTTTGTGACGCAGGAGTGAGGCGGTTGGGAAGGGGAAGGTCCTGTCCCACTCGGGATGGATTTTGCTCGTGGTTGCTCTTGTGCAGATTCTGGAGCAATTTCCCCACAGCTGTGGGGCTTTGCCTGAGGTGGCCCCCCTGCCACACGGGGATGGCATTTTCCTTATCCCTCTCACATAGGTCTCTTGCTATGGCGACCAAAGCGCCTCTCTTCTCCCTCCCCGCTGGCGTCCGTGGAGGCAGCGGCGCCTCCCCTTTCGCCTATGGCGGTTCGACGGGACACGCGTGACTGCGGCGGAGGAGCAGGGCCCACGCAGAGCCCCCGCGGACGCAGCGCGATGGGCGCGGAGCAACAGCGCCGCCTGCTGTCCGCCGCTGCCGCCGCCGAGAACCTGAGGCGCGGGCAGGCCACAGCTCCCCCGCGGCTCCCTCCCTCCTGCCATTTTGTGTCCGGAGCTGGCACAGGCCGGGACCGCCTGTTTCTTTAACCTTTTTGTCTTCTGTGGCTAACAATTAAAGATTCGTGGCCTTTTTTTTTTTTTTTGGTGGAAATACGGGTCGTTGCACGTACCAAAAGCCCCCAGGTTCAGCTCTTGTCCAGCACCCGCACGGATGAAGTGTGTGGCAGCTGCTGGCGGGGAATGGCCTCTTCCTCAGGGCCTTCCTCCCACAGCCTTCCCTAGGCGTGGGGCTGCTCCCCACCTGCCCAGCACTGGGGTCGCCTCAGGATTTTGCTATTGCTGCATTTTTCTGTGAATCATCTTGGTTGCTTCTGCCATGCATCATCGCCTGCCTCAGCGGCCCGGTAGATAAGCCTAGCTATGATAAAATTCCTCCTGTCTTATTTTCCCATTCCACAGATACTTGAGTTACTTCAGCCCTGAGTCTTTTAAGTCTTGTACACATTTATGTGAGAAAAAACCCCAACAATCCAGAAAAAAACAGAAGCATATTTGTTCTGTAGAAAGCCTTGGGCCACCCCGTTTTGGTTTGAAATAAAAGTGTGAACTGTGAGTAATAGAGATACTATGCCTTCTACCAGACAGAGGCAGGAGGAGGACTAGGCAGCTGGAGTGGGTTAAATTTTAACACACAAATATTAAGTTGTTCTTACATCTTTACTGTGAGTACCTATTAATATGTTCTATTTTACAGATAGAAATATTGGCATAAAATTGCTTACCTTACGTCACATGGAGAATAAATGACAGACTTGAGATTTCATGTCAGGCGTTACGAGATAACACGTGTGGTGCATGTGGCTGCCCACCTCAAATTCATAAAAAGAGGTTTTTTTCCTATTGAGTAGATATTCATTATAGAGAAATATCAATAAAGAGTGCTGAATCATATTTTTTATTCATATCATATACTTTTACAGACATATGCTCAAATCTCAAGATGGATAGCTGAAGTTAAAAGGGTGCTGATGACAAGACTCACTTTAAAGAGGAAAGACATGCTCTTGCTACATACTTTGAGACCGAATTACTTATAGATTATGTATGGTGAGAAGAGGAAATCTTTCATTTTGATAGACACATTCTTTGCATAGGCAAAGGAGGGGAGTGTGGCAATAAAGCTACTTGATCTTTGTCTTTGAGTATCTAGGGATGGGACTATGGCATCAGCAGGAGCTGGCAGAACTGCAGAGAAGACAGAACCACCACAATAATTTTCATCTCTGTCTCTAAGAGGTGGCTGGAATCTCCTCCGATGTTGAGCATCTAGGAGTTGTCCTCTGTGGATGCTTTCCCCAGGAATACATTTAGGATGGCAGCATGCTAAAGTTGTCTCTTTGCCCTGGGTCCAGGATCCAAGGATCTAGGAAGCTCTGTGACCAGCTGAGCATGCTTATTACTCTCAGAGGACCTCCATGGCTGCAACCTGGCACAAGTGATTTGACACTCTTCGTTTGCCAGCTCTCATTCTCCTCCATACTGGGTCGGCTGCAAGTGGCATCCAGGCAGGAGGTTTGCACAGATCCAAGATTATTGAGGAATGAGTGGGAAGAAAGCATCTGGTCATTTCCCAGTCAGAGATGCCACAGAAGAAAGGCCAAGAAGAGGAGAATAAGGGACAGGAAGTGAAGGTAGTCCTTGCTAAGCAGCTTTGCTAGTTTGTGTGGTTCCCAGACCAAGCTACCTCCTCCATGACATAATCCCTCAAATGAGCATCATTTCTCTGTACCTGTCCAACAGTGCAGGAGCAATGTCATTTCTCATGTGGGTATGTGGGGTATGATCACTCCATTTTATTTCATCCTTAGTCATGGATACATTAATGTGGGGCTGATCCCATGTTGGTAAGTTACTTTGGAAAAGAGTTGGATGCAACATTATGTAAATACAACTAAACTGCTCCCTATGGCTCAGTAGCTTTTCACCATGTTCCCCAACACTAGCGGTTCTAGATTAAACAAGAGAAAAGTTAATTCAGAGCTGCCAGTGTGGTAAGAAAAATTAATAGTCTAAAACTCCAAATCAAATTCAAACTAGGAAGAACACCTGTGGCATGTGTACCACAGTATGTATACTATATATGCATATGATATATGTATATATACAAATATACACACTGCAAATTATATTGGATATCCTGCAAAGAAAGTTCAGCGTAAACATTTCAGAAAAAACTGTGCACTTTATACCCAACTGATTTGTTTGAGCAGTCTCACATTTGTTTCAGAGGAAAGGCTATATGCTTCTAGTGTTTACAATACAGAGAAAGGATAGCTCAACCTGTGTTAGAAATGGACTTGTCCTTTTTACTTGGCTGTGCAACAGGGATGTGAGCAGTTATTTGAGCAATGTAAAGCTCTTTGTAAAGCCACCTTTGCTGCCTGAGCCTTCACTTATATTTGGAAAGAGACAGAAGAAAAGACTCCAGAAAAAAAAAAAAGGTATGGTGAGAAAAGGAAGGGGAGAGAATATGGCTTGATTTCTAGAAAGAAAGTATACTCTGGGGCAACAGTACAAGATGCTTAATATAGGAAATTATTATTTTTGGCTATCTGGATTAAACTTAGGACTTAGCTATTTAAATATTTAACATACCATGTCTATTAAATAACAATATATTTAAGTATTTCATGCAAATGAAATGAGACTGATAAAAGATTTTTAAAAATATTTTGAATGTGAGACTTGTGTATGTGGAAATAAGTGTCATGTATTCTATAGATAGGTGAAACAGTAAATTAAAGAAGGTTTATGAAGGTTTTCCTCAGCTCTTAGTTTACTTTCTGATGCTGTAAAGATTTTACATGTAAGGATCCCTGGAGTTCACTTGAATGTCTATTGAGAAATACTTGGAAAACTTGACACACAAAGAAGTTGCTTTGTGTTCTTAGATGCTCATTTCCCACTTGTGTTCTATAGCCTTGGCACAGCAGGTAAATAAAGAAATTGGGTAGGAAAGTACAAGGGGAAAGAGTTAATACAGTAACAGAGAATGTACAGTTGGCACTCTTACTTAGGAGAGGAGGCAGTTTTACCTGTCTCTTAGGAGTGTGCAGACAGGAAGTGGAATCTCCATTCATATGGGCAGAGAGAAGCACACCTTTTCGCATAAATAGACTTTTTAATCTGAAACTATCACACACATTGGCAAAAGAAGACAGAGTAGTTTCAAGCCAAAAAGCAGAGTAAAAAAAAATATTTTTTTAAAAATGTCATGATTCAAGATGGAAATCTCATGATTTTGGGGACCTGGTTTGTGACTTTCTTTTGTTCCCTTTGAAGTTTGAGGTATTAAAATACCAAACAGGTGGAAAAGGTAATTTCTAACAAAAAGGTGCTTGTCATGATAAAACCACATTGCAGGAATTCTCTCACCTGTAATCAAACAAACAAGTGGTGCAGAATTTAGCTAATTCTGCAGTCTGTAGCTGATTGCTCTGTGCTCCCACAACCCATCTCTCCACATCAGTTTGGCTCCTCAGGGATATATGAGGAAGCAGGACTTTTTGTTATGTCTGCTTAAGGTCAGATGTGATCCGAGTATCTTTGTAATGGGGAGGTTTGGGGTACACACGCCTTTGCTCTGTTGCCTTCAAAGCCACAGAAAATTTATGGGAGACTGGAAGCATTTAAGGAAGGGCAGTCCTGCACAGGGGATTTTGATCTAGCAGGCAGTTCTTATCTAACAATCATGGAAAAGTCTAAAAAAGAGCTTAAGAGATCCTCTAGACTATTCTAGAGTGAATGACTTACAACTATTGAATCTATCTCAAATGTGTGCCTACGCCATTTTTCAAGAGCTGCAAAGACAGATTTCTGTGATGTTCCAGTCTATCCCAGTACATCAGTTTCACTGATTTTTTTTTTTCCCTGAGGTATAGCTTGAATCCTTCCTACGGTATGTTTTTACACTCGCTCCATGCCCACCTTGGGCCTGGATAACATTTTACTCCCTTCATTTTTATCAGCTTCTTTGCAGAAGCCTTTTATCTATTAGAAGACAGCATGTCCTCCTCCGTGTGCTCTTTTCTAGAGAATCTCTGTTTGTTCTGTCTTACCTCATAAGTCCTTCGGTCCTTGCTCTGGCGGCACACCTTGAGAATCTTCAGCCCAGTAAGTATTCCTGTAGGAAGTACAATCCCCTTCAGACACAGAGCTGAGGGACTTCGCACACCCCTGTACACACCTTTTCTGTGGCTCAATCAGCTGCTATGATTGCTAGTCTGCATGCCAGCAGCTGACCCTTCCCTTCCCTTCCCTTCCCTTCCCTTCCCTTCCCTTCCCTTCCCTTCCCTTCCCTTCCCTTCCCCTTGTGTACTTTTTTGTTCAGTTGAGCTTCTTTCCCTTGAGCATCATGGTTCTCCATATCCGCCTCTTGCCCCATCACCTTCTGATGTCTGTTTCTTGGTTCTTATTCCTTCTTGCATAGTCTAGACCCTGCCACTGTTCTCATCCTAAATCTTAGCTGATGTGCTCCAGTCTGTTTTCCCTAAGATCTCCTTAGTGGAAATTTTTCTGTCACCATTTGGGAAGCCCCCTCTGTGTTCTGTACTTCTAGCTCTGATTTTAGACAGAGAAGGATCCTCAGTACTCTCAACTTCCACCACCTAAACTGATATTTGCAGGCCTTGCACTCCTCCAGGAGAGGATTCCTCAGCTCCTGTTCCTCCACAGGAGTTCAGAGTCCACAAATGCTTCCTGAGTGCAGTGGGGACCCTGGCTGCTCCATCAGCACACCGGAGGGAGCTGCTGAGATAACATCGCAATGGTTTGTGAAAGTCAAACAGCTTCCTGGGCCTCCCTGCCTCTCCCCCTTCCTGCAGACCCGGCTTTGACTCCTGTACAACCAGGTTGTATCAGGTTGTCTCTGCCAGTTTTCTAGACTCAGCACTGAGTCTAAGGCTGAGCTCTTAGCTTTGACTTGGCCCATCACAGCTCAGACCCGCAATTTCCGGGGCTGTCATCTGTGTATAGACTCTGCTGTTAAAATCTAACCTTTCATATGCCCATATATGAATGGCAGTCTTTTCAGGCCTTACAACTTGATAAAATTAGGCTTGTGCACACAAATGTCCCCTCACATCTACTTTTTTTCTCCTACCAGAGTAAACCCTTTTTTAAACACCACTCCAAAGAATTCCTGAGCGTGCTGGAAAAAGCTGGTAGAGTTGTTTAACATATGCAATACAACGTATTTTTTTCTTGACCTCACACTTGGAAGCTACTGAGCCCTTTGGCTTTAATTAACACAAAATACATCTGAGGCAGATATTTGGCATGGGAGAGCTTAGTTTTCAAAATACAAAGATTAACAAAGTTGTGAGCCGTGAAAAAAATGGTCTTACAAAGTAATAGAAAATAGGAAATACCTGTAAAAAGCAATTCTGTCAGCCTATGTGTGTGATATGTATCATCAAATACAGTTCCACACTGTGCAATTAAGGATGTTATCAAGTACCTGTATTTATTTATGAGCTACTGCTGATAAAAATACAATTTTATAATAAACAGCCTGATATATACAAATAATAAAATCTCTATTTCTGTAAACTCACACAGGCATGTAGTGCAGTGTCTAGCATGTAATACACTGTGCCAGATCCCAAGGGTTATTAATAAATGTATGCACGTTGCAGTCAAAACAGCCTTGACTTGGGGAGTTTCACTTAATTTATTGCCAATTAACATAAACATTTAATTACTGATTGGGGTATTGAGAAACCAAGAAGACAAACAATGAAGCAAAAACATATGGAAATGCCTTTCTTCCCATTTCAACACCTCTCCCTCCCCCTTCCTAGCCGCAAGTGCCCTTGTTTTCACCTCTGCTCAGTCCTCCTCAGTCCCCCTGCCAAGGTGATCGGCCTGCAGCAAAGGAGGTCGGTCTCAGAGTGTAGTGGTTTATTTTTGCCACTCCTTGCTCCCAGTTCTTTTCTTCTGCTTCTCCACTGCTCCTTCCTTCTTGTTTCCTTTGCCCTGGTGTGGATTGCCCATAGGCTGCAGTCCCTCAGGGGCATCCTGGCCCTGATGTGGGTTGCCCCTTTCCAGAAGTGTGCCATGCCCCAACAATGTCCTCTTCCACAGGTCTCCCAACAGCGTCTCCTCCACCATTTCTCCTGGCCGTCACAGCTGATGGTCTTTCTTAAACTTGTCTGATTGCCACAGGCTTCCCTGAATAGCAGAGGTTTGGTGGGCGATGGGGTGCTCACACTGGTTGTGACCAGCCCAGGGTGGTTCATGGCCTCCCGCCACGGGGCACCCCGCAGCCCCCCACTACCGCACCCTGCCACACTCTATGCAGCTCAGCTGTGTCTGAGCACAGAAAAATACTTGCAGTTCTTAGGCAATATGACTGACAGATGAAGACCAAAGTCTTCAACTGTCATGAAGACATGGCAAATTATTTGCTGTAAATCTTTATTTGGAAGGGTAAATACTTTAGTAATTGATAAATCGTACGGAGATATCCTGAGGACTAACTAGAACAAATAATGAATTAACATGAATATTGATCTCATAGCACCCTACCTGAAATAAAAGTATACTGTTAGAAACAAAGTGGATATAGGTTAAAATGAAGTGTGCATTCTTGCCAAGAGAAATATATTTTGGCTAGAGTTAAAAAGCATCCTAGATTATATAAAAAACCTTTTTATCCTTACTTACAAGTAAAAGAAGAGCTGTACTACAGCAGAATTATCCGCTTCTTTATTCTTTTTCTTTATGTCAATTTGTTTTTACTAATCTGTTGAGATGTCACTTATTTTTGCCTGCCTCCTTGCCTGACACTAAGAGCAAAGAGGGCTTGTGGGGTGATGAAAAAGCCACCCTGCAGCCCTCTTTCAGTTAATTGCGTTGAACTCCTCTGTATTTCATGAATCATATGCACATAGTGCAAAGCGCAATACTTTGCTCCCCCTAGACAGTAGTAATTTCTTGTTTCTGATGCTTCGCACCAATATCTTTTCATTGTTTGGAATGTTAATTGTGTCCAAGCATAGCAGGCAGTTTTCCACACATGAGCAAGGCAATGCAATCAATGACCGCTTTAAGCATTTAAATTGCCTATTTTTGCGAGAATCAAAGTTGATAAGAAATCTATCACTGGAAGGAACTAATGGAACTCATAAGGAAAGGAATGACCAAACTGGATCAATTTTATATGAAGCAGAAGCAGACTCCACCACAAAAGAATAAAATCTATTTAATATGGACACCAAATGCCAACAGATGTCTGCTTTTACAGCACAGCAGAAAGCAGCAGTATCTTTAATAATCACATAATTAATGCCCTGAGAAGGCAAAAGACCAGTGCTTCTGTCCTCCCACAAGATGTACAGCTTGGCTATTAATACAGGCCCATATACAAAAACATTACATTATTCAAGCATGTGCAATAACAACTGAGAAAAAAATGCTGCTTTGCAACTGAATGGTCTTTTACATTACCTTTGTGCCAAGATGACACCAGATACAATGGAGCATCTGGAAATGTTACATGATACGTGTTTTCTAACATACATTTCTTGTTCTTACATTACTTATACAAAAGTATGAAAATTGCGGTGAGACGTCCTTCATTACAAGTAATGGCAAAATAGCTAGCAAGATAGTAGGGTTCTTAAAATTGATGGTATTTAAAGATAACATTTTCAAAATATTCTTTTTTAGAATCCTTTTTTTTTTTTAATCATTTCTCATGTTGTTATCAACCACAGAACTTCGAGTAGTTACTGACCAGTCTACAGGACTAACTGCACCAACGTTTCAGTTTGACTGACTGTCCAAACAGCAGTTATGACAGCAGCGAGACAATTCTGCAAGGGTCTGAAAGACCAACATAGTGAAGAAGGAAATATAATGGACAGCCTGAGGTTGTAATTTGTAATTGTTGACCAAAAAAACCAAAAAATAAGTCAAAACCCAGTTAAAGGATAATTTTGCCTGAAAAAGCCTTGTAGCTGAGAAATGGCAATACCTATTGTTTTAGTGACAGACTTTGTGTGTTGTATGCCAGGAGACCAGCAATGGAAAACCCAAGGTAAAAAGACACTCTTTCTATGTTTGGGCCATTTTTCAATAGGCATGAGGGAACGGGCTGCACTGGTATCCGAAAGGTTTCATTGCTGCCATAGTCTATGTAGATAACCTTACCCTCAGCTCTTCCATCCAGAGGAAGCAAAAGATCTTGAACAGCCTGTTCCTTCCAGATATTTCCACTCTGCCAGAGGGAATTCAGTTCCTGTTCTGAAAGTGAGGTAAAAAGCTGATCTATTTTTCCTTTGTGAACAAATCTGTTCAGGCCTCTGCCTTTTCCCAGATAGAAAAGAGCCAGAGGGTGCCTGGAACAACGCAGGGTTCCATAGAGCTTTTTGAAAGACTCACTTAAGCATCTAATAAAGGTTTCCATTTTCCTGGAACCTTCATCTAGTTGTTTTCTATTTTGGGGCCAGAACAACAAGGAGGCTAGGAAGAAAGGCTCTACACACTGTGAAGTTGGTTCCACTTGCTGTAGAATGCTTAGAAGCAGATTTCTCAGCACCTCAGAAGGATGTAACTTAGAGGATTTAGGTTTAATGCAGTTCAGAACAACATGTGCCAAAATCAAATTCTGTTTGTCTTTCAGAGTTGCTTGTGTGTTCTCCTCACACAAAAATGCATATGCATCTACTATGTTTTCTATTTCTCCATCAGTATTTCGGTGATTTCTGTGGAGGTATTCCAAAATGCCAGAAAATGAGTCTGCTTTCAAAGCCTCCACAGTGTCCCTGTATGCTTCTATATACTGGGACGTGGTCCACTTCGAGACTTGTTTATGTTTCAGTTGCTCAAAACGTAAATCACAAAATATTTCTGTGTATTTGGTAAAACATTCTCGAACTTTCTCATGCAATTTTGCTTCTACAATTTCTTTTTCATTGGTGTGTGTTTTGAAAAACACAAAGTAGTCTTTAAAAAAGTCAAATGCCCTTTTCAACCGTGATCGCAAATTACATAAAAAGCTGGAATGATGTTCAAGAACCTTGAGCATTTCACTCTCTGTGTTAGGGATATCTACATTCAAACCACTATTTCCTGATAGATACTTTGTCATATTTTTTCTACACTGTAAGTCTTTTTTGCTGAAAAAAGGAACATGCCAAAGGACATCAATAACATAAAGACCAGTTTCTATCTCTCCCTGATAACCAGCAGTATTGTACATTTGAAACTTTCTTTTAAGCTTTTGATGCTGCAAATGTTGTTCATGGTCTGCGTTTTCAGCTTGCTGCTGAGATTCTCTGAAAGCCTGTGAAGCCTTCTCAGCAAGCTCCAGCGAGTATTCCAGTTCCTCAGCTGTCAGGACTGCACTCTTTGCTTTGCACTCTATGCAGTATCTTAGCTTACTTTTAAAGACTTGACCTAGTGTATCGGATATGTATGAATTCTGTGGTGCTCTTTGTTTGGCTTCTTTGGCCCAGTATAATGCAGAGTCAAAATCCCTTTCTTTTATGTAGAAGTATCTTGCTAAGGCTTGGCAAATGTAAGCATTTTGCTCAAATCTAACAGATGCTTGTTTTAACACATATTCCACGTTACCACGCTTCTCTTCCCTATGAATGGCTTCAATTAAGGGGGAAAACAAAGTGTCTGACTCATCGCCATGTTCCTTGCGCTGTCTAGTAATCAGCAGGGTTTGTATATCACGAATAAGTTTGTCTTGCTTTAACAAAGTCTTATAAAATAAATCTTCTTTCAATAACTGCAATGCAATTTCACTTTTAGGCAAGTCATAGGTTAGTTTCAATTCTGTTAGGCAGTGAGATGCTATCAATGGGTGAATGATACGAAGACCTTTATATCTTGTGTATTCATCCACCTGATCGTATATTAGAATATTGGAACAAATTCCCATCTTTTCTATCAGTTTGTCTTTACTGAAGCCAATTTCTTGAGAATTAATTCCTAAGAATTCTTCACATAGTGATATTGAAACTGTAGATGTTCTTACATATGAGTTCAACAGTGTTAGATAGCAAACAAGTTGTACTGGTTTACAGGCAGTATTCAAGTTATGCAAGGTATTTTTTACCACTTTTTCTATGTACTGTGGATCAAAGTTTTTCTTCATAATCATAAATGAATAGAAATTGTCAGGATTTGGATGCACCTTTTCAATATATTTTAGTTTCTGATCAAAGGCCCTTTGCTCTTTTTCAGAAAGCATAGGCTTTAAGGAAGTACTGTTCAAGAAATTGATTGTTGAACTTTCATCAGGATTCTGAGATCTCATACAGTTTAGAATGATCACTAAAGGAGTTACATACCGAATGCATTTTTGTGTTATAGCTGTCTGAATTTCTTTCTGCAGAAAACAGATATTTTCTTGCTCTTCAAAATCATCCACAAGAAGTAACACTGGTAAATAGCCTGTGTCGTTGTTTGTTCCACAGGTGAGTAAAGTTGTCAGCTGTGTTCCAAAATCACTTGTTTTGTTTTTCAGAACAGCACATCTGAATCGTTTCCGGAGATCCCAAAGGATATGCATAGCTAATGTTGTCCCACCACAGCCTGGGTGGTGGTAAAGGTTAATAATTTTTACAGGTGATTGATTAGCACTGTCAGATGAAGATACAATTAGTTGTTCAAGCTTTTCATAACTGTCCCTTCTGATAAAATCTGAAGTATACTTTTCAGAAGAAAAATAGAAATTCCACCATGATACTTTACCACCTCGATAAAAAACTTCTTCCCGCTCTCTCAGGAAATTTTTAAATTTTTCTGCATCCTTCTCTATTCCTGTGTCTTTGCATTCATTTTCACAAAGTATTTCCAATGCTGCCATGGAGTCTTCTTCCTTCTTTAGAAGAACGGTACTATGACCAACAGAGGGCAGAAGTCTTACAGAAGACCGTGTCACTGATTTCAATTTCATGATGGTACCATTTACCATTTGCAGAGTTAAATTAGAAACACATTTGTTTGAAAGTTCTTCCTCACTAATGCCTCTAGCATGCAGTAGATCTTTCCATCGCTGGTACATACCTGCACCAATGCAAATGCAGACCATGTATTCTAGTCCCTTTAATTCTTGGTAAAATGTCATAAAAGTCTCAGTAAGTGGATCCGCTGGATCTTCCACTGTGGAAAGCAAAAGAAACACTACTAAAAACTTTCCATTCTGCTTTACATCTTTGTGTGAAAGAAATGAAATCATTTTTCTGACACCAGCAGCTCTGTCTCGTTGCCATGAAGTGGGATCTAATGGTAGTTTTTTATTGCCTTTGAAGTCTGATCCACCATTGCAGAAAATCCAGTTCGTCTCCTGATGCAGTTTCAGCTTTGCAGCTTGTTCAGAAACTGGACCCACCACGTTTTCATAATAATCTGGGAAGTAAAGTTTGGCATTTTGACTTTTATTGTAAGTCTTGAACACACCATTCTCTTCTGATTCAACATCAAAGTCAAGCACAGCAAACCATTTTATTTCCTGTAAAAAGTCTAGGTGCGAAGTTTGACTTGGGTGGCATTTGTTTGTTACCAAAATGTAGTAGTCATAATAAGAGCTATCTAGTGAGTCCCTGTTACCCGTGAGCAGACTAACTAGCTTTAGTCCTTCATTCTTTGACATCTTTTGCTTTAAGTTGTATTCTTCCTCTGCTCTTTTACGAGAAATTGCTAAAGATGTCAAGGTACGTTTAAAAGTTTCAAATTCTTTTGTATTGTGAATATTTTTGGAACTAGCTCCATCACGGATGAAGACAGCTTTTTTCCAACTCTCAGTCTTATATTCGTATGTGTTGGTACAGAAATATTTTGTATCACAGATGCAGTGTGTGGGAACCACATCTATTTCAATGACAAACGTATGTGATGGAGCTCCATTTTGTAATAATACTTCCACAAATCTAGGTTGTCTAATGCAATCTTTTGCAATGCTGAGGTATTGCCCATGAAAGTAATTTCTGATGCATTTATTGAACTGGTCAATGTATGCTTCTTTATTGGTAACTTTGATTCCTTCAATTTCCCCATGTGGATTGTCACGTACTCCAAAATGAATAGTGCCATTTGTGCGGGAGTTCATGCAGGCTGCAGCAAATCTAAAGAGTTCATTGCTAAATTTCATCATGATATTCTTTTCTGCTGCATTCTCTGTGTTGGTAAGTAATTTGAATTCATGTACTGGATCAATGAGATTGAGTGGCCCTGTTTCAGGGACATTAAGAATATTATACTGTATGTATCGAGTACCATCACTGAAATGATCAAAAGGATATGGCATACACATCTTCCCAGTTGGGTGCTGGCTGCTTGACAATGGCTTCTCTGATACATTCTCTTTGTCAGCTGACTTCATTGCTTTTTCATCTCCTATGGGCTCCGTCTTAGGATCCTGCAGCATACTGGAAGTAAATAACCCATAATTCTTCTTGCACTCTTTCTTTGCAATTTCTCCATCTTCTCCTTCTCCGTCAAGACTCTGTTCAGTGCCTTCTTGATCCACAGCCTGGGTTGAACCTTTAGCTAGAATGTCATGCTCTTTCAGGAAATACATTATTTGAAGAGCAGGCCCAAGAGGTATGCCCATTTGCACAAAATCTGCTTTAGTCATCAGTTTCAAAGTAAAACCAGTCACACCTTGGTTAAACAGGATTTCTGCATATTTCTGGTCAATCTTAACAACTTCAGTTGCCCATTGTTTGACTTCCTTTTTTGTCAACTGTTCAATATGTTGATATGAATGTGATTTCTCATTTTTTTCAGTGTTCGCATTTTCCATCCTCTAAGGAAAAAAATCACAAAATTACTAAACAAGTGATTTATAATGGCCTATTAACTGAATAACATGTATTTCCTTGCTATTATCAACCATTAATGTCCTTGTTAGTGTAATCTGCCACATGAAATACAACAGTTCAATTAGGGGACATCATGGGAATGTGATGTAATATCATATATAAGGCATCAGCTACTTATAAGAGACAGATTTATTACAGAATGATTTTATTTGAATCCTTTTTTAAACCACTTCTGTAGCTGACACTACACAAAAATTGTGACTGATAGCCCTTTGTGGTCATTTGGACACCTATTTGTGGTTGTATGGGCCATCCAGTAATACATATAAAAAAAATAAATCATAAAATCATAGAATATCCTGAGTTGGAGGGGACCCACAAGGATCATTGATTTCAACTCCTGACTCCACACAGGACAACCTAAAAGTTAAACCATATATCTAAGAGCATTGTCCAAACACTTCTTGAACACCAACAGGTTTGGGGCCATGACCACTTCCCTGCAGAGCTTGTTCCAGTGCTTGACCACACTCTCAGTGAAGAACTTTTTCCTAACATCCAATCTGAATTTCCCCTGACACAGCTTTAAGCCATTCCCTTGTGTCTTATCACTGGACATCAGACAGAAGAGATCAGCACCTCCCTCTCTGCTCGCCCTCATGAGGAATTTGTAGACAGCAATGAGGTCACCTCTGAGTCTTCTCTTTTCTAAGATGAACAAACATAGTATCCTCAGCCTCTCTTCATAAGTCGTGCTCTCTAGTCCTTTCACCATCTTTGTTTCCCTTCTTTGGACACATTCTAGTATTTATATATATTTTATAAATACATATATTTATATTTATATAATATATTGTGGAGCCCAAAAATGCACACAGTACTGGAGGTGAGGCCACACCAATGCTAAGTATAGTGGGACAATCACTTTTATTGACCAGTTCACTATACGGTGCCTAATGCACCCCAGGATACAGTTGGCCCTTTTGGCCACCAGGGCATATTGTTGACTCGTATTGTGCTTACCATCAAACAAAACCCCCAGAACCCATTCTGCAGGGCTGCACTCTAGCCCCTTGTCCTCCAATCTATACGTACATCCGAGATTACGCTGTCCCAGGTGCAGAATCTGGCATTTGTCCTCAATAAGTTTCATGTGGTTGGTGACTGCCCAGCACTCTAATCTATCAAGATCTTTCTGTAATGCCTCTCAATAAATGGCTCCTCTTAATTTAGTATCATTGTCAAACTTGCTTAGTGTGCACTCAACTCCTGTGTGCAGGTCATTGATAAAAAGATTGAAGAGAACTGGCCCTAAAGTTGAGCTCTGGAGAACACCACTAGTGACTGGCCACCAGCCCAATGTTACTCCATTTACTACAATGCTTTAAGTCCAACCCAGTTGTTCACCCTTCATATTGTGTACATGTCACGAATGGCTCTCATTAAGTTCCCAGTTTGGTGAAGAAGAAAAATGAACCACACACAGAAATCCAACCTCTTTTTTACCCTTAGGTGTGGTTAGGTACAGAATTTGCTTGAATAACACTGCAAATAGACATTGGGGTGGAAAGATACTGCTGTGATTACTTAGCTCTTGCTATTGCAAACAAAAGGAAAATCTTTTCTATATTACCCTTTCAGTACCTTTTGTGTTGACAAAGGTTTCTCAAATTAAACAAAAGCAAGTAGTTCAGCAGCATTTGTGGAGATAAGTGACAGGAAGAAGAGCATCTTACAATCCACTTGGTCTTAGTGAATGTGGACTTTTTTGCAAAAACTTTAAAGAAATAAAATAATTTCCCTTAACAGTGTCTAACTTTACTTTATCCTCTCACTTCCTTTGGGAGAATTATATTCATTCATCTGAAATTTTTGCTTTATGAAATCTCACTCAGCTACAGTTGTTGCATTAGTGGTTAACCGTCTCCTCCATGCACCTTTTCTTATTCTTAGCTGAGTGTTCCTGAGTCAAAATGACTTCTTAGATTTTTTCAGTGAAATTTTTTTTTCTAAAAGAACACTTAGTTATCTAAGCCACCCTAGTGACATGCTTTCCTCAATCTATTATTTGATTTCCTAAACTGTAAACTTTAATGAGAAGCAATAGTAAAGATTTCTTACAGCTAGTTCGGGAAAACAGCTGTCCTACCTTTGGCCAAGCTGCCTCCTGATTTAACTAATGAACCGTGACAGCAGAGAAAAAAGTGGGACTGCGGGCTACGGAAGCCTGCAGTTGCATTTTTTTTTAACAGACCCTCCCTTTTGCTCACAGAAAAAAGAAAAACTAGTTTCTAGTTCTTTAAAATGCACATATTGTCAAAAATTGAGGGTACCGGGGGAAAGAAGCTCAGTGTTTTTATTTTGTGACTAAAGTAGTTATCGTATTCACCAGTAACTCCACCCAGCGTATCTAAAAACTGAGAAAAGAAACTGAAACTAAAGCATTTCTGCTCAGAGACAGGGCTCAACCCAGCAATGTAAAAGTACGATTTCAATTCCCACTAAACTTATACTTTCTAATAGAGGTACAATTTACTCCTAACACAAAAGCAAGCATTTTTATGTCCTTAAAACAGTTACTCCATGTTTTAGTGTTTGTAACCCTGCTAATGAGATAAAGCTCCAGAATGGGATACTTTCATTTCCTAGACTTCATGCAGCGTTTCTACGTTTCATGTTACTGGCTAGTTAATGATTCTGGCCAACTTAAATACTTTAAAGATGTCCTTTTCCAACACGGAACAACTCTATCATATTATTTCTGCAGAATAATTTCTTTGAGAACACATTCCTTGGGATTATATCACTGTAATCTCGTAACAACCACTTTTGATGTGCAGATGTTTAACAGATTTGGAAGAGTTCATTTTAGTAGATTATAGATCATCTTATATATAAAATTAATGTCTAAAAAAAAAATTGTATCAGACTAAACCATCAGATCTTCATAAAATATTCCAGCCTAGAAGAAAATATGCATGTACTTACCGTAAGTGTTCTGTTCTGCAGGTTTTTTCCTTATAGTTGTTCAATACATGTGTTTTGTTCAAGCAGGTAACTCAACAGCTAAAATTCAGCTGAGCTGCTCTTCTAAAGTATAGGAAAAAACCCCTAAAATTAGTTTATAAACTTCTAACAGAAGTCTGGGGTCAAAAATAGTAGGAAGGAAGGAGCATTGATAGACATATGATCAGTTTTTCCCAGTGGCAAACACCCATCTCTAGAGGAGAGAAATGACAGTGCCTGCTAGAGAATATTTATTATTCCTTACCTTTTCCTTGCATGTTTCTAATTTACCCTTCCAACACGGTGTCTAAATGCTGTAGACTGGGCAAGTCAGAAGCTGGGTGTTGCAGAGAAATAGGAGGAAATAGACGCAGGGTGTTTGGGAGGTTCTACTGCTCTCATTCCCTTTTGCTTTCTGTTTTACCAACCAAGGTTGCTTCTGCTCTGCCTCTTGCTGTTTGGGAAATCATTGTTCTCTTAGGAAATTACTGCAAGAATTCTGTTCTAGGATGCCTTTATTAAAACACTTACACAGCACTCTCTTGAGTTGCTATCCAGAAACTTCAGAAATTAGGAAACGCAGTCTGAGCAATACTTAGCTAATAAAATGCAATTAATTAGACATATGGTCTTAAACAAGCAGGTCTTTCCTGGAATGAGAGGGAAAAAAGGGAAATAATACAAAAGATGCTTTTGATAAATGTGAATATTCTTGAATATAGGCACTTTCAAATAATCAGGCTTACTGACTTGCTCCTCAACTTGGTTGCTTGACTTCCCACACTGAAAATACATTAGTTTATTCCTGGTGTCCTTCTTTGGAGCAAACAACTAGTTTGATTTGAAGTGTAGCTTGGGAATAGTTCTGTGGATAGTTTACTCCAGAAACGTTTTCCCTTAGGCAGTGTGCTTGTATTGCACTGTACGATCCTCCAGCGCCCAATGAACAAGCTTTATGTTGTAATGCCCTGCTATTGACTGCTTCTGCTTTCAATGTTTCACAGTACCAAAACTGATCTTACAATACCCTACTCCACTGACCATTGCTGTAACCCTGTTTTTTCATCCTTTGCCCTTGACTGTCTTGAATGACCGTGGTAAGTATCAGGCATCTGAGGAAGATAATGACAATCATTAAAACACATTTGTTTCAAAGGGTGGCATCAAGAGTGCTCACATTAGCAGTTGGGTGTCCAATCCCACAGATGAAGAGGTTGAAAATCCTTGTTTTGGGTGTAAGGACCCACACTGGAGTAATTCATGAAGGACCGCAGCCTGTGGGAAGGACTCAAGCTGGGACAGTGGAAAAATGTGAGGAGGAAGAAGCAGCAGAGAAAAATAGCTATGGACTGACCAAACTGTTATCAACCAACCACAGCCCTTCATTCCCCATCCCCCTGCACCGCGTCGGGTGGCAGAGGGAGGAGGTGCATGAGTTGGGAAAGAAGGAGTGAAGTTGAACCTGGGAAAATGGATTAGGTTGGAGGGAAGTTGTTTTAGGTTTTTCCTTGTTTCCAACCATCCAACTCTATTTTAATTGACAATGAATTAAATTATTTTTTCCCAAGTCAGGTCTGTTTTGTCCATAATGGTAATTGGTGAGTTATCTCCCTGTCTTTTTCTTGACCCAGGAGCTTTAGCATCTTATTTTCTCCTCTATCCTGCTGAGGAGGGGGAGTGAGAGGGTGGCTGGGTGGGTATCTGGCAGCCAGCCAAGGTCAACCCACCACAATCCTTTGGAATGATATCTGTTCTGAGAACAACTGGGTGAGGTCACTAGGGTACTGCAAGTTTTAGAAAGCAAACAGCATCTCCAGCCACCACCAAGCCAGCTGTGGAACAGCCAGCATCTCTTCCAGTTGTTGATGCCGATCATACTACTGTCGCTTTCTATCCTTATATGCTTCCTTATGTAATTTAGATATGTGTATTTCTGAAGTCCTGGCATGCACCCGTATGCTATTGCACAAATTCTTATCAGAAAAATTATATCACTACCTCTTGAATCCCTGATTGCTGCACTTTTCAGGAATGCATCCTCAGCAGATAGAATGGTATAGCTGTACATTTAACACTCCCATATATTCTCATGTCAAGGTCAAGTGATACAAACTAATGCTTGATGTGATGCAATAAAAACATCACCTTTCCAGGCTATGGTGCAGGTCTGACGTTATTTTAAGCACTCTGGTCTGAAAAAATATAAGAAATAATAATACTGGCTTTGACTTAGCATGTGGGACTCAGAGAACACCAAGTGCCATGAAGTGCAGCATCTGCTTTAGATGCTGCTGGCCCTGAGCACTGTGGATGTGAACCATTGCTGCACCCTTTTGCTTGGAGGAGAGCGACTGCTTTCTCTGGCAGATGCAGAGCCTGCTTCCCTGGAGATGATTAAAGTTTTCTCCCTGTAGCTGTGTGTGCTTGCTGAGGCAGCTGGTTACTTGTTATCTGTAGAAATCCAAGCAATGCCCCAGAGAGGCTGGTGAGTTTCCCCAGCTTCATCCCAGTTTATAGGGTCGCAGCTCTGCTGCCAGTTAGGAGGACTTGCCCGGTGTTCCAGGTTACCTACCCCATGTTCCAGGCTTCTGGCTGGGATGGTGTGCAGACAATATATCCTCATATTAACAATATCATTGCTGGTACACCTGGCTAGCTGTGTTTTCTCGGCTATCATTACCACTAATCAGCTGCAATCCTACCAGTTTTGTGAGACAGACTCCTCTTCAGCTGCTCTACTCTGTGCTTTGACTAAGTTGTTCATCCATTGTTTTCACAAGGTTTTGGGTTGGTTTTTTTTTTTTTTGGGGGGGTGGGTATTAGCTATTTTCATTAACCAGGTCTGCTGTTTTGGTATGGTACGTCTTGCCTATTTGGGCACCAGTAGCAGCCCTTTCCCACAAGGATTTTCCCTTCAGATGCCATTTGCAGACCTGCAAGCATGAAGTTTGTTGATGTGGTTCTCCAGCTGTCCTGGTTTCAGCTGGGAAAGAGTTAATTTTCTTTCTAGTGATTGCTGTGAAAGGAACACAAATAATGTATGTTGGTTTAGTTGTTGCTAAGCGATGTTAATACTTTTCAAGGAGTCTTTTCAGCTTCCCATAGAAGCTGAGAAGGAGCACAGAGAGAATGATGGAATGGCCAGTGGAATATTCTGTACCATAGACATCACGCTCGGTATATAAATAGGGGTTGGCTGGGGGTGGGATAGAATCGGCGACCACTGCTCGGGAAGGTACCAATTCACCAGGTGGTGAGAGTGACTTGAGTCATTATTATTATAGTTGATATTTTCATTTTCTGTTATTGTTCTATAAAACTGTCTTTATCTCAACCCACAATTTTTTTTCCTTTCCCTTTCCCCTCCTTTTCTCCCTCTTCTGCCTGCCCTTCTGGGGGGAAGGGGGAAAACTGTGAGCAGCTGCATGGTCCTAGCTGCCAGCTGGGGTTAAACCACGACACCAGCATAAAATCAACTCTTCTAGAATGACTTTATTGTTTATTAAAACAAAAATTCTTATTGTATATCAGGTCTTTCCCTGTAGTCTCATTATTCAGCAAAAGTGAGTCAAAAATACTATCTTGTTTCTCAGTGACTGGTGGGGAAGCTCACCACTGAAATCCTGTCCCCTGCCACATAGGATTTGTTCTCTAATGTACATTAGTAATTCCCCTAATGATACCATTCCTTCTGCATTTTGTTTGCCTATTGAAATTAGAAATCACTGTTCATATCCACTGTGATCTGTAGATCAGACTGCCAGCAGTTCTCAAGTTTCCAGTTATAAGAACTTCCAGAGTTATTTTGATTCCTGCTTTCCTCTAATTTCTTTATATTTGTCAAATCATTATATGTACAATGTTATTCTGCCATTTCAAGCTTTACTCTATCTTATGATACCTATATTCCATGATTTTTACCTCACTGTATTTCTGTTACCTTAATAATTCCTCCTATCACATTGTGCATCAACACTTTAAATAATCTGGCCAGCTCCTTGAGCTCTTCTCATTAGTGAAAAAAACATTTGCACAATCTTTACAAAACTTGTTTCTTCTTCCCTTTTTTCTGTAACAAAAAATTCAGCTCTTTTCTTTACTCTGTTCCCTAAATTACTACTCACCCATTTCTTATGTTGTTTCTCCTTGCTGTCCTACTGATACCTACTGATATTTATCTGTTCCAACATCTGCTCTATTTTTCATGTGTGGAGGTCACACAGAGGCTTACAGAGCTTTTTTCGCTTCAGAGGCAAATAACTTCTGTGTCTACCCTGGCAATAGGCTCTCAACTTTTCTTTAAAAAAGACTTAGTAGTCACATAGGCCTGTATTTCCTGATGCTGATGTGACTGTCTGGCCATCTCTCTCATCATTTCCTCTGTTTGCCCATCATCCTACCTTCAGTTCTTTCTCAGCACTTCCTGCATGTTACCCTCCTTCCTTCTAGTTTTGTGCTTCCTGAAGCTTCTCTTTAAAGAAAGGAAATGAAAATGAAATGACAAATGCCTCTCAGAAATGCCCACAAATCCATATACAGTGATCACTGCATCGTATTCTTCATGTTTTTCTGCCTGCTGCCACTGGCCACAGAAAGATACATTCCCTGGCATTTACTTAAATTCTCAGTTGCTGAATAAGGAAAGTTGAGTGAACCACAAATGATCATTTTCCCTGGGGATGAGTCTTGCAAGCACTGTAATGCTAATAGCAACAAGTCCAGAGACAGCAGGACCTGACAGTCTTTTAGGAGCAGTAGGCAGGTCGGCATAGATAATTTCCACATAGTTCTTGGTTTATCAGCCAGCAGAACTGATGTTCAGATTGGGACTCAGAGCAGCCTTGCTCGGTTGTGCACTCTGATGAGCTCACAGCCTGAGGGAATCTCCGCAGGCATAAGCCTGTATCTTCATAATCTTAGTGCTTATGTAAAGAGCAGCTGTACTCCTTTGATTACTGCAGGCGAGTTATCTGTTGAGCCACTCTGTAGGTGTTAGTTTCATTTTCTTAAATTGCTGGCTATTTCCTGATTGTATGGCATGGTACTGTGTTTCCCTGAGCTGTGTTGTATGGGCTGATATGACAACTATTCCTTCCCTGCACCAACATTTAACAGATGGCCCTTAACCTGACATTCTGTCCTGGTTTGAGGTAAAATAGGACCAATTTTGTTCAGTAACTTTACTTTTTAGTTAGGCCTCTTCTAACTGCTGAAATTAACAGCATGTTGTGCAGAAACTGTTCGCTCTCGGAGTGGTAAGACCCATGTTTATAGTTGATGCCGAGGAATGGTGTGCAGAGTGGCTCTTGCTTATCTTTATTGCTATAACACCCAAGGCCAGCCAACTTTGTTATTTGCCCCGTTGGAGGGTCGGAAGCGGAAAAGCGTAGAGGGGTCACACCTGCGGGGAGGAGCAGACAGGACAGGTGACCCAAAACTGACCAACAGGGTATTCCATCCCATCTGCCTCATGCTCAGGATAAAAGCTGAGGGATCAAAGGGTCAGCTGTCTTTCTTCAATAGCTGGTGCCCAAGGAGGACTCTGTCTGTTCATCTGCCTTTTGTCCTGATCCTGAATCCAGATCTGGAATCCAGTTCCTGTCCGTCACTGAGTCCAGTCTGGGACGTCCCCAGTGCCTGCTGGTGACGTGATTGTCATCCTGGGAGCTTGATACAGTTTTGTATATATTTCATTATTTTTTATTATTATTTTATTATTAATATTTCATTAGTTTAGTTCCTTCTAAACTCTTAAGTCTCTCTTTTTCTCTCTCTCTCCTGCCTCCCTTCAAAGCGGAGCAGGAGAGAGAAAGCATCTGTTGTTCCGCCTGATTGGGCCAATCTGGCCCAAACCATGACACATTCCCCAGCAGCTTGTGATCTCAGTGAGGCTGGAAGCAATATCATCCTTCCCCTAGTTCTGGCCTCTTCTCTTGCACTGTATGATTGTGTAGTGAGCTGGTCCAAGGAACTGAAGCACTCCGTTACACGTCAGCTTAAGTCTATGGACAGATCAGATCTGATCAGCTTTCTGTGAGGTTGCTTGAGCTCCTTACTAGCGTGGATTAGATCATACCAGTGGAAGGAGTGGAAGGTGCTGTAAAACCACATACTTGTATGGACGTGCATTTGCAGGCTACCAAGATCTACACAAACAACAGCTGAAATTCTTATGCATATTCTTTTGTGTTCTGCAGTGTCAGTCAAAGTATGGGAAGGCTCTAACAGGTAATTGTGAAATGGCTCTGATTGCTCCTAACTTGTCTTGTTCGTCCCTGTTATCTTTTGTAAGGTAACCAGCTGCTTAAAAGGCTTGGGCATTGTGATCTGAAGCACTGCTGTTAACTGGGTAGCTGCCTCTCTTGGAAATACACAGCTCCTTTCCCACCCTCAAAATTTCCCTCTTTGTTTATGCCTTTTGTTATAAAATTATACATCACAGCCCTTATTCATATTCCTTGTGGTGGAACTCCTAAGTAGATGATATCCTTGACTGATGAAGTTAAAGCAAGGATATTTCTTGAGTACTCTTTTTTTTCCTGGTTACCTAAATAGGTATGGTTGACAACTGGCACTCTGTGTGTCCTTCCTATGCTGGCAGGCAGATGGAGATGGGTGCTGAAGCTCAGCAGTGTTTTTGTGAAGATACATGCTGCTATGACTGCAGGTTGTGCAAACCTAGCTGAATTAGCTAGCTTGAGTGCTGGTAGCAGTGCAGTCAGGCAGCAAGGACCCTTGAGGGGCTGGACCCCAATGTGTGTTACCCAGGCTACCCCTGAGCTGTGTGGCCAGCACTGAACACCCATGTCCAAGGCACCTGAGAGTCAGAGAACTGGAGGAAGCTGGGCTACCAAGTGTCTTGAGGGAACGAACCTGCAGACCTCTCAGAGGACCCAAGCTATTTGATCTAGAATAGACTAGAACAGACTATTTCAGTTGGAAGGGACCTACAATGATTATCTGGTCCAACTGCCTGACCAATTCAGGGTTGACCAAGTTAAAGCATGTTATTAAGGACATTGTCCAAATGCCTCTTAAATACTCACAGGCTTGGGGCATCGACTACCTCTCCAGGAACCTCTCTAGGAAGCCTGTTCCGGTGTTTGACCACCCTCTCTGTAAAATGCTTCCTAATGTCCAATCTAAATCTCCCCTGGTGCAGCTTTGAACAATTCCCACCCATCCTATCACTGGATACCAGGGAGAAGAACTCAGCACCTCCCTCTCCACTTCCCCTTGTCAGGAAGCTGCAGAGAGCAATAAGGTCGCCCCTCAGATTCATTTTCTCCAAACTAGACAAGCCCAAAGCCCTTAGCTGCTCCTCATAGGACATTCCTTCCAGCACTTTCACCAGCTTTGTTGCCCTCCTATATATATTAAGTAGGTCTTATATATATTAAGTAAGTCTTCCTTGTCTTATTAGAGTTGGGAAAAAAGTGATCACAGCCCCTTTTGTTAGAAGAACTTTTTCTACATACTAGAAGACTTATTTCATCTTTCTTGGTATCTTTTCCCACCAAGATAAAACAATTTTTTAGGCCTTTTCTAAACCTTTTTTTCTCATTTATGTTGCTTCTCAAAGTCTTTCCTCATTTGGCTGTATCTTTCAGACACACTTGAAAGCAATTTCAAATGGAATCCAGTTTTCTAACTGTCCTAGCCTGCTGTTTGGAATAGTGATCTGGAATATTTGAATGTAATTGGAATGTTCTGTACTTTTAGACGCAACTTGTGGATGGGACTAAGCATGACAGGCTTAAAGGACTTGGAAAGTGCTAGAAAGCCAGGGTTTGAATTTAATCTGATTTCATAAATATAAAAAGTCAGCAGGTGAAGTTAAAGAGGAAAGTGTAGTTCTAAGGAAGATACATGAATGACGTCCAACACAATTTTCGTTTTCTCCCGGGTAAGCTTTTGTTTTGACTTAGCAAAAGAATCTTATTCATTTACTATTAAGATAGAAAAAAGTTATATAGAAACTACTTTTTAGAACTGCAGGAAATATAAAAGATGTACCTTGATGAAAATCTCAGTGTTGACATTAGACAGTAAGTTTCTGAATAAGAACATGTGTTCATTTTCGGTCAGGGTATGCTATTGTTGCTCTAGTTCGGAAGCCCTACTCTAATATTTCTACATTAAATTGTATCTGAGTTATGAGATCCACAGTGACCAGCAGCTTTGTACTTTGCCCTGGAATGCAGCACATACCCTGAAGAGATATATACATATTATCTTTTTAGGTGGAGCAGGATTTCCAAAACACTCGTATTTGCATTGCATGTTTAACTGAACTGTGATGCAAATTTATACTTGAACGGACTCCTTAGATGTCTCATCTTTTGTTTGCCTTCTACGCTTTTTGTCTATTGTTTATTTGCCACAGAGTCTAATCAAGAAATGACCCTTTGCTTTTTTCCCCATTATGTTAACGACACAGCACAACTGTCACCTTCCATCCCAAAGCTGCATCAGTTTCGTTGCTTAGGATGTGATCCCTTTCTATCTGTCTGTGAAGTGCTTGGAAACTTTTGCTGCAGTTGTGCTGCTCTCTAGAAAAGCCTTACAGCCTCCACAGAAGGGCAGTGAGGGAGCAGGGCTTCTACTCTGTAGGAGCTGGGGTCACTTCATACACTCAAGACCCTTTATGAAGAACTATCTGTTGGGTAAACATTTCCGTATAGACTGACATGGACTGTTAAATTGTCAGCCAGTGATAAAGGTTGGGTCCTGCACTTCGATGTTTTTAAGAGATGCTTATGAAAAACATTCTGCAGTTTGTCATGTGTGAGTAGAGAATATACTCAAAAATACAGCATGACTTAATGTTCAAGGGCATTCTAAAACAATGGCATTAAAAAAGATCTTTGGTTGGCTGCAAGAGTATTCCCAACACAGTCATTTAGCTACCTAGAAAGGAGGTGTTATAATTCAGGAAGCCTCTTATAGGAAGTAGGAATGAGGAATCAGTCCCCCTTCAAATGTACAAGTCATCTGGGACATGCTTAGTTCCCATGTCTGTCAGAAAAAGTTAGTATTTGTTAGTATTAGCTCCTTTCCTTTCTCCTTCTCCCTGTCCCAAGCATAGTTACCCAGAACCTCCTGCCATCTCCTGTGGGAAGCCATTGCCCTCTAGCTCCCAGAAAGATGTATTGATACAGATGCATTGATAGCAGTGTGGTGACAGATTTCCAAAGGCATTATGCTAACACTGAAAAAAAAAGTCCATAGAACATATGTGATTGTATTTTATCTGAGTAAGGCAAAAAGAAATAAAAGAATTAAAACAAAAAAAATTTTTAACTTGAGATTATAAAACAATGTGCTCTTTCCTTTTCAAGCTTCAGCTTTCCACAGGTAGAGCATGGAGGTACATGTACAGTGCTGTGCTTGTATTTTGCCTTCATATCTTGCTTAGCTGGCCATACATGTTCCAAGGGGGTGACTAATGGAAGCATACGTTCTCTTTACATTAACATGAACTCGCTGTGTTACAACTGCTAGTGACATTTTTGCTGAGAACTACCTACTAATCATCTTCGTCCCTGTGCTCACAGAATCACAGCATGGCTGAGGCTGGAAAGCACCTCTGGAATTCATCAAGTTGAACTCCTGCTCAAAGTAGGGTGTTAGGAAAATCCCATTCCCTAACTATTAAACCAATTAATCTTTATAGTATAAAATTGTATTCACTTTCTTTAAAAAATATATCTAGTTTACATTGTATACTGAATTGCCATGCTTAAGCAAGCAAACTAAAGGACCTCAGCTCATCATAAGGAGGAGAAGGACAGCCTAGCCCCTGAGAGGACTTTGCTTCTCAGAATCTTAAAAGCTGTCCATGAAGGATAAAAGATACCCCGGGACAACTAAGATAATGCCAGCACCCTAGCCCCTCTAACATGTCTTTGAAACCCTCCCATTGTCTGTCATCATAGATAAGTAACTAGCAAGACCAACTCCAGGGCTGTCTGATCAATAGAGAAGCACGTAGATGATGACACCATAGAAATACAATTGCTTTGCAAAGCTTTACTATGATTAGTAAATGGTAGTGTGTGTTTGTTAAGTAGCAATTAGTCAAATCATGTTGCACCTAAATGCTTGAAATGCCTGTAAGACTACATTCAGGGTGCCCCAATTTGAATGGGACACCTCATACACGCAAATAATTACTCTTGTAATTCTGTGCTTTGCATCCTAGCCTCTCTCCTTAGTCAGCATGGGCCAGTTGCAAATTTTCATAACAAGGGGCAGCTACAGCAGGTTGTCCAGGACTGTGTCCAGTTGGGTTTACAGTATCTCCAATGTTGGAGACTCCACAGCATCTCTGGGCAGCCAGTTCCTGTGTGATTACCTTGACAGTAAAAAAGATTTTTCTTATATTGATACAGAATTTATTGTGTTTCAGTTTGTGCCCAATGTGTCTTGTCCTGTCACTGGGCACAAACTGAAAAGAGCCTGGTTCTGTCTTCTTTGCATCCCCCTTTCAGGTATTTACAAACATTGCGAAGATCCCCCTGAGTCTTCTCTTCTTCAGGCTGAACAGTCCCAGCTCTCTCAACTCACCGTTGTATGTCAGGTGATCCTTCATCATTGTTGTGGGCTGTTGCTGGATTTGCTCCAGTGTGTCCATGTCTTGTACTGGGGAGCCCAGCACTGGACTCAGCACTCCAGATGTGTCTCATCAGTGCAGAGTAGAGGGGAAGGGTCACCTCCCTTGACCTGCTCGCAATGCTCCTCCTAATGCCGCCCAGGATACCATTTGCCTTCTTGATCTTGCTGTAGTCTTAATAGGATTATGGAATAGTAGTCTGTTGCCCTGTAAGAAGGGGTTAATGTTTCAAAGCCATAACAAAAATTGTAAGATGGAGCATTCTCATATAAGCAGTGGTGAAAGCCCAAAGTGACATTCTTCAGTATTCTTACGAATTGCCTTTATGCCATGTAGTAAGAAAAGACCAAGTACTACACACCACCTTGTGATTTGGTACAAGTGCTTGGAGTTGCACTTACTCCTCTTGCTGTTCCTACACTCTGCTTCCACTTATGGCTTATCTTCCCTACCTGTTATCTCAGGTCCACAGCCTCACTTCATCAAAGAAAGCCATTCTTCACCCTCATCGGTGGACAAATGGAACGGCAAAAGCTTCCACCAAAGGAAATTAAAAGAAAATGTGACAGGGCTTTTTCTAATTTCCACCCCCCCCATTTCAAGTTTTGAACATACTACATTCTCATTATCCCCATCTCAGATTTGAACAGTCCGGTGTACACATCACCTAGTTTAATGGATGAACTCTCCATTGGTTTTGGGAAGATTTGGAATAGATCTTACATCAATAAATAAAAGCTTATCAATCTCTTTTGAATGTGGTAGTACCAGTGAGAAAAGGGCAAGAATTCAATATGAAAAGGTTTTCTTTTTCATCCATTAAAATTCTGTGACATTTCAGAGCTGATTTTTCCCCATAGTTTATTTTTTTATACCTCCATCACAAGAATTTCTCCACCAAAAGTAGCTAAGTGCGCTGTGCAAATTTTGGAAGAATAGTAAAGAATGAACACAGTTTGAATAGGAATTTAAACCACTAGTATGCTTTTGTCTAACAGCCAGTAATACACAAGACGCAGTGAAACAAAAATAGATGAGAATAATATAATATAAGCAGAAGGCAACTTGCCTGTGTTTGCTTTCTGTCCCTTGCAACAACATATTTCTATTTGCAGAGCTAGTTCTGCTGCCTTAGCTACAATAATTGTTTAAGCCAGACAATGAGCTTTTCTCCTTTCTATAGCAAAATACGTTTCCCTACCAGCTGAGTTTTTGTCAGTAAATTTTGCTTGTAAGCAGGAATGTGGCTGTCATGATCTGCATACACATCCACATTTTTACAGAGAGGTTGTAGCTGGATGCAGAGAAGCCCCAGGGCAGCAGAGGGGTTGGGGAGTACAGTGGGGCTGGTGTGCTCTTCCTTCACCTCTGCGTGACAAGGGAAGGGAGAGGGCCTCCAGGGAACCTTTTACTCAGTGATGGACAGGAACTGGATTCCAGATCTGGATTTAGGAATGCACGGTTTGGTATCAAAGGTTTGGGCGCCGGCCATTGAAGAAAGAGAGCTGGCCCTTTGATCCCTCAGCTTTTATACTGAGCATGAGCCAGATGGGATGGAATACCCTGTTGGTCAGTTTTGGGTCGCCTGTCCTGTCTGCTCCTCCCCGCAGGTGTGACCCCTCTACGCTTTTCCGCTTCCGACCCTCCAACGGGGCAAATAACAAAGTTGGCTGGCCTTGGGTGTTATAGCAGTAAGGATAAGCAAGAGCGGCTCTGCACACCATTCCTTGGCATCAACTATGAACATGGGTCTTACTGCTCTGAGAGCAAACAGTTTTCTGCACAACATGCTGTAAATTTCAGCAGTTAGAAGAGGCCTAACTAAAAAGTAAAGTTACTGAACAGAAAATTGGTCCTGTTTTACCTCAAACCAGGACAGCATCCCCAGAGCAACAGGCAGATTTTTGTTCCTGGTTTATAAACTTAATGATAGATGTAATTTCTGGTGAAAATGCATAGCCATACATGGACCCACAGAACTATTAGACATTATGTGCTGCATGAGTAAAATTATTTTATTAAAATATTGTACAGGTATTTTGCAGAAATTTAAAAGACGGTTAGGGTGGACTTTTGTCTTAGATTGCTAGAGTCACCTCACATTATTGAGAGATGGGTTAATTTGAAATGGCTTGCTGACATTATCATCAAGACATGAGGACAGATCCTAAACCAAATTTTTTGGGAGCCTTATAATGCACTTAGGCACAGGCCAAATGTGCCTACAGTGAGCTTAAAAGAACGAAGAATGGAACTGATAATGAACTGATTTATTTTTGTTTGTCATGAAAATACTTAGAACAGTGTCTACTACTGGCAGTTTTAAATACAGAGGCTCCAGAGGTGGAGAAACGGTTACTTCTGTAAATCCATCTGCATTTTTTGCCCTGTGGCGCTGTGGTGACATCAAATGTGGTAAGTTGGAATGGTGTTGAGCACTTCAGAAATCTGTATGCTCACTTCAGAGCAATTAAAATATCCACTCTACCAAGAAAGGAGGAGAAAAGAGGGCAAAAATCAGACTTTGCACATCCCAAAGGGCTGTCCCAATTTGAAACACACAAATGAAGTCAGCCTTGAATGAACGATGGAGAATTTGTGTGGGTGACCCCTGAGCTTCTTGATCCTTCAGGACAACTTCAGTACTTCAGAGTTCTGCTCAAATGTTTCTGCTTACAGCCTCTGCCTGACGCCTTCATGTCAGAGGATTATTTCTTAGGGAGCAAATCTGGTGATTACACTATCTTTGAGATCACCTCAGTACTTCTCCCAAATCTGGGCAGCACCAGCTGCCTCTGTGAAGTGCCAAGTCCTCTTTTCTTCACATGCAACGGTGAGGTTGTCCTTTTCCCTTTTTCAGTCATCATGAGATCAGAAAATTCACTGAAAACAATGTTATTTTTCCTCGTCTTTGAAAGAGGTGGGAAGAATGTTCAGTAAGTACACATTAGGGAGGTATTTTAAATAAGTGCAAATTATTTTTCCTAATACAGAATGCTTCAAATAATCCCATACAGCCTGTCTTAAAGGGTGGACACACTCTATGCTTTCTCATTACTCACCCTAATGATTTTCCACAAAATTAGCTGTTACTGAAGTAGCCTTTTTTTTCCTGCAGATTTTCTAATTCAATTCATAATTCTCCTTTTCCCTGCCTGCAGCTAACTGATGCCATCTAATAGCTGACCCTGTGAAAATAATAGTGACTTTTCCTGCAAGATTCAGACACCTGCCAACAGAAGTTTATGAAAGAAGTTTCCTCTGTTTGTGAAGGGAATTATAGCCCACTGTCGCTTTAAACAGAGTAAGATTGGTTTCATTTGCACTGGAGAATTATAATTTTAATGTATAAATAGCCCAAACATTCTGCAGCTTGCAGAAATTACTCAAATATTACTTGCTCTTCTAGTCAATGAGAAACAGGCTCTTCGGCAGCAAATAGAAAACCAGTTCAAATACAAAGGAAAGAGAATTTAATGAGAACACATTATTTTGAATAATACATATATGTACATTCTTAAACTGTAACTGCCTGACAGATCAGTTTCTATGTTTGTAAATTAAAAGATGTTACATTAAAAGAGTTAAAAGAATGACTTTATTTTAAACCCCAAATATATTCTGCACTCTGATGTATTGCATTTATTACTTTTCATGCCAATATGGACACTTCCTCTTGTAGAAGTCAACCCCAATGAAAAACGCTCATACATAGTTTTTTGCCATTTTTTTAATAAAACAAGCGTGGGAGGCATCTTGGGCCTGATTCCTCCCTATGCCTCCCACCCATTATTGTAATAAAATATATAGGTTTTATATTGCAATTTTTAAGCTGTCCCTTTGTCTTTTGTATTCACAAATAAGGAAAAAAATGTAAGAAATGAAAAAACCCATATTTTTCAAGAAACTATTAATTAAAAGGAAGCAAAACCCCCTATTAATTAAAAAGAAGAAAAAAAAATTAAAAATGGGCAATCTGGAGCACCCAAGGGAAAGGGATTGTCAGCCTGAAGAGAAACTGCTATTTCAAGAAAAGCTGGCATAAGCCTTTGCCATTCTTGGAGTTGTTGGCATTTGCTTTCAACATATAATAAAGAAAAAGAAGTCACTTTTGTATTTTCAGATGCTTTGATTTCCTGTTCTCATGTTGTCATACACATCTAGGAAAAAACAGATAACAGTTGTCTGCAATGCTGCCTTTCTTGTCTTCAAAAAACACTGGTGCAAACATATAAACAAACCAGCAGTTCTAAACACAAAAATAAATTGGTTCTTCAGTACGACTGACACCTCCAGGGACATATTCGTAACAGACTGATATTTGACTGAATTTTTAGTATCCATGAGATCACGAGTTTTGAAAAGATATGACTAGTGGTAAGACAGGTCCGAGCCATAAACAATATAATGGCTAATATATCACCCCACATCGATGCTTTATCAGTGCAGATATTTCAAGTTGCTCGTACATTATCAGCAGGAATGTACTTGAGCACCTGCTACAGGGCAGCAGTAGCGGGGGGCTGAGCCGGTGTAGTCCCCAGTACAAAACCCGTGCTGAAAGGCCTGGCGAGGGTTTGCGGCCTCATTGCTCTTCAGCAGCTGGCAGAGCAGAACCTTGTGAAATGGTTAATGCTTGATCTGAGACAAACGGTGTGCATGAGAGGAGAGGCAGATGATGTGAACTTATCTGCATTTAAAGGGAAAATGAAACCTAAGTTACAAACAGTTTCTGCTCTCAGAAGAGTTGTGAGCTGTCGGTGCTTATGTATAAAAGCTGGCTAAACTTCTTGCTCATTAGCTTTTGCAGTTATTTTTGGATTTCTTTCATATGTGGGAGAGCCTGTTGTCCAGTTTGTCCCAGGATTTGTATTTGGTTTAAAACATGTGCAAGGGTCATAACCCTGCCCCCTCCCCCCCCCGCCCCAATGCCTTAAAAGAGTGTGTTTGATGAAATAGTTGAGTATGTGATAATCACGTAACACCCTGTGATTGTGGAGCCCAGAGATGGAGCAGAACTGATTCCTCCCTATGCCTCCCACCCATTATTGTAATAAAATATATAGGTTTTATATTGCAATTTTTAAGCTGTCCCTTTGTCTTTTGTATTCACAAATAAGGAAAAAAATGTAAGAAATGAAAAAACCCATATTTTTCAAGAAACTATTAATTAAAAGGAAGCAAAACCCCCTATTAATTAAAAAGAAGAAAAAAAAAATCAGTTTCCTCAAAAACTGATTTCATGTTTTCCCTTTGATTCTTTGGAGGATCAGGGGAGGCAAATCTGCAAAAGACTGTTGTGAACAGTGACTAGTATCACCATGCGAATGTAAAAGTGCAAAGCCAGATATCATCTCAGCTCATTTTTTGACTGCAATTAAGTTATGAGTCCGTCAGTCCAAACCCAAGACAATTTAAGAGTTTAATTAGTTTCCAGCAGTATTCTTAAGAGCTGGGGCACATCTAAAATTTTGTAATTATTTAGAGCATCAGAGGCATATGTGCATGTGTGGATGAGTGGATAAAAAGGCTGATAAAAGCATAAGGAAAAGTGGAATGAAAAAGCTATTCCCGGGCCTTGGCTAGTCTGCAAATTTGCTGGTACCATCACTGGGATTTCTAATAGCAAGAGAGAGAACATCAGCTAACACTGTAGAAATTAGATTCAAAGAGAGGACCTGAAAGATTCTCAGACTGTAAATCTGAGAATGAAGCACTGGTTTTGATTTACTTTTCTTTGCACATTAATTATAATAAATTTATGAAATTACAGCAGTTCCGGTAAGAACCACTGGGAATAAGACTAAAATGATCACTTTACCAACAAACTTGTTTGGCTCCCATAATATCCGTTCTTTTGTTTTGTACAAAGAGAAATTTCTGCCGTAAGCAGAGTGCAGGCAAGTTCTGTATCATTTTTCCCATGAACGTTGCTGATTACTGTACAGATGGCTGTATGCCAAGTCCATGGGATCCATCCATAAGCAATCATTACTTTGCACTACAGGAGTTTGGAATTACTTTCCCAGCTCCGTTCCCCGTTCTGTGGTGTTTTCTTTTTTCCTTATACCGAATGCTGAAGTATCCTGCTACAAGTACCAGTATCAACTTAGTTGTCCTTATTTATTTACCACTCAGAGTGCTTCTTCGTGGCAGGTCAGGAATCGGAAAACTCATGAAAGTGTTTTTTCTAATCTGAGCAGTTAACCCATTATCATGTTTAGCAGATTTTGTTTTATTAGTGAAAATTTTGTTCCTACTTTATGCTTCGTGAAGTTTGAGTTGAAATCTGACCTGTCACAAAGTTCAAGTTACCTTTACTTTGAATTTATTCCTTTTTTAGAGGGGTCATGTATCAGTGGGAAAGTTGAGAAGGAAGACACATAGGAGGAAGAATGAGAAAAGATGTACTTTATGAATGCTATTTTTTACATCTGGTTTAAGAAATCATCTCAAGGCTCAAAGTGAGTAACTCCAAGCAGAACAAAAATGTCATTAGTAATCCATTATTGCTTTCTCACTGATCAGCTAGCTTTTACAAGCATGGCTGTATGTTTGCATACATAATTTGGACACACAGTTGAAAATGTAACTTGCACAAAATTTTTAATAGTGTAAGTACTGAATGCTAATGCAGTCACATAAACATTGTGATCACTCAGCCAACTGATTAGTATACTGGTAAGAGTGTGTATTTTCCTTTTCAACTGTAAAAGAAACAGAACACATCATAAAACCACGGAAAATGTGATATAATAGGCTTGTTACCAAATAAAGTCTTGTGTGCTGTTCTTAATTTGTAAGAAAGACTGTGGATATTCACAACAGATTTATGGCAGCTATACCACAATTACAGAAACTTTATAGTGTATTCACTCTTCTTATGCCAAGAAGTGCTACGAAGTAGGTGATTTGAACAAAACCAGGACTACCAGACACTAACTGCATAAGCACAATATGCTGTGGTCTTTCTGGTATTTAACTCAGTAAAAGTCTTTCTGTGGAGTTCCCAGCCAGATTGCTGCAGAACAAGAATTCTTTTGCTCTAAACCATTAGTTAAGATACAAATTAAGACATTGTTTACTCAGGTAACTACACATTGTCCGTAAATATTTCAGTGACCATTTTAACAACCAGTAGTTATTGATCAGCTGACCAGTTTCAACATTGCAGCTCTCCGCCCCCCCCCGCCGCCCCCAACTCTACCTGGCACACAGCTGGCAGGTCTGGAAGCCATGCTGCTGATTAAACTACTTTGATTGAAGATTTAACCTGCTCAGTGGGAAGCGCTGATGTCTCAGTGCCGTGAAACTATAGCCACCCTCTTAAAACATTTGGGAATTTTCATTTGAAATTGCTTCTGAAGAGCTTAGCTTTTGCACACTTAGACAAAATTGGCATGATGAAACAACAGACTGGAGTCTTGAGGAAAAGTGAGGGACAGGATAGGAAACGGTGGAGGAACTGATGTAGCTTATACCTGTTTTCCTTCCTTACCCCTCTCGCTGGAATCAAATACCAGCTACCAAAATGTGAATTGTTCTGGATGCAAAAGTATTTGTCTTTGAGCTACCACACGAGCGCACACAGGCTTTAACTTACTGTTGATGGTCTTGTTGCGGCTGCTCAGGAATATGCTGAATAACTTCATAAACTGTACTAAGCATATCCTGGCCTGGGACAAAGTCAGAGCCAGGAACAGATTGACTCGAAACCTAAAAGTAGCAAAGGGTATTCCTACTGTAAGTACAAATTGGAAAAGGTTCAACAGAAATTAAACTGATAAAGTCATGTCTCATTTGTTTAACTTTTCCCTAACAATGACTTGTGAATGGATTTAACAGTTCATCTCTATTAGTTTACATTTCATTTTGACTAAGTTTTCATCACATTTATAGTAAGGCAAGCAATAGTTTTAAATTCAATTAGGATCTCAGAAGATTTAGGATGCAGCTCTTGCATTTAATATAGCAAGTACTTTATATTAGTGTACCACAAGTCAAGGAAGGAACATTTAATAGAGAAGCAGAAGAATCAATAGTAAATAAGGAGAAAATATTCAGGGAAAGGATTCAGCATAAAACTCCCACCAGCATGCTAAAGAGAGGGAACGGCAAGGAATTTTCAAAAAAGAAGTAATAATGAAATTGTTCAATATGTTAAGTATACAAATCTGCTCTTAAGTCAACACAACACCTAGACTCCCCATCTGTAAGGAATGCTGAGTCTTTCTGCCTATACCCAACCTCCAGTTCTTCATTATCTCCACTTTCTTATTTTTCCCTTTTTCTGCTAAATAACTAATGACTCAGTGGATCAAATGCTGACTTTCTGCAATGCCATAATATGAGTAACCGAACATAAACCAGTGGAGTTTCTCTTGTTTCTTGAAATTTTACTGGAAATTAGAATAGATTTCATGGCTTATACATCCATTCTGTTGTCCTTGTCACCTCTCTCTCTCCCTCCTCCTCCTGACCTGCCCTGATTCTGCAAGAATATGACTCTGATATGATCAGCCTAGGGGATATCACGGCATACTTAAGGCTATGACAATTTAGGGCCTGATCTCCATACTTAATAAGCCTCCTTTCAGTCATAAACTTTCACAGATACAGTTTGGCTCCTCTGTTTTCTAAAAGCCTTTTATCTCTGCTGCTGTAAAAGTCTGTCCTCTGCACTAACCTTTATGGTAACACTCTAGCCCTAGAAATGTCCATTTCAATCATCTGACCCCAGGAGAGAAAAAGGTTTATTAATCTATGACTGGTTTTTACTAATATATCATGTATTTTGAGAACTAATCATAACAACAAAATAGGTGTGACTGTTGATGTGACCGTGGTGATCATGTTTTAAGAGCTTTCCCTTACCTGACCATATTGATGCTCTACACAGGTGCAAGATTGTATTGCCAGAAACTTTCCCTAGCAAAAGGAAAGTGCTGCTTTTACTTCCTCCCAGTTTCAGTCTGTTGACCCTAAATTTTATAGCCCTATTTCTCATTTTTAGTTTGTCCTTTTACACCACATAAGAATGATCTCCAACTACTATACAGTAATGTCAGCAAAGCCACAATGCAGAGAAGTAGCATATGTAGTAGGATTTTTTCTGCTAGCAAAATTCCTGTGCTTAAGTCTTCCCCTGCAATACATGAAGCTAAAAAAATAATTCTTGTGAAACATAGCTGAGATTTAATTTGTGTATTTTTACAATGAAAACTTTAAATACCCCCCTGGGGCTTTTCTGCACTGCTGCAATTGTATTTTGCATGAGCAGCAATATTAGGGCCAAGGGAGAAAATGGCATCACAATAGTTAATGTGCTTGTGTGACACAAATGGTTCAGTGCTAGTCATCTACCCAACACTACCAATATTCTTTTAATATGGGGTAGCTGAACTGAGATCGTTGTCTTTAGAGCTTGGTTAGGTCCTTACTGCACCATGTTGATACAAGTACTGAACTAGTAACACAGTAAAGAAAGTACTGGGTAAATAATAGCCATGAATATGTTGTCATATAGACAACTGTAAAAAGCAACACCGACAGAAGGATTCTAGTACATATATTTAGTACACCTTAAGAAATAGAAAAGAAACCATCAGTTTATGATGTAAAATCACATACCCTAGAACCACTGGCAAGATCAGGAATAGCGACAAATTCATATATTCCAAAATCATCCAAAGCACTTTCATGTCCTAAAGTCAGCACAAACAAACATGAAAAAAGGTATCAAGATGTTATATGAACCTGGAAAATAATGACTGGCAAAGTAATTTTGCCTAATTTTTAAAACACCTGGATATTGGTTGTTTCATTTGCTTTAAACCACTTCCCTGCCAAGCCCTTAAGCTGGTGTGGAGCGAGGCAGGGCAGCTGCGCAGCCAGCGTGCACAGTGCTTGGCTACCTCCAATGCCTTGGACCAAGTGAGGAGCCTCTTGCTAACCTCAGTAATAGTTTTGGTAGAGCCATTGGGACCCTCTTTGCTGGAAGGCTAAACAGACTGATTTACTTTCATTTCCCATAGAAAAGAGGCCCAGTTCATAAGCTTAGCACGTCTACAATGTAGTGAGGTAATACCACCTGAATCTTTTATAATGTTGAGAATAAAAAAGGGAACATGATAATAACAGGTACCACAGAGGGCTAGAGCACCTCTCCTATGAGGACAAGCTGAGACAGTTGGAGTTATTCAGCCTGGAGAAGAGAAGGCTTCAGGGAGACCTTATAGCAGCCTTCCAGTACTTAAAGGGGGCCTACAAGAAAGCTGGAGAGGGACTTTATCAGGGAGCGGTGTGATAGGACAAGGGGTAATGGTTTTAAACTGGAAGAGGGTAGATTTAGATTAGATATCAGGAAGAAATTTTTCACTATGGGGGTGGTGAGACAATAGAACAAGTTGCCCAGAGAAGTTGTGGATGCCCCATCCCTGGAGGTGTTCAAGGCCAGGTTGGATGGGGCTTTGAGCAACCTGGTCTAGAGAAAGGTGTCCCTGCCCATGACAGGGGGGGTTGGAACTAGATGATCTTTAAGGTCCCTTCCAACTCCAATCATTCTATGATTCTATGATCTATGATTCTATGATTATTAAACCAGTTGACAAATTGTATCTAGGACTTCAGATAAAACTTGTAGTTAGGGTGGGAGTATCTTTCTCTACCCTCCCACTGTCTGGAAGATTTGAGACTCTTGGTTGTCTCTTGGGCCATCACTCAACAGCAAAGGCTGCAGCACTAAAGACAGTGCTAAGATTCTCTCCTCCAGTACCACTTGCTGGGGTGAAGGACCCTCTGTCCTCAAGTGACTTTTTCTTACCTTCCTAAGCTTCACATACTTCCCTATCCTCTTGCATGTAGCAGTTTATGGCCTGCTCTGATGCTTTGGTAGAAAGGCATGGGAAAAAAGGTGCTACCCTTCCAAAGGACAACTGGTATCCAGCCTCTCCTGCCCAGGATGATGTGGACGGAAAAGAGGCTGTGACAAAAACACAGTGGCTCCTGATGACACAGAGAATGGTAGTACAGAATGTGGTAGAGGCTAAAATATATATAACGTAATAACATCTCATGATTTTGGTACTGATTGCTGCCATGAACATTTAGAAGTGTAGTCCTCCCGTGGCACATTACCTCTCATTGCTATGCCATAATAACACTAATTTATTTCATATTGGTGAGAACAGCAGAATACAGATGATTCCAACTGGGATTAACAGCTAGAATTCAAGCCAACAGAGTATGTATTGCTGTGAACTCCAGGCATGAGCTAAACCCACATTGACCTGTTGTCATTTTGATTTTATCTTACGTAAGCTACCATAGAGGTGCGCAACCCAAATTAAAAACACATTTCCCTTCCTTTCCTTCTTTCTTTTTGTATGTGGAGATGCTATTTTTTTTCAGGCATGGATTTTGACCTTATGCTCACATTTCTTTCATTAGCATTACCTGAAAATGTCTGTGCCTTTCTGTAATCAGCCTCTGGCCTAGAAAACATAAACATGCTTTTCAGGTTGATGTCACAAGGCAAGGAAAGAAAATTAATATGATAAAATGCAATTCTCTTGATGGAAAGGACTTCAAGACCTAAGAATGATTTATTTTTGTACCTGCTCTGCAGCTTCTGTTGTATCACTGAAAAGAAGAGAAAAAGAAAAATCATTCTTTTTGCTCTGATAGTGCAAAAGAAGAGCTGGAGCGTGTTTAACTTACATACCTTTATGTGGCTGATATCTTTTCCATATGAATAAAAAGGCCACAGCTAGGATCAAAAATAATGAAATTCCCGTTATTACTGCAAGAGATGACAAAGATTTTCCTTTCTGGGCCAGCTTTTCCAATCCTGTGACAAAGAAGATGAGCACTGTATTTAGTCTCTTGTTCTGCACAATGGGCTATTATGACACTGAAAGATGCATCTTTTGAAATTCATCTGAAGCTAGTAAACCTGCATACAGACACAAAATAGATACAAAATTTGGGGTTTTGTGAATTGGTAATATTTTTTTTTCCCCACAAATGTCCTAAACTGAAAAAGCAATGATATGCATATCAGAAATGAGTTCAGAACAGAGTGGTACCTAGAGCTAAATGAAGGTCAGTAAATGTAATCCACAAATTACAGAATCACAAATAGTAGATGAATATTCGAATTTTAGGCATAGAGAGACTGAACTACAAAGAACTTAGGTGACAATTAGGTGAACAGTTTTTGCTAGATGGGAGGGAAGTCCTCCTAGCTGTAGGAGCTGTAGAGTAGGAGGGGATAACTGACTTATTGTGTTTTTTTGAAAGATTTTCAGATCACTGACAGTCTGGTTGTTTATCAAATCCCATCAGAATCTAATAAACTACATTTGTTTGTATTCATGTCTAAATATACCTAAAGTATTTCTTTCCTTTGCTCAGAACTTTTGCCAAGATATGCATTAGCAGCAGTTTTCCAGCAGGATTTACTGATACAACACAAAAACAACATGTATACAATTACATACACAAAAGCATGTTGACCACATTTGCATAGAATTTGCAAAGACGGGAATGTGAAAGTTAGGAAATGCCACACATAGTTGCTTGTTCACCCTTAATTTCCTCCTTTTGCTCTGAATCGTGCCAAATAAATGTAATTAAAGGCCATGTCACAATCCATAGAGGTAAATTAATGCTGCGTATTTGTCAGTGCCAGCTTCATTAATATAATTCAAATGTGCATTACTTAGCTGGATGTGTTTCCAGCATGTCTATGAACTCCTGTGCAGAGAGCTAGCATTGCTTACACCTACTTACTGACATTGTGCTGGCTGTGTGCGCAGCAGTTATCACAAAGATTTAATATGTGGATTTCAAACTAGATGCATCCAGAAGATATGGGAAAATAAATCACTGCAATTTCACCAGATTTTTTTCCATACTCTTTCATGTACTGCTTTCCTCAGAAAAAAAACCAACCCAAACACTGGAGAAATAGCTGAGACCTTAAAAATGTTCTTTAAAAAGAATAATTTCAATTTTAGACTCAATAAATCTTATCAGGGAGAAGGGATATGGAATAATATTAATAGCCTTTGTTTAGCATGTTTAACCCTATAAAATTTCTGTTTAGTTCCAGCTGGAATTTAGCCTGAGCGGGTTCTCTGAGGTTTAGCCTCGTGGGCGAATTCATACCTCAATCAGTGCTGCATCACAAAGTGTAGGCTCAACATCTGCATTTAGTGCTATCTGAATAAATATTCATCAAGAAAAAAATGGCTGTAGAGGAGGGAAACTTTTTTTTTTTTAAATACACAGGATAAGGTGTTTTTAAAAGCTTTATTTAGGCAAAATATTTGTAATTAGGAAACATGCTTTTAAGTGCAACTAAACATAAAGCTGTGGAGTTTCCCCTTCTTTTCAGGATTTGAAAGGAAATCACAGCTGAATTTTTTAACACTTATTGATGAAAATTCACATATATATCATATCTTACATGAACTTCCTGCAGAAATGTAATTTTAATTTCCAGTAACACATAGCTCTGGTTGCATTTTTTTTCTCCGCTAACCACACTGTTTAGTTTTGAAGTGCAGTATTCTCACTGTAAAATTGCAACCCATCTTCCTTCCAGCATACTTAAAGGCATGGATTTGTGATGAATCCGTAAGTCAGCCTGAACGACGGACATCCGCTCTCCTTGTTTATCTGACTAACAAATGGCTGAGCTCTTTGTTCTGCACAGGAGAAATTGCTTTGTTAGATTTTCTAAAAGGCAATCTATTCCATCTTGTTGAACATTAATAGCGTACATTCCTTATCTGAAAATACTTGTATCCATCTGTATTAATAAGAGATATCAGACTTCCTCAGTATCTTGCTCTTCGCTATGTGCTTCCAGAGCTTTTTTGAAAAACTGCTTTGTTACTGTGTAGCGCAATCTGATACAGGAACTGAGGTTATAAGGTGAGAAATAAAGGTGTGCACTCAGCAGAACATAGCAGTCAATCCATAGATTCATAAATATGACAGTGAAATCATTTTTATGAACAGATTGCAATAAAACCTTCCATCATCACAGTTTGCATTATTATCATACACTAAACTACAGTTTTTGTAATACCTAACCACACTGGAAAAATATTAAAGACCTTCACTGCTGATAGTCTGTGCCTGGCTATTTTAGTCAGTGATGTATGCTTGAAACTATCCCGTGTAGTGGTCACCTGGTGGTCCCAGGGTTCACAGCTCCTGAAAGCTGTGGGACAGTGAGCCTTGGACAAAATCTGCCCTTTGGGAGGAAAGGCCCAGCTTGGCATTCAGCAGATTTCCACATTGTTCTGTGCATTCATCTTTATAATTTTTAAAGGCAAAATGTAAGAAACTGAGTAAGAGGCATATAATTCTGCCATGTTACTTGGTCATGATGAGGTTTGCCTACTGAGGAATTTTTTCTACTTAAGGTATAAAGTTGCAAATGGCCAAATATATTTTAGTTTCAAACTCCCACAAAACTTCAGCATCTTAGTGGGTCTTGTCCCAAGCCATGTCACACTGCGAGTAAAACCTGGATACCACTGAATGGCCAAAATCCCCTTTACTACATTGTTAGCAAGACCTCACTTCTGATATATATTCTCTCTCTAAGAATTATTTCCTTTTTCTGGGGTTGACACTCTGCTCAGACGTTACAGTTACAGCAGTGAATTAATGTTCTTACCTACAGAAGTAACGATGACTGTGAAGTGAGTTTCATCTCGTTTTCCAGTCACGTTGTTGAAAGCACGGCACATGTAATCTATTGTCTTCTGGGCCACTTTATCAGATACAACTTCCAGATGGGGTCCATATTTGATTACTTGAGTGGTATTGTCAGCCCTTTGAATCCACGAATAAGTATTTGGTGGATTTGAATCTGCTGAGCAGTCGAACAGTATAACTTCCCCCATGTCAACTGTAAACACTGCCCCTATATTCAGACCTTTATCTGATTTAACTCTAAGTCCGTAAGGTCCATCTGCATTGAAAAAAAAGAAAACACAGTGGAAAAATTAAAATCAAAGTATGTCATTAAACTTTAAATAGAAGCATATCTCTAAACTTAGAATTTTTAAGTTAGACTAGCCTTTAGAATGGCTGGCATTGGATTCAATCATTTCAGTTAAAAGGCTTTCGGTTCAATAACTTGATCTGTACTAGGTTCACTTCAGACTACACCCACTTAATACTGATCTTATCACTGTTTAGGGAAAAAGGACAGGTCTATGCATTGTTCAGTATGATAAAAAGAATGAAAACTGAAAACAGTTGGAAAAGCTGTGAAGTAAAGGAGCAAGTCTTCCTATTGTTGGACTATTGTCGGACTATTGTCCAACAGTCATGTGTTGATAATTCAGAAAATTGAGCAGCTAAGTATTTTTAGGGTAATCTTCATAGGAAAATGGCATGGGAAACAATATGTTTAAATACGATAAGAATATTTCCCATGCTATTTTTAACAGATCATTTCAAATCATGAGGGTTTTATATCTTTACATGTTAAAATCTATTTTTACAGGACCTAAGTATAGAAATTAATGTAGAGAATACAATAATCAAAATGTGCCTTATTAAATTACTTTTTCCAGTCAAAAGAACTAATCATTTTAATGTTGCTAACTCCCTAAGGGCTTACATGCATAAGCAAAAATACAGACTTAATATTGACAGAAGCCAAAAGAAGAAAACATGTAGAATGATCAGAAGACATCTTTTTGGTAGGATCCCTGAAGGTCAGTAAAGCTGCTGACAAGTGCCTCACGCAGAATGGCATAGCAAAAAGACAGAAAAGTCAATATTATGCCCACTGTAGACAGTGCAATCAAGTAATATTTCCACCTTCCTATGGTCATCTGGAAGCATTAAGATAATGTAGCTGGGTTTGATTGTGAAATTCCCTGCTACATGAAGTGGCACACTGGCACGTTTCAGACTTTCTCATTCAGGCTGACATTAGACCTTCCTCTAACATGCAGACTTCTGTTTATTGTCTGTCTTTTTTTATGAGACTCATTTATTCTTCAAGAACACATAAGCAAACAGCATGCAACACAAACCAGGCCATTTCGTCTATGCCTTTGGGTTTTTTTCTCTATTTGTGAAGGCTTAGACAAGAGAATGTAGACTATCACACCATGACCTTGGTTTAGTCCATTTTTAAACAAATGCCCATATTTCACAAGGTAAATTTTTATTTTCTCTGCTTATTTGATAGTGGTAAGCTTTTTGCAGTCTCATTTTAAGGAAGGCCCCGCACGCCCTTGGGAAACGCAATACAGCTTCGCTTCAGCATGAATTAGCCCTGCTCCCACCTACATGGCAGGGGCCACTGAAGAATCAAGGCATTTTTTAAACTCTAGATGCTGGGCTGTTTCTTCACAGGCTCTGCCGTGTCTGAGTCATTTGCTTTACTGTATCCAAGAGCCGTCTGACCCTGTAATAAGCATTTCTGGGAACTGCAGACCTGTCGCCGCTGCTTTGGCTTGGCTGACCTCACTCCGGCAGCATGCTCCTGTGGAGGGTTCAGAACACCCGCCTCTCATGGGGGCTCGCCCGTTATAGGGATTTACTTCCCTTTTTTCAGATGGGAAAGGAGAGGGATGTACTGAACTTTGACTTCTTCATAAATGAAAGGAAAACCCCCTCATGCACTATTTATAGGCAGGAACACACTTCCTCACTTTTCAGAGCAATTCAGTGGTTCCTCCTATCCAATTCTTTCTTAGAAGAATTACCTTTTATTTTCACTGATAATATAACCTTTGATATATGTAAACAGAGATTAATGGTAAGAATAGCTGTCTGGCCTCTGTGCCCCCTCACTATAGTGGGAGATTTGCCACAGTCTGCAAAAGAATCGGAATTGAGTTCTGTGGTTTTATCAGTATCGTAACAGTGCAGCACGGACAGATAACATTAACCACACTTCTGTATGAAAGCTGCAGATCGAAAGAAACCATTCTAAAAACACTGCTGCACACTGGCTGGGGAAGTACATTTGAAAAAAACAAAGGAAGGTTTTCTTAAGAAATAGTCAAATCTCGGCAAGGTCTGAAAAGTGGCATTCCTTGATGAAGTCAACGCAAGCATCGGGTAGCCCTTCTGCTTCACCTGGATCAGTCTTTTGCCTCTCCTGGGAATCATGTAGATCATCAAGATCCTGAAACACTGGCTAGCTGAGGGATACACACAGCTTCAAGGATGATTCTGAAAAGCAGGTAATTAAACATTTCTTCTCTAGGACTAAATATATTCTAGCTTTGGGAAGTCCCAAGGAAGGAAATCCCGCTTAGTCTGTTAAATTCAACTCTGTCAGCACAGCACAGCAGTTTCTGCTGCAGCCTCCACAACGGTGGCTTCTTCCAGTCTTGCAGTACTTTGTCTCTGGATCACGCTACTGCAATAGCCATGTTCTGGGGTGCATTATCATCATAGCTAATGGTGAAGCAAAATAATATTAATGAGAAATGAAGAACAAAACACTTTTGATTCTCAGTAAAAGAACACAGTGACCGCCTTCATGGATCCTTCAGCTCTACTTCTCCTTTCCAGTATCGTTCTCAACAGAAACCTGCCTCTTGCCTCAGTAAACCAGTTAACTAAATGACTTGTAAAATAATAAATCATCTGTTCTGAGTAACAATTTACTGCTCTGTGGGAATATTTCCAATTGCTCATATCACCATGAGACTGTTACAGTTTCCAAGCAGATGGCAGGTATTTACTGTGAGTGACCTTTTTTTTGTCACCTCCAGTAACTCCCCCGCAGCAACGACATACGGCACATAGAGATCCCGGGGCCTGTTCTGGATTGTTATTGACAACTGGGAGCTGGGAGACAAACCACCTCTGCAGGCAGAGCAGAGGTTGGACCCAGTTATGTGACTTCGTGTAGCTCAGGAAGTAAGACCTCAGCTTTCATCACTCACTTGCATATGGACAGTAGTGCAAGTATTGCAGTCTTTCAGCATTGCATTTTTTTTCTCCTAATGCTTTTTCAAATTTTAAATTATGCAAAAAGCAAACCCTTAGTTCTGATTAAATGAAAAGTACGTTTGGGAAATGCAAATATGGATAATAATATTTCCACATATGGAGAAAGACTGAATCTCAAAGTGTTTGATACATACAGATCTTTTGAGCTGTATATCACAATCACTCAAACAGCAAAATGTTCCAGAAATGTGGACATTGAAGTAACTTTGAGATTTTAAAGTTCTGCTAAACAGTGGATCAAACATAGGTTTTCAGTTTTGAACTTGGAAAGATTTTTCAAATTTGCTGGAAAATCCATGTGAGAGAGAAGGGAGGAAGCAGCACCAGAAGTGAGACTGAAGGGCACACACCTTGTCAGTGCAAGTGTCCCACACGCCCGTCAGTGCGGTAAGTGCTCTGCAGCCAGTCCTCTGTGCAGCAGGTCAGAAACGCGAATGCCGGAGGGGTTGTGCCACAAGCGGACAGAGCAGTCCGAAAGGTAGCAAGAGTGGCAGATATTTTTCTAGCCCGACCTGATTTCATTGCATTGTAAGAACGCTGTCAGCTTGTGCTGGATACAGCGTCCCCAAGTTTTGTGTAGGTGTTCATTGAAGAGAGAAGAGTATAAGGTCCATTCATAGCTCATTAAAGTGAGAAAAGCAGTGGAGGCAGCACATTCATACACATACAGCTCTCATTCTTAGCCCTTTAAGCACTTAAGTGAGCTGAGATTGTGACTGTACAAAAGCAGGCATTTAAAAATGTGCTATCTTCAGGAAGGAATATGATTTTTTTTTATTATTATGGTAATGATAAGTTAAAAATCCATCACTGCTGGTTATTTCCTTGTAGAGCATTTTATTATGATTCCTCTGTCTAATGTGAATGGAAGCCCAATTCACATCTGCCCTGCCTGGGACTCTTTGCAGCAGCTCCTTCATCTTCACGTCTGCATTGCTGACAATTTTATAAGCTGCACCTAAGGATCAGCTCTCATCTAACAATGTCCCTGTTAAGTCTTCACTAATTTAGGCAGTCTTTTTCTCTTCTCCTGGTGCAGTGTAGAGACCCACCCACACACTTTAGATGCAAGACACCCCCCTCCGATTCTTCCAAGTTATAATTAAAAATAAATAAGTAGCAGAATGGATAATCAGAGATGAAAGGAGGAGGAGGAAAATATGACACAGTAAGAGGCACAGGTTGTGAATATGCTGGTAGTGCAATCATATCAAGTCCAGGGCATGGGCTGTCTACAAACTGTCAGATTACAGAGCCCGGCAAAAGCAAGAGCGAGCACCAGCCCTTGGTTGGACAGGAATCCAGGCCCAGCCCTTGCACTGTGCTGTCCACACTGGGCCATTGGGTGAACTGGTTATACCCGAACAGGGCTGGTGGCAAAGTATATCCTGACCTGTATGATTTCAGCTCTTGTCTGAAAAGGACACTTCAGCCCCTGAGGACATGAGGATCAGAGTCTGGCAAGGTCACACATGTTGCATGTGCTACTTGCAAACCTTGGAGGCACTCAGAGTTGGCATTACAGGAGGGATAAGGAACAAAGTAAAAGTGCCCTTTCTAAGATTTAAAGTGTAATTGTTGAATGTTGACTAAACCAATCCTTTGTTTCCTCCAGCTCATTTCATTCATGAACTCAGTCAATGCTCAAAGTTAGTTTCCCTCTGCTATTGTTTCCAGTCAAAATATATGGCTAGCTTATGGTCTGCTCTTCTGCAAACGTTGGTCTTTACACAACTCTTCTTGCTCCCTCATGTTTCCCACTTGACGTGGAAAGCAAACACTCCTTTCAGCTCTGGTTTTGCTAAACCAGACTGGGGTCTCTTCTCCATTTCTTTCTGTTCTGTTTCTTTCCAGTTCGAGATCATTGCTCTGGGATGTGCTGGAACTGCACACAGTATTCTACATGTGGTCTCATCGTCTGTGTGCCATTAGTATTCCCCTTATTTCCTTGTTGGAAATACTTTGCCGACACACCCTAGAATTACATATGTCTTTCTCATGTCTGAATCACACCTCACAGTTCACAGACATCTTCTGACAGCTTGATCACCCAGGCTCGCTGCCTCAGTTTTTCCCAACCAATCTGCATCTTATCAGCAGTGCATGTTTTTTATTCTCTAAAAGTGCATGCCCATTCATTTTTTACTAGCAAATTTCATACCAGTTCTATTACTCTGTCAAAGTCATTCAGTTCTCTCAGTTTAATGGTACAGGTGAACTTTAGTGAGATTCTCCCAATCTTTGTGCTGATGTCATTAATGAAAGTATTAAACAGGACTGGACTTGAAAAGATCTTGAGGAAAACCACTAATACCAGTCCTTCAGCCTGGTACTTCCTACACTTAGCTTTTTGATACTGTTTGCTGTCTCCATTTTTAACAATATTTTCATGTACACCCATTTGATGATTAATTTTTTCATTTGAGTCAGATGTGCTCCAGATCTGAAGATGTCTATACCATGGAATTCCTGAAGTTCCTATTTGAATTCTGCAGTTTGGACTCATCTTCACAACTACATAACACTGAGTAAATTTTTAGTATACTGTTGTAAGTTAGAGCTGTTAGAAACAAGCTCATTTTGTATGCAGGCTCACATATAATATTGACTCAACTGTTTTCTGCCTGTTCTCATAGTTAGAGGCACTCTTTCCAGTCAGATAATTTATACAAAGGTAATTATGAATATTTCATGTACTCACAATATATGGTTGGTGCAATTATCTCACTTTCCATTGCACTGACAGGGTTAGATACCAGACAGCTGTAGTTCCCAATGTCTTCTTTTACAACAGGAACAATTAGAACTGTTGCATTGTTTGATGAAAAGGCGTGAGTAGGGCCGGCATGGAGAGGCTTCCCATTTTTCATCCACTGGTAAACTACCCTTGTACCTTTTTCCACAGTACATTTTAATGTAATATTCCCTACATACTCCACTACCCCTGAAGATGGTTCAGTATATACAATTGGCCTTGTGACAGGAACTGTAAAATAAAGAGATACGAAGGGTTATAAAAGTGATGAGCCAGTATATTACAGTCTTCACTGCCAAGATGATACAAATAGCAGTCATCATCCTCTCTGGAAAGTACTCGGATTTCAAATTTTATTTATTAAACGTGGTTAAAGGTTGAAAGAAGAAGGCCATATTCTCAGCTGGTGACTGTAAGAATTGTTCTAGTACTTAAATAAAACTTGGCTGTTTATATTACTGGTAATACAACAAAGACTGCAGTCAGATACAGCATGGCCTCCAGCTCCTGCCTCGGAGGCAGATCCCTGTGGCCACAGAAATGAAAAGAGTGCACAGCGTGACGTTGCCCACAGCGTGTGACTTCCTCAGTACGGCTGCCTGCAGCTTTGCTGACACTGGGCACCACTGAAATACGCTGTCGATGCGGTCGTGAGGATGGCTGCAAACTGGGACGAGCATGGGAGTTAAATGGCAGCTACAACTTTGTCACGTCAATATGTCATTCATTTAATTATTTGAAGCCCAACAGTTACAGGGCTCCCTCTGTATAATCCATAACTTACAGTAGCCTCTTGTCTTTCTTTTAGAGTACTCTTTTCTATTTCCCTTTTTTTTTTTTAATATCCCCACTACAAGGAGCACAGTACAAAGAGGCAACCCTAGGAATTCAGATCTGGCCTTTTACTGACACAAGGTCACCAGCAAAAGTCAATGGCTCCTCTTTGGTAGTTACAGAAAGCAAAGGTAAAGTTGCTCAGAGAGAAAGACTATTTGAAAGTTAATGCATGATTGGTAGCACAGCAGAGCCTTATGAAACATTATTTCTTAGAAGTTTGTCTAATTTAATATTAATTATTGGTTTCTATACTCCTTCATTTTTTTACTGACGATTTGGAAATATTAGTCAATATATTAATTTTGTTTCAAGATGACATATTGTAGGATTCCCTGCAGCAGCTGTAGAAAAAAACATAACTTAATTGTTAGTATTTATTCAGGTATGGTTGGATTAAATTCTACACTATTATAACTAGATACTAAGAAGTAGTATTTCAAAACTTGCAATTTTATTTTAAAAATGAAGATACTATATTTTACTAACTTACCATCAACAGCTACTTGAATCTTTTGACTGGCAGCTATTGTCCCATTTCCACGGACATTGACTTTTACAATATAATTGCCCTCATCACTGATATGCAATGGATTGATCATCAAAGATGCATTTGGTGGTATGAGGGTAAACTTGTGCTGATATTCCAAATCTGGAACTACTGTTTGATTTACAGAGCCAAGCAAGTATTTTGGATTACTTTGAGGCCTCTCAAAAAGCCAAATTATCTGGATTTCAGGAGCCGTAGCGTTGAAATTGTAGTCAACAGTAAGATGGAGTGGTTGCCCCTCAATACCATGGATAGTATGAGACGGTACTGTCAGCTTTAAGGCAGAACAAATACCTGCATAAAAATGAGAGAACAAACAAATAAACAAACCCAAACCACAAATGGTCACACTGGAAAACTCAAATGAGAAATTCTCACAGAGCAAAAACTCTCAGAGTTAAAGCTTACACTTTTATTGTGTAAGATTTCAATTAAGACAGGGGCAAATTCTCATTGACCTCGGTGACATTGGATCTAGCTGTACAGCTCCAGCTTTAAAATATATGAAAAGCCAAAGGAAGGATATTTGCAGTTTCTGGGCAGAGGATCTTTTACTGTTGAAAGTCTGATATAAGGTCAAAGGTTTGCATTTACCTTAATGTTTAAAATATTTTCCCTTTAAAATATTTCCAATTTCTAGAGCCTATACTGTCTAACAGTCTTGGATTGCAAACTCAATTTTTAAGATTTTTTTTTCTGGGTTTAGCTAGGGAGAAATTTCTTACTGTTACTTTGGCAGTTATACTGAGAAACTGACTGAAAATCTAATGAGCAGCACTTCCATGATTTTGTCTGATTAAAATGATATATGGTTATTATTGCTGTCTGCACTGTACAGGCAAGACTAAATTCCAGAAACATTACTAAGCTTGCAAAAGTCTACTATTCCAATTTTAGGAAAGAGCAGAATTAAGGTTTGTTGTTGACGGATCTGCATGAAAGCAAAATTTTCAGCCACATTTTAAATCCTGTTCTCAGAGAATCCTGCCTCCATTAGAGGGGCAAAATAGGCCACTCGTGAGTTAATCCCGTGAGCTTTCCCATGTTTCATTTTCAAGTAATTTTTCATTGTGTCAGCTTTAGATAGATTTATTAACATTATTAAAACTTTACTCTTAGGACTGAGTGAGTGATTTCCACAGCACTCACAAGTACAGCAATGGTGTGAAGCGTTGACATTAATGAATTGATTTCACAACACCATTATAATTGATAAGATTTTACAGATGAGGAATTTATGCACATAGAAAAGTAACAGCAAAAATAGCCACTCATTTTGGATGACTGATTTGAAATATTAAGGACTGGATTTTTCAAAATACACATAAACAGATTTTAGTATGTTCAAGATGCAACTCCAATTGACTTCAGTTGCAGATCTGAGCACTCAGCTTCAGTATTGCTGAACACCACACCGCAAGTGCTAAGTCAAAACTCTAGGAAGAAAGCAATCTCTTATTAGTAATGACATGTAAAAAAAAAATCATTTAAGTAATCTGTCTATGCACTGCAAACTGAGAGAGAATGTACCACCCAGGGCAACATGCAATGCTTTCACCATGCACCATCTATTCCTTTCCTGCTAGTGAACATCTTCTTGACGTGCTTCCCAGTATCTGTAACAAAAACGTAACTCTCCTGCTGAAGTACATACACCTGGAAAGGGAGGCAGAGGGAGCTATGTGTGAAAAATATGTGACGGTGCTATTAAAGATTAATATAACTTTGTTTTTTGAATTTCCTACCTTCATAGCATTTGTCCTTATGACAAAAAGAAATTGCGACAAGTTCATTTGTGTCTAATTTCCTAGGTTATATAGCAGGAAAAGATAAAAATGTCAATTCAGTAGCATAATATGGTATCTGTGTATGTCTTTTGGGTTGGAACCTACAAATTTCACCGCACAGCTGTTTGGCCACTTGAGCTAATAGCAAAGAAAACTGTCGCTGGGGATCAGGGTAGGGACACAAAAAGGGGGTGGGGGTAACAGATGCAACATGGCAATATGTAATGCCAGTAATTAATGTTAGAGATACTCTGGAAGCACTTGAAAAGTAGCAGAGCAGAGATGCCATAGGAGGGGACTGGCTCATGGGTAGCCAGCAACATTGTGCTCCTGAAGGTGCTGCACAAAACCATCTCAGATCTACTAACTGTATTACAGGAAAAAAACCTATTGCTAAGAAATCTCTGGTCATATTCTGTCCATTCAGGAACTAGCAAGTTTTATAGTCAATACAAAGCCAGCTACAAAATCTACCCCAAAAAAGTAATTTTGTGGCTGGTTTCACTTTTCATAAAGCTGAGCAATACTATACTCCACTAGAGAAGTCAGTGCTCAGCATTTCTGAGGATATGGCAGGGAAACCAAAGGAAAATGTGGCAGAACACTATAGGGGTGATGTGTATAAAGATGGTGAAATCCCCTGACAGAAAGACTGGCAAACCCACCTTCTCAGGGGCTAAAGAAGAAGGAAGCAGAGGATTTCAGGTTGCATGGACACTGATGTGGAAAGGACGGTCGGGGGTCAGCTGAGACAGGAGAAGAATGGGACAAAAAGGGAGGAAGAGTGTAGAAAAATATGGAGAGACTTAAGTGGAGGATGCACGGGAGGGACATGTTTACACACCTAACTTTTTCTAGATCAAAAACCTCCAGCACATTAAATTGAAGCCTCTTTCCCTACCCTTTTTTAATAATATTTTTCTAATGCTGCACAACTCTTACGGACTTGCTAGACTCTGGTTAATGGGAGATTAGTTTTGTTGGTTGTAACATTTCTCAGAGCCAAATTCCCTCCCTGAGAACGTTACAATACAAATCAGATTTAAACTGCTGTTGTCCATTTGAAAAAAAGACCGCAATTCCTCAGTAAAATCCTTCAAAAAATATTTAATGTTGGAAATATATTTCATACAACACATCAAATATGTTTCAATTTTTAAATCTCCTTGAATGAAGTTAAAACCATTTCTCAAACACTGGGAGATCTGTAAATGACCAATTAAAAGATCTGTCCATATCCTTCCTCATTCTTTACGCATGACATTTCTCAATTTTTGGGCTTATCTAGCTGTCAATAAGCGATTGTGCTGTGGGACAAGAAGCCAGTAACAGCTGCAGAGTAATCATAAAATATGTATAACAAATAATATTTCTCACAGATCTGTTTGTGCAGAAAATTGGTAAAAAACAAGCAGGTCTAGTGAGCACAAGGAAAACTAGGACCACCAGTAGAGAAGGTATCACCATAATAGAGTAAGAGAATTATGCCTGGAAAACTTAATTTCTTCTCAGGTAAAAAATTTGCAAATAGAAGCTGTAAATTAACTTGGTTCCACTTGACTCATGGGGAAAAGTGGCTCCATGTAGCAGGCTGGACAGACATTTTGGTTATCAGTTAAGCAAATTCTTTTAGCAAAGACCAGAGGCGGTCAGGGAAGAAACCCTGTTTTCCCCTGGAGTCCGTTTGGGAGTGGCTTTATGTGAGTGTAGGCTGTGCTGCTCTCCTGGGGTGATTTCGTGGAGTGCCATCAGCACGTGGGAGCTCCTCCGCGGCTGGCAGGGCCAGGGGCAAGGCAGGCTGAGGTTCGGAGGGGCTGGTATTAGGCAATTGTGCTCTGTTGAAGGCTAGGGTTTTACAGGAGCAATGCTGGGAGACTTCTGGCTTTAACAGAAGTCAAATTTTTGCAGTCTGGAATCTCAGACTAACTTCAGGAGTTTTGATTTTTAGGTAAAACTGAAGACTGTTATGACTAATCCTTGAATTAATGCAAATAGTGAAATCAAGCCAATGTGCCGAACTCTTACTTCATCCTCATTGGGCACAAATTCCATATAATTTAAGCCTATCTCTATAGCTTTCTAAATATAATACACATTTTTCCAAGACAATGGCATTCCAAAAACTAGTTTTTGTATAATAACTGTAAGGCAAGTGGGTTGAACCAAAATGACCTCCATGTGGGGCTCAGTGCTTTGCTTCCATCTGACTTTGCCATCGCCAGTATTAGCAAGCACAACAGAATCGTTGTTGACATAAAACAAGGGCTGCAGCTTTGGTTTAAATAAAAAACTATGACATAACTTTTGAGTTTATGGCATAAACTCAAACCTGCTTAGCGAGGTTTTATCATTCTCTGAATTTAACATGCACATCTCCTTGTCAAAGTGAGTTTGGATTCTCAACTGCTTTTCACCAGTGTTCGCTTAGCTCTTCCGCTCTTCAGAAACCCTGAATTTGGACTAAATGTCATTTGATCAGTGGCAAATATGTTCATTTATGAAACAAAGAGATAGAATGTACCAGGATATCTGCAATTCCTATACCCCGCAGTTACAGCAGCAGGAACTTGGGCATACCCTTCCCCATTTGGGGATTTGTGCCCAAGAACAAGTTCCACTGAGCTTTCTCGCCTCTGAGGTCAATGTCTTCGGTGGGCTTTGTGTCATGCCCAATTCTTGCCATGATATAAAGTACAAGCTGCACATTTTCCATACTAGGAAACGTGTATCTCTGAGCAAGGGTATACGATCAGACTTCCTGCTGAACAACTGTGTACAATAAAGCACTCTGCTTGCGTACCAGTATCTCTTGCAGGATTTTAATACAAAATGTCGAACAAATTTGTAATGTAGGTAAAGTGAATATTCACTTTATTTTTTTATCAAAGAGTGTTTTTATTTTTAAAGAAGAAATCTGATAATCTTCATATAAAACTGCAATTGTTACTAAGCCAAAACTCTTGGCAAAGTGTTTAGTTTAAAATCAAGGAAACTAGGTGACAGTATATGAAGTTCAAAAATAAGAAAAAAGAAAAATTGTCCTTACACATGAATGAGTAGAGGATGCACTACATTTGTAACAGTATATATTTCCTTTGTTGATATTTACAAAAACAATTAAATACAGAAAAAGTGAAATACAAGAGTCTGTAGAAACGTAAGCTTATCTAACATTTGATCACAGGATATTCCTGTCAAAGTGCATAGAACATCTATATTTTTTATCAACTGCATGGATAACAAATGTATACATTCTTCAGTTGATTGAAAGCTTAATTTAGTTTTAATACCAAGTAAATTTAAATATTAAATTTTCCCTATTAACTGTAAGGCATCATAATGAACCAAAAAATAATGTATCAGCACTGTCTCAACATAATGCATTTTTAAAAAGACGTGTAACAGCTTCTGTATAAACTTTGGTTCAGAATCTGTCCAGCCTTACTTGTTAAAAAGAATGCACGATGTATATATTACTTAATAAAATGTGGCAATAGATATGCAAGCAATGCTTATGTTTTATTTACAGGTTATACGTAGTGCTAATTTTTGTCAGTTGCTAAAATTATCTAGTTCCACTCATAAAACAGTGTGACGCTATCTGAAAGCTTTTTAGGCTACCTTCTTAAAAAAACACATCCGACAATGCCACAGAAATATCTTTAAATTTAGAAGTATAAAACTAATTCACTTTTCCACAATAACAATCAAATATAATTCATACCATTCCTTACCTACAAGCAGAAAATATATTTTGCACTGTAAGTCCCAAAAGAAGTTGGCTAAGGGGCTCCATGAAAGCATCCTGTCCCACACAAATCCCACCTTCTTCTTAGCACTAAGCCAGGGCTTGGACCTGCAGCTGCTGCTTTATTTGCCAGGGAAATCAGCAATGAGTTAACAGGCCCTATCCTGTCCCCTGCCTTATGTGATTTGAATATGTGTATACAAAGAACAAAGGGAGTGGAGCACCTGTTAGATGAGCACCCATCTTCATTGCCTCTGACTTTATCGGAACCCCTCCCCGGCAGTCACAGCAAATATGACGTAGAATGTAATAAATGAGGTGCGGAATACAAAGTACGTTCAATTAATAAAAATAACTGAATGTACCCAATGTACACGTTATAGAGGTATTAACATTCTTTAATTACCATTTCATGAAAAATAGCGTGCTGCTAGGTGGTTCTGCTTATTTCAAAGTAGTAGTCAGATTTTTTTTTCAGCTCTTTTTCAGTGACAGCCTCCCCTTTTCTGTTATAAAAAATACTAAGAGCAAGACTCTTGCTTAAATTTTTTTTGCACTTTCGAGCCTGTAACTTTTCTGTATTCTTTTCCTTAGCATAAGCATAACTTGGTGATGATTTTGTTCCCTTTCAGTAAACAACATGTAATGTGAAGTGCCTCTCAGGTATCTTCTAACAAAGAATCCTGTGGCCAGAGTGGACAGCTTACTACAGTTGTTGAGTTAGCTGCCGATTACTGTTTATTCTGCATTAACTTACATCGGCTTAATTAATATTAATAGTAATGTATGATTTGGATTTTGTCCAAAGCTGTCCCTCACCGTACAAATCTTATCAGCAGCAAACCAGGCAACCTCCCACAATTGCATGTGCAGTAACAGTTTGCAACAGCAAATATTTGCATCGACAGGGATGGTTTATCCAAAGAAAAACACACTAAGTTTTTGCTATACAGCACTTATGCTGATTATTATGGATTAACAAATATTAGGCCAGGGCTGAATGCCCAATTTTTACTTAAGGGAGGTGAAAATACCCAGATCCTTCTAGAATTCTTAGCAGCTCTGTACAATCAAATGTAAGAAACATGAACATTATTTCAGGTTAAAAAAAAAAAAAAGTACAGCATTCCCACCAGAGATAACGCCACCACCTGACATGAGCCAGTAGATGAAGACGGTATTTTGCATATTCCCAAAGGCTTCCTGGGTCCACTGTCCTGCCCCTCCTGAATGCTGCCGTTTATAACTTGCTTAACACACTTAACAGTAGGCTAGATATATCAAATTGCAACCTTTTATAAAACCTGAGTTAGAAATTATTATCTACTTGGTTTCACCATGTAATTGGACACAGGTTCCAATTAATTTCTAACTTAAATGAATGGGACTTTCACATCAGGATAAAGACTCTGTTGGTGTTTTAAATGTCCTATGCGTGCAAAGAAAATTAAAAAAAGAAGAACAGATTAGCAAAGTTATATTATTCAAGTGTGTCCCCTTATTTCCAGCATTTGGATATGCTCCTGATGTCATAAATATGCTGCAATTTTTTACACTGAATAACTTACACAAATAAAGTGGATGCTAAAAAAGTACATTATTTTTTCTGTAGAATTCTATCCTGTGCTGGTTGTTAAATGGCATTTAGAATTAATCAAACCTCACTCATTTCTTTTTAATAAAAGCAACTTTATTTGCAACAGTAACATCCTGAATACTTTTGTTATTTCTTCAAATTTTAATTATTACTAACAAGTAACTTTGTTATGTGCTAAATTTGTTAGAGGTTTTCCACAGAAGTGACGATGGATTATATTCCCAACGGTAGCCAGAAGTAATGAATTCTTGCTAAAGAATGCAGGGAGGGGACCGCTGGTCCTGACTTCGGCTAAGCAGTGAGTAACACGCCTGCTTTTAGCTGTCATACCCTGCAACAAGTGTCGGCGTTTAGGCTGGGCTGGCCACTACACAAATGACAGCGGAGGGCCTAAATAATAATAATAATGGGGTTAGGAAACGCGTGCTGAGCTGACCTATGTGCAGACTCCAGTAATTCCAAAAGGAAAGACAACCTTTTCTGCAGGTATTGCTATGCTGCAGTGGATGTGTTGGTAGCTTTAGTATTGAATATCATCTCCAGTTAAGCAAAGATTATAGGACAAATTCTTCCTTTTTTCGTGTCGATATAAAACAGATTTTTAAAGTTATCAGCTTTTTATTTCAATTGAGATCTATACAGCCGAAACGCAGAGACACAGAAGCCTATTCTGGCGATGCAAAATGGCACCACCGTGAACAGGCCCAACAGCCTTTTGCATAATGCCTGAAATAACTCGAGGCAAACAAAAAGTGGTCATTGTCCAAGTGTATTTTATAGCTAGTCTGTCTCTTTAGACAGTGCCTCATTTTGCCTTCTCGGATAACTGCTTTCAAAGTCTAAACATCCCGCAAACCCCGGAGAAACCTTGGGCCCGCTGGGCCACCAACTGCCAGCCCAGGTGCTCGCCGCTACGAGCCTAACGAAGAGGCCAAGGCAGAAGGCGGCGTTTGGCCGCCCGAGTTTAGCAGCGCTGTCGAACAGCAGGCTACCAAACCACCAGCTCCTTCCACCGCTCCGGAGGGCTGCCCCAGCCGCACCGGAGCCGCCCTCCCGCGGCCCGCAGCCCTTCCTCCCCCGCGGCCCAGTTCCGCCTCCCCGGGCGGAGGCGCCTTCCGCAGCCACCGCGGCGGGTCCTGCCTCCCCGCTCCCCGGGACGGCCTCCGCCCCGCGTCGCCTCACGGCGCCGCCGGCCCGGCCCGTTCCCCCCTCACGGTGCCGCCGGCCCGGGCTGCCTCCGCGCCTCGCAGAGCGGAGCCGCCCCAGGGCTGCCGGCGCCAAGCAGGCGCTCCGCGGCGGAAGGAGCCACCCCAACCCGCTGCCTTCTCGGGTGCCCGCCCTCCCGGCCGTGCTGACGGGGGTTGTAGTTGGGCGCCGCCGCCTGAGGACTACCGATCCCAGGGAGCAGCGGGCGGGCTCTGTCAGGTGGCGTCCAACATGGCTTCCCCGTGCCCGCCGGCGCCGGAGTCCGCGGCCGTGCGGGGCTGCTGAGGGCTTTCGGGGCGGCGGCGGTACCGCTACCGTCATGCAGAAGATCAAGTCGCTGATGACCCGCCAGGTGAGCGGCTCGGGTCGGGAGGCCAGCGGGGCGGGGGGTGGTCCCGGGCTCTCCCCGGGGGCGCCGTGCCTGGGCCCACGGCGAGGGTAGGGGGCGGGGTGTGCAGCCGTGCCCGGGCACCCCGGTGGGCCGCCGGGGCGCGGGCGTCGCCCTCGGCCCTGCTGGTGGGGAGAGGGAAGTGTTGGTGTGCATTAGCTCGTGGTACGCATGCATCCAGCTTTTTTTCCCTCTTTAAATCAAGAAATGGAAGCGTGGACAGGTGCCAGCACGTAGCTTGTGCCGTAACAGACAAATTGGCGCTGAAGATGACACGACTGGGCTGTGTCCGTTTCCTTTTTTCACGTACGATTTTGGAGCGCTGGGCCGTGGCACTGTAATGTGGCGTTGTCCGATAGCAAACGCTTTGGATCAGGAGGGAGGCAAGGCTGCGGCGGTGCCGGGGAGGTATTTGGGTGGGCACATACTGTGTGTGTGCTGGAGTACTTACTGTGTTTCTGTTAGCCCGCTTCTTTGTACCAGTTGTCTCTAGGATTATGTAGATCTAGTCTACGTTTGGACCGGTATTTCTAAGGTTGCGAGCCTTTTTAAAGGAGTGCCTTAGAAGAGCATTCAAGTCATTCACATATGTGAAATACCTCTAAAATGAAGCCTGTTTCCGTATGTGTCTAAATTTGAGAACTTAAAAAATCACTCGAGTCACCCACTGCATTGGATATTCTAGGTGGTTATAGACAATGGTTATGGAAACTTTTTTTTTCTGAACTATGTCCTCAGAGTTGTGATGCTTATGCAGGAGACAGGGCTTAAATGGAGATGGGCAGGGAAGCTGAATATCCAAAGTAATGCTCTGCTCCCCATCAGTACAGGGGTAAATGATCAGTTTTCAGCTTGACTAAGAGGAGCTGTGGGAAGCCTGCCCATTGTGGAAGTGTGGTCTGAAAATGATGCGACTTACGCAATTTTCAGCCTTTGGGAAGGATTAAGTTACCTTTAGCATTTGATAAGTGAAACTTGTTACTGCTGCTGAAGATAAGCTTCTAGTACTGCAGATTTTTGAGAGGATGTGTGGAAGATTTCATGTGAAGTATGAGAAGCTGCAGCAGTTGTTTGTTGCCTTGAATTTCCAGTGCATAAAGGTGAGTCGCCTTTGGTGGTGGTAACTGGAAAGGAAGGATATTTTGAAATGAGGTGGAAAGAAATCTGAGAATCAAAACTAAAATGAAGAGGCTTTTCATCCTAGGAAGATGAAACAATTGTAAAATATAGTAGTTACCACTGAAGCGATGAGCTTGTAAAACACTTTATCAGTTTCAAAGGATAAATACCAACTTTTCTCATCAACCACTCGCATAGTAATTGCATAGGTACTTTTGTTGCAAAGAAGGCATAGGCACCCAGGGCCTGAAAGGGGCTTGGAAACAGTACTGTTAGCATCAACCACAGGAGCAGGAGGGAAATCTGCCTGAAACTCATGGCTCAGGTGAATGCCCTGAAGTCTCAGTGGAAGTTGGACTCAGAACTGTATCTGAAACTTGAATGTTGAGATTCACCTCTGCCTAGGGAGCTGGCAGAAAATGCGCTAAGCGTCATGTTCTGTGATACTGCTTCATAAAATTGTGAATGTGTTGGATATTCAGCAAACACATACTCAGCTGGTTAATTGATGCTTCCTGTGCAAAGCTTCCGTGTACCAGACCATATTCTATTTATGTGGCTATATGTGTTTTAAAGAGTAATAATTATATAAATTATGCATCTTTTTCAGTTTAGTTATGCATAAGGAAAACCAGTCCTAATAGTGTTACATGGTAAATAGACAAATATGCCATCAGGCAAAAATAATATAATTTTGCTACAGAGTAGGTGGCATTTAACTTGAATTTGATTATTTGATTCCATTGAACCATTAAGTCAGTGGAACAAAGTATGTGATGTTTTTTGGACACGTGCATTTTTAAATTTAACATCTGGAAGTGGAGAGGAGGATATAAGTAAACTTTCTGAAGGGAACGTTAGTGAACTGTATTGAAAAGGTGTATATATAGCAGCATAAAGTTGGAAATGCTTAGATGTTTGAGGACCATAATTTATACACCAGTGGTCTTACTTAAATGTTTATAGTATTAGGTCTTAGTCTCCAAGCCTCATGTCAGTGTAATTTATTAAAGGACTTGCAGGTATATATTCAACACCAGGTAAGACTCGTGCAGTTTGATTGCAAGATATGTAAAGTAATCAGTCTTAACTGACTATTAAAATTCTTTTAAAGGGTCTGAGAAGTCCTCAGGAGAGTGTTCATGACCTCAGTCCTATTGAAAGCTTTCGGATTCCTTGTAAGGTACGACACACAGTCCCTCCACTCCCACCCCCTTCATTTTTAGTTTTTCATTTTATAGTTTAATGACACTTAGTTGTTTGTTTCTTTTTTTTTTTTTTTCTTTTAACACCAGGTTTGCTGTTGTTCTTTTTGACAGTTTTATTTCTTGCTGAAAATCTTTTAAAATATTTTAATGAAACAATTAAGAGCTGTGAGGCAAAACAGTTCACCAGCCCAGAATGAACTTGCATCAAAATTTCTTTCTTGGAACTTTTGAGTTGTCACTGGATGCTGATCTTAATATTATCTAGGTTTCCTGCTGGACTGAAGGAAAAAAAAACAAGAAGGAAAAAGAAAAGTGCCTTTTTTTTTTTTTAACTTTGGAAAGTAGATGCTATATGGGTAGCCTGTGTAGTTCCAGTCTTGATATTTAGTCTCTTCATGGTTTTGGTTCTGTAAGTATATTTTGTAGTTTCATAGTTTTAATCTTCAGCATATATAATTAACTTCATGTTCTACTTTAAATGTTGTAGCTTTATAATAATAACATTTTTTTGGCTTTTTGAGGGTCTCACTACGTAAATGATGCCAGTTCACTCTTGTCTCATAAATCACGCTGAGTAATCTGGGTGTGAGGGAACGATTGTCACAATATTTGACTTCTCCTTATACCCTGTTGATCTGAGGGGATGATTCACAAGACTTTCTGTGAATGTTGTTTATTATTTTCTCCTAATTTGGACTTTGTCTTTAACTAATGAGATATTTAAGTTACTGACTTGAATTTGGATGCCTTATTTTACAATAGCTTTAAAAAAACCCAAACAAAAAACTCCTTGTGTTTCTTTGTATAAGTACTGTGTAATATGTTGCTTGTGCCGAGGCAGACCAGAAAATCAGCGTTACTGTATATTTAAAAAAATCAAGTAACAATCTTTGAATTGGTACATAATACTCTGTTAAACAGCAGCCAATACGTTGATTTCAAAGAGCGAAAGTATTCAGTTGCAGCAATACTGAAAGAACAGTCTTATCTCCACGGCTTAGATTTCAAAATTGCAGATTCCTGCCACCCACTGAGCATCCAGTTTCAAACGGTCTTTTTTGCCAAGTTGTCTATCCAGGTAAAAGTAGATGTAGGGTATCTTGGCTGGATTTCCATTCTTTAATGGTTAGATGTTATGTGTCTGGTAAGCCTACACCTTGTATGACTAACAATGGGAAAACAAATACCTGTCAATAATTTGTAATTTTTTCATACATCTGTGTCAAACTTGTAATGTGAAAACATTATCTGCAACTGTTCTGCAAACAGAATCTCATTGTAGTTATGAATTCTGTGCCTGAAAAGACAAGATTGCCACAACACTTGAACTTGTCACCTGATTTTTTTTAAAGCTGATAAAATTGCAGTATTATTCTTTTCTGTGCCACAGAATAAGACTTTTATATTTTTCAGTCTTCCAATACATTTTTTTCCCCTTCCAAAATGTTTTGGGTGAGTAGTTCTCAAAATTTTGAGGTACTTACGTTAACTTTTTGCTTCTCAACAAGCTGTATTGAGTGAAACTCTTATAATGTTACATGACTATGTGATTAAATGAGAACATTACGTCATAAGAATCTTGAATACAATTACTGTGTTTTGATCAGTATAACTCCTGGCTACAGTCCCAAGCTATTTGTCATGGTGACTTTACTTCCAGCCCTTTTCTTTTGGAGGAAGGATTTGTATCGTCATGCCTCCTTAACTTTGCTAAAACCTTTATTGTAGGATTTTACTTTTCAAATGATGAGACATCGGATGAGGCGCTGTAATATGTCTGCTGTCACTGTAAGCATAGATTCAGATACCCTTTCGTGAAAACAGTAGTTTTTTGGGGTGTGTGTGGGGGAGATATGGTCTGTGTTTGTGGTATGAGTAACTGTCAAGGAGATTAGGTTTCAGTGCTGTACAGAAGTTGAAAGTCATTGAGCTTGTGGATATTTGTTTTGAACTGAAGCTATATGCAATGCCATGGCAACATACTGATGCCACAAATCAGAATTACGTTACAATTATAGGATCAAGCAGCTTTGCTGGCTATAAGCTAATGCTCTTCAATAATTATTTTATAATGGACAAGTTTGATAAAGGGAATTCACTTTTGAATGCAAAAGTAAAGACTACAGAAAAGGTGCAGATTTTTAAAGGCAGAGTAAAAGTGTGACTTCATAATGTTGCTCTCTGCTGCCACATTTTAGTAACTGTTTTTGTTTACATCTTGAATAACAAAGGTCTCAAGCTCACCAGCCAAATACTGTTTTGATGATAGAATGGTTATGATGCTGCACTTTCATCACACTTTTACATTCAAAGTGGTATCTCCCGATTGGTTTAGGGCAAATGTTACTGGAAGTTTCAAGCTGAGTTAAAGCCATAGAGAGGTGTACAGCATGAAAGGCTGCAAAGCCAGCATGAATTACTGGAAAGAGCACAAGCTGTCGATAGATAATGCTAACTCTAGGGACAAACCCATGTTTTTGAAATGGAGAACTGTCACACTAGTTTGGAGGTCAAATAGGAAATATGGAGCACAGGGAGAAGAACATGTTGACATTGCATCTCCTGAGGGGAAAAACAGCAAAATTCTTTTGGGTCTTGATATCTGTAAGTTGTTGATTTGCTGACTGGTGGCTTGCTGGCATGTATGTTAAAGTGATGACTGTGCTCCTTAACTTTTTATTTTTAAACAATTTTACAGAATACGTCTGAGTGTATGCACTCACATTAACCAGTACTGCAATAAGTTCTGCAACCACCTTGAAAAATTTTAATTTGTTTCCGTCATATGAAGCCAAATCACCAGCAAACTTTTTTTACTTGTATTACAGACTCATACTGTCAACTTCATCACACAGAGAAATAAGCGTATAATAGTTTAAGTGTCATATAGTCTGTAGATAAGACAAATCTGAACTGCAAGGCAGGATTTCTAGAAGAGAAAGTTGTCTGCAGAGGGATTTCATATCTTTTTTGATTGAGATGCCTTACTTCATCTGTGTGCCCTGATCACCCTGAGGAGCTGTAATTCCTTTTGAACCATTCTGTTATTGTCAGCTTTTTTGTTTCCCAAGCTGATAACGGTTTCATTTAGTAGATTCTGTCACAGAAGGGTGAGATAGGTATTTTGTACACTTGAATTCAAGTGTGTGGGGTTAATAATGAGTTGACTGAATTAGGTTATGTTTATCTTGATAATAATCAGCTCATATGCAATATACAAATATTAGTTGACTTTGTGGCTTGTGGTGGTAAACAACAATGAAAGTTTATTTTTGTTGCTTTTCCTGTAGATACAGAAGTGTGGTTTTCATTGTCTGTGTGGGTTTCTATTTCCCCAACAGTAGCTGAGTGTTTTTCAGGAGTGCATTAAGTGGTGGTGTGACTAGTATCAGTTCTATGGATCAGGCTTTGTTGTTCTCTCCATGAAGAGAATTGTTCTCAAGTGTAATGTTTGTTTTGGTAGAGTGACAGCTTTTTAATAAGTATTCTGTATACGTACTGAAGAAGGAAAGATCAAAAGAAGGTTCTGGGCATTTCATGTGAAAGATAAGGGAATACCACAAACTTCCTCTTGGGACTTCCTTCCCTAGCTGTGGATTAGCTGGAGGAGCAGAAAAAAGAAGTTTTGAGGTGAGTTTGTAGATAGTTATACATACATTATGACACATATATAATACATAAATATATTCTTTATACAGATAAAATTAAAAGACTGTGTATATAGATAAAAAAATACTTTTGTACATTATTTATTTCATGATGGTAGGATGTTGCAGTGTACCTGCTGATTGAATATGTTGAGCAGGGCCCTCATCCTGGTATTTAGGATTAGCTTTTAACATAGGTATTACCCAAGTTCAGAACGGAGGGATGTAAATCAACAGCTTGTTCACTGGTGTGTTTTTGGCTCCTGACAAAGAAAGGGAGGCTGTGTCCAAATGAGTCCGGCGCAGAATTGGCCCCTGGCACTTTCTGTGTAGAGCTGACATTCAGCTTTTGATTAGGTTGGAAACTTTTTGGATTTCTTTTTTTTTTTTCTCTGAGTTGTATCAGTTAATTTTTTTCAACGTCTTCGCTTCCCAAGTCTTTTGGTTGATAGTGACTCGAATGCAGAAGGTGTTTGCTTCAGCTCTCTACCAGTAATGCTTCATTCAACAGAGCAATATTGGATGCAGTGTTACAGGCAGTGTAGAATACAAGGAGAGTGTGAGTGTGACGCACTAGGAAATAGCTGGGTAAGTCATCTGAAACTTGCCGAACTGCATTTCAGACGAGTCTGCAATGAAATGACTCTTCTGAAATATATATCAAGGAGTTTGCCACAGGCTCCTAGACCTGTAAACATCATAGAAAAGGAAGGCAAAATGATGTGAGAAGTGTGTGGACGCAAACACTGTGTTTTATTTAGGAATGGCTTCTTCAAGTATGGAAAGCTGTCAGACAGATAGGTGTGTTTTGTTTTTTTCTTTTTTTTTTCTTTTAGTTTTTTTTTCTCTCCTCGGAAACTGTCTTTCACTGATCTATTTAGGTGGCATTATGAAAGAGAGACCTGCTGCTTAGAGTTGCACTAATCGTAACCTGAAAGGAAATACGTTTGACAGGATAAATTGTCTTTCCATAAAAGTATGATCATGGCAAAAAGCACGATACTGGCAAAAAAATGTGCACATTTGGCACCACAAATGATGCAAGTTTTATATAGGAGGTGAAGTCTCTCGCTGAACAAAACCTCAGAAGAATGAGTAGCCCATGAAACAGCATCTTAGGTGGCTGTGTTGGCCCATTATTGCTTGGAGAGTTCCTACTGCTGAATGTGTGTATTAACCTGGGCAGGTGGATTGAAATGATGACTATGGGGTCCACCTTGCCAGTGTGCTGCTCTTCCTGGTCTCCTATGTATCTAATTGATTCAGTTTAGCAGTGGTGAAGTTCTCTGTGATTATCGTCATCATTCCCTCCGTCTCAATTTTTTATAGTTTTTTTCTATTCAGAATAGCACTTAGAATTGCTGAATTTACGTGAAATTTACTGGCAAGTGTGTTTTAATGTTGATTTTTTTTAAAGGTAGATATTTAAGTGGCAATCGTTAGAAAAGTTTTGAGGTGGAAAAGCGCCTTGAGGGATTTAATGGAGCTTCTCTCTCTCTCTGCCTCTGCAGAGTGTGTGAGTACGAGCTTCACAGTTCTAAATCTGGTCTTCCCTGAGGCCCCTGAAACTATGGGCTTTATATATATATATATATTGTAAAATTTTTTTGTATCTCTTATTGAAGGGATGAGGATAATTGAATATCAGCAAATAAACTGTAGCCAAGGACGTTTGCTTCCTTCAGTGGTAAGTGAATAGATTGGTCTTGAGCATGTTAGTTATTTGAAACCAGTGGAGCACGATGGACTGGAAGCTGCAGTTTATCATGGCATAAAGTCTGGTGGCAGGTAGTTTAATGTATATGGGAGCCCTGTCCATTTAATAAATATTTTCCTAGGTAGTGTTTTGGAAGAAACCCTGAGATGAACGGTATTTCTGAGACAGGATAAAATGGCTTCTTAGCAATTTTCCTAGCCACATTGTCAGCTTTATTTTTAAGCTGAAAACTGTCATCTTCTACAAAGAAAAAAAAAATTGATTAGGTTTCATTGAAGTGCTAATATTAAAAACAATCCTCCCAATTTATTATCACGTGGCTCTAAATCCAGAATATGTCCATGATGGCTTTCTTAATGCATCTTCAGGGGATGTCGATCATCATTGACCTATGGCATTGACATATCGTTTCACCAATATGACAACATATCAATAGTCTAGAAATCCAAATGATCCTAAAGATTTCTTCTTAGGTTTAGTTTTTCTTCTTTTTTCTTTTAACAAACAACTGTGCAGGAACTTGTAGTGAAACATTAGATGATAAATTAGATTCCATTTGCAACAGTTCGTTGGACACATTAAGCTGACCCTGTTGCCTTCCTTGGATAATTTTTAATTTTAGTCTTGTATAGCTAAGGCTCAATGTACTGTAAGATGTTAAGCTAATTTATAGAGGGATGTGCAGCATAAAGCTGCCATTTGTTAGGGAGTCCAGAGGGAAGTAATTTTTTGTTTGTTTGTTTTAAAGGACAGGAACACATATGGTTAGATAATAGATTTTTGCTTTATAAATTAAATAATTGCAAGAGTAGTATGCCATTCAATCTGAATGTGTGTGTACTCTGCCAATCCATGCGCCCTCATGTGATGGAGACTTAAAAACCTTAGATTAAAAAGTTGAAAAAGACTCTAAAGGGGCTGTTTTTCAAGAATCTTTTCATTCTCATCTCCCATAACCTGCCCTCCTCTCCTCTGTTTCTCATGCTTGTAGTAAAGCTGAAACGTGAGGTGGAAAGGCATCACCACGGAGTTAATTGTGTGGCTGGAGCGGAAGGGACGTGTCTGCCTGTGGTGCCATTGTGGTGCCGCTGGCTTTTCCCTGCCACCTTCCTGCAAACTTGTCGTGTCGGTACTGTCACTGTCAGTGCCACGCAGCTAACCCAGCCTTTGCCCGTGTCTGAGCGAGGTGCTGTTGTGGCTTGTGGCGTTGCGGAAGCGTGTTCGCCAAGAGCAGGGCCGTGCTCAAAACCCGTTTTTAAGAGCTTGCCTAAAGAATAGCATCATTTTGCTTTGTTATTGTTATTTATCGTTGTTATATTGTTATTTATGTGTATTATTTCCTTATTCCTCTCATGTCTGTCGGTGCACTCCCTTCGTCCGTGCCTCCTTCCCTTGCACAGCCTCCTGCGGGGTGCGTGTGTGGTTGGGAGGTAGGTGGCTGCCTTCACCCCGTGGGGCGAGGCGGGTTTCTCCGTCTGGCCGCAGGGCAGCCAGCCGCCGGCGGGAAGTGGCCGTGGTGGCAGCGGCCGAACCAGGCGTTTTCGGACAGTCCTTCTGTGGAGATCGGAGGCGCTTTGGGGCCTCACGGGAGAGGAGGAAGGTGGCTCCTGCATGGCTTTTCTCCGGGTTACACCCTCTCTGCACCATCTCGGCTTGAAGCCGCCTTCCAGCTGCGGCGCCGCCCGTGCTCCAGCGGGCGGCGCTCAAGCACCGCCCGGCGGCAGCGGGCCGGGGCCGGGGCCGGGGCCGGCCTGCGGCGGGGCGGCGTCTCGGCCACGCTTTCCTTCGGCCTCGATTGTGCCCGCTTTGAAATCAGGTTGAAATTCGGTTTTCTCTGTATCGGAGCCTTTGCTTTTGGCTCCCTCAGGCGCCACCCCCCCACCCCCCCCTTCTTTTTCTCTTTTTCCTGCAAGAAGTTTCTTTTCATTATTTCTAAAGCTCTTTCAAACTGTTCGCTCATCAGCCCTTGGCTGCCTTTAATTGTGTAGAGGAAAAGCACCTTGTTTTTTAATAATCTAAAGAATAAATACTTTATCATCTAAGAAGAAATTCTTTACTCTGAGGGTGGTGAGGCACTGGAACAGGTTACCCAGGGAAGCTGTGGAGGCCCCATCCCTGGAAGTGTTCAAGGCCAGGTTGGATGGGGCGTTGAGCAACCTGGTCTAGTAGGAGGTGTCTTTGCCTATGGCAGGGAGGTTGGAACTAGATGATCTTTAAGGTCCCTTCCAACCTAAACCATTCTATGATTCTATGTATTTATAATGTTGCTTTGCCTCGTGACATGTACACGTTGACCTTATTTCAACTGATGTATAAAATAAGAAAGTTAGTGGTTGTTTAGTCAATTAATCTAAAATCTGATGCATCTCGCTGATGAAATAAGCCCTTGAGCTCTTGGTGTTGAAAATACTGGCACCTTGTCCCGCTGTAACAACTTGGTGCTGTTGGGAGGCTTGGGATCTTTACGGGACACGTCAGTCCACTGGATTGCTTCAGTAGGGTTAAATTCCAATTTGATCTGTTTTATCTTGATTTTTGGTGAAAGAATATCCTGGCACTTCTCCCTCTGATAAAGGGTCTCTGATAAAGGGTTTTCATTCCTTTGGTGGGAACAGCCTCCAGGAGAGGGCTAATATTACTTGAAATGTCCAGTATAGGAGGGGAAGAGGAGGCTCTGGCTCAGTCCTTGGTTTGATGCTACCAGTGGAAGAAACTGGACTGTTGAGAAGACCTTCCAAGGGAGATCGTGACAGCAGGGAAGGGGATATTCACCTCACGAATACTAGCTTTCAGAAAGCTGGCCCCGCATCTCTGCTTAGACCGCTCTGGTAGTTGGAGAAAAATCTGAAATGTATTAATTTTGTGCAGAGAAGGCAGACCTGTTCTGGTTTTTCCTGTAAATAAATTCAAGTGTTTAATGGCATGACTTTTATTAAAGTGAATTCTGAGGGCTGAACTGAAAAGTTAGACATTTGTAGTGACACTGTTTACCTTATGTTTATGAAGATGGTTCTTCTGGTTTAAAGAAATCAGGTTTTATTTGTTATGTTTTTGTGAGGTTTTTTGCTTCTGGAGAAATAGCCTGCCAATTTAGTTTATTATGAGAATTTGTAAACTTCAGGAGGAAAAAACTGTGGGCTCACATGCATTTGTACCATAAATGTATTGATGAAGTGTTTAAATGATCTGAAGCATGTCTGCACTATGTTCTTTGAAAAATATCTTGCTGTTTGTAATGGCAAGAACAAGCTGCAGTGTACTGATCTTTCTGTTCTTTGCCATTGCTTCTTGTACTAATGTTGTGAATGGCTTTTGAAAAATACTTGTTTTAGTAAAACATTGTTCTTATTAGGATGTGATATTACATCATGGAAATCCTTTTTTATTTTGTGTAGGAGGAGCTCAGAGAACTACGTGAAGAACCAACTGATCCTCAAGCTCAGCAAGAAATAATTAACAGCATTGAAGAAGTTTATTTTTCCAATGATTCCTTTGATATTGTGAAGTATGAGTTAGAGGTAAGTTGTCTTCTTAAAAGAAGAGACAGTAATGTAACAAAAAAGAGGGTCAAAAGTGTGCTTGTTTCAATGAGCTATTTTTTGTTTTGTTTCTTATATCTTGCTTTAATGCAAAACTGTACCCTCCTGCCTCATCTTGTGGTTGTGTGGAGCTTCTTGCATATAGTATTGGTATCGAGTCTCTTTTTTTAACGTGGTAGAATTAATATCAGTTGTGCTAACAGGCACTTCATAATTTAAACTACTGTGAAAAAGTGAAAATAGTTGGAGAAAAAAAAATCCATTCTGTATTTTGGTTAATTTTTTAGCAAGCTGACTGAGACATGATAATTTAAATTATTAGGGAGGTTGTCTGTATATATATATGGCTTAAAATAAGGTGACTTTGAGGTAATTATGATATTATATGCTATAATTGTGATAATACATTGTTTATGTTAACACTGATTTATTTTGGTATCCATCATTGGAAATAACGGATTAATTCTGCAAATTAGATTGCAGAAGCAATAATAATGTTTCTTTAATCAAATTGATCGGTTAGTTAATTCTACATGTGTATTTAACGTCCTTTAATTTCTCACTGAATTTAATTTGTTGTTTACATGCAGAGGCTTCCTCCAGTACTTAGTCTTCAAGAACTGGAAGAGTACAGAGACAAATTAAAACAACAGCAAGCTGCTGTAAGTAAAATTGTTTCCTCTGTACCCTCAGGCAATTTGTTGTATTGTCTATAAGTACAGCCAAGAGTGTAACTGAAAAAGTTTTTATTTCTTAAACACATTAGATATTACACATTTTTTCTTTTAATATTATGTTGTGTGCACTTTTATAGTGGAAAATCATGTCAGTAAATCATATAATCAGATAAAATCACGGAAGTAAATCTTGGTGATAAGTATTGTAACAAGGAGCAAATATGCTGTTTCTTTAGAAACTTGATTTTCTGAATGTTCAGCAAGAAAAGTAATGTTCAACACAGCGCTGAATAGTGTGGTAGTATCTCTTTTTTGAGGGGATTTCTGGCAACATAAACCGCAGAATGTTTGGAAAAACTCTTTCCTTAGAGTGCTATTTTCTCTTCTTTTTCACTTGCCAATTTGTTAGTCGTCCACAAGGGTTTCTAGTGAATACTGGTAGAGAGTTATTATGTAATAAAACAAATGAGATGTAACAATGAGTAATAACTGTAATTTATGGGGGGAAATCAGAGTTGCAGTTTCTGAAAGGTACTTGTTACATTTCAGGCTTTTTTATTTTCTATTCATACATTAATTATTGATTTGTTGCACTTTTAAAGATGAATAATGTGGTACAGGGAACGAAATGTATTAACTGTGGCATTTGAAGAGTATCTGCAAGTAAAATAACAGTAATAATCCTAATTCATGTCTTTAAATGAATGAAATGTACAGAAGGAGAATATTGGATCATTAACAATACATGGAGAACAAGTTCCTTCTACCTGATTGCTTTTCCCAGAATAAATGTACGAAATTTTGTAAAGTATTAGTGAGTAGTTGAGCAAATGAATATTCCATGTTTCGCACCTAGAGGTATAAGGAAAGAAGTTGAAAGTGGGTGGTGGTTTTTGGTTTTGTGTTGTTTTTTTGTTTTTTAAAGTTTAAGAGGACATCTGCTGGTGACCTAGTTTTCCAAGGAAATGCACTCAAGGCTGAGACAACTTCATTGAGATATGCTGGATAATCCTAATACCTGTTATCAATGCCTTGGCCATTCTGCCTGCACAATGGGAACTGGCTGCTGCTAGGGGAGTAGTTTCAGTGCACAGCTGCTGCTGAAACATGTGAGCTGGAAAGTGCATGCATGAATAATAGGGGTGAGAACTGAGCATGAGGTTTCCAGGAAAAATGGTCCAGATGTGTCTTTCTTTTGGAAAAACAAACAAACAAAAACTATCAAAGACAAAACTTCTGACAAGAAACATGTCCAATTCTTCCCCCACCATCCCACTCAGTCAGGACTGGGCTGTTCTTGTGTCTTCCTTGTTCTAATCTAAATCTGATTCTGCTATAGGAAGGAATTGTTGCTTGGGTTTGTTTTCCTCCTTGGGCATGTGCCAGGTTGCCACAATGTCATATTTTCAGGTGGGACGTGAGAGACTGTTGCGTGTTTTCTTCTCCTGTCTCAATTATTGTGCATTTATCTTGTGTTATGTCATTTAGATTACTGTCTGTCTTAAAGGACATTAGTGTCGTTCATGGAAGACGTTAGTACAGAATGTTGTATGTTGTTAGTTCAGTCCTAAGAATATTTTAATGCTGATTGTGAATAGTTTATTAGGTGGAGGACTCAAGAAGTCTGTTGACAGATCACACAATGCCTCTGCTTTTGAAGAGAATAAATACTGCCTTTTTCACTTCAGTGCCTGTATCTATAGCTGACATAGGAATTTACAGTAGTGGTATAGAGATAATTCCAACTTAAATTTTTGTAACACAAGCACTCAAACAAATGTGAATTATGGGTAATAGAGCTCTGACCTTCTACTTCTCAGTGACTGTTACCATCTACTTTTGCACAGCCAATCTTGGTCATGCCTTTGTTTTTGGTGTCACTATAGACTCCGTATTTTCTGTAGTTTTCCCATTACAGTTTTCCATTCCATTGGGTGAGTTCCAACTCACTCGACTTCTTTAATATGTGTATTGTGTCAGCTTTAATTTGGCTAATCATCTTGGTACAGACAATTTGAATTAGCAGGCTTTTTAGTTGTACGTCTGTTTGGCTTCATTTTAATTAGTAGACTGATACCCTCAGCTGTATCTTTTTTTCTTCAGGAGATAAATATTTTTTCCTGATGTAATTAGGAATGAGAAAATAGTTTTGGAGAAAATTGTTTGGTCCCCTCAAAGAGCATTGTTTGCACGCATTGTTAACTGCAACCATATTCATTGCTAACAATTGCAATTCTGGATTCCAAAAATTAAGAATTAAGAACTAAATCAACACAACTATACAGAAGATGCCAAAAGGGGTGGGACGATTTGGAAATGAATGGAAGTAACCTGGGATAATATCGCTTATCCAAAAGAAAGGAAAGAGAATAGCTTGGAAGCTCAGAAAACTAGTATCACTAAGTTCAGGGGGAAAAAAAAAAAAAAAAAAAAAGACTGTGGCAGATGCTTGATAATGTTGAGGTTGTTATTAGTAAAGGGTAACTTGAAAAACAAAAAAAAAAAAGCAGTGTAAAAACTGAAAATGAAACTCATCTTTTATTCATGTGTACTGCCCAATGAATCCCTTTAACAGTGAAGAATGAAACAGATTTGTACTAGGGGACTGCATGACTAGCAGGTATATCCCTGTCCTAAAGATTTTACAAACAGTGCTAGTAGGAAGAACAGGTTGGAAAAGGGAGGTGAAAATTTCACAGGATATAGACTGTACAGTGAACAAAACTTCTTTAGAACCCCAAGGTCATGTAGGCTTTTGTAGCTTTCTGCCTGATAACATCCTTTCCTGCCCCCACCCTGCTCTGGAGTGGTTCTTTTGCTGTCCTGCAGAAGAAAGCTGTATTATTTATAGAACAACTAAGAGGTTTTAAAATTGTTTTATGATTCTGGCCATTTTTTTAATATGGAAGGAGGAAAGCAGGGCTAGATATATGTCCCTTGTCCAGATTGCCAGCTGATGGTATCAGAGTACTTTCAAGACCATTTGTGTGCAGGTGCTCTTCCAGAGGATGGGAACTGACCTGGTGGAGCCACTGTAAGTTTGTTACAGGAATGCTGATTGAAGAGCCTGACTTCGTGCTATGTTTGACTAAGCAGTCAAATATATATAAACCTTCTTATCTCTCATTCCCAGTAGTGCATTGTGGGCTGGCTGACTGTCACAACCAGTTTTATTTTATTTTCATTTCTGGGAGTATTGTTCCCCAAGAAGAATATAGAGCAATACCAATAATTTTCTTGTCATGTTTGAAACTATTTCTTCTTAAATATTTGTAGCCCCTGCTGAAAAACAAAGTAAAACACACTATTCTCAAGCTTGCGTTTATATGACTGTTACTTCTGGATTTCTTTTTTTTTTTAAGCATGTGTGTTTGTGCACAAGGGACTGATCAAGGTAGCAGTGCCCATTTTGAAATTCAGTATAGGCAGCAGCTCTCAGTAGCATTGCACTTACTGTTAGTTCAGAACAATGGAGAAAAAATTAAAAATATGCATGTTCTGTGTGCTAAAGAAAGGGTATAATGTGCATGCTATTCATTTTGACACAGATTTTATTTAATACCATATCAGTCTGAAAGGTAGGTGTCTTTAAGGCTTTCTTAGATCTCCATGGTAGATGGTTAACCTTAATTTGTACTCTAGCAGTAGCATAAGCAAAAGGTAAAGAGTTGTTGTGTCCCGTATTATTTCTGTTTTCTGTTGTAGCATGTTCCTTAACAAGCAGAGAGGTAAGGGATTAATTTAAATGGTCATATGCCACTAATTCCTAGATAGAACAATAAACATTTTTCTTATCTTGCTCCTAAGGATTTTTTTACCTTGTTGTGGCATATTTATTAATAATTTTGAAAACTACAGAACTAAATGATACAAAATCATAAACTTGTTGCAGAACTTTAATATAGGGATTGCCTACTTAATTGAGATTGGTATGTATCACATGTAATATTCTTCTTTTTAAGGTATCTAAGAAAGTTGCAGACCTGATTCTTGAAAAACAGCCCGCATATGTTCAGGTAAGACAACTAACAGTCACTTCTTAAGAGTAAACCACTCTGTTGTGTGCTGTTATAATTCTGCTCTTGTTTCGTTGGGGATTAAATGTAGTAATTTGTTAGCAGAGATGCTAGTGCCTGATTGAAACTAGTTAAACCTGTGTCTGTAGAGTGGAAAGAACCAAGGGCGTATTGAGCTGGAGGCTGTTGGGATGGTAAAGGCTTCGGCATATGACCATTTTAAGAAGGATTTCTGAAAATGTGAATTCACAGGCTTGACTAATACCTGTAATGAACTTGAACAGGAGCTTCTCTAGTGCTGTGTTTAGGAATGGTTTCAGATCTTTTTCTGTAAGCGAAAAGAGCAATGACCTTTCTTAAGAGCACTTAACCTGCCACTAAGCTCAGGCAGTTGTGAGAAGAAAGCATCTAAGAGAAGACTGAGCTGGAAATAGAGCCTCAACATGTCAAAGATCTCCGAGAGAAAAAGAAAAACCAACCCAAACTGCTTTAGCTGCTTGCAGTAGAATATGGGTACGGCTTCCCTCCTTGCTCCCAAAACATAATTAGCACAGCTATCATAGTGATTGTCTAAAGGGAAGGTTGTTTTTTTCCTACCTATTTATTTTTAATAATGCCGCTATACATTTGGTCAGCTCTGCCTGATTTTATCTGATCTTTCCAGGAAATGACAGTGAGAATTCTGCAAAGTGAAAACTTGGGATTGTTATCAAAGTGGTCTGAGAATTATCCTGTGGTGGATAATTCTGTGTGTGTACAGCACCTTGCGTAAGCATTGTCATACCAGTGTTTATGGAAATTCTGTTTTTGGTCAAGCTGGAGAGAGTTTGGGAGGGCAATGATGGCTGCATTTGGTGGTGGAGGTCTCCCTCCTTTTTTTTTTTTTTTTTTCTTCCCCTCTCTCCTCTCCTTCCTCCTCTCCTCTCCTTCCTCCTTAACCTTCTTCCTATTGCATCCCTCCCTTCCTTCCTTCCTGCTTCTCAGCTGATACACTGTTGCTGCAGGCTAGGGCTTGTATCTCCTGGGTGCTAACCCAGGGTAGATGTCATGGAGCTGGAATGATTTTTCCCCTTTCATCCAGAGGGCACAACTTCCTCTTCTGCTTGCTTGCGCTCATGGCCCACACATCTAGCCTTAGTGACCTTGTGAGTGTCCCATCTGTGCTCTGGCATTCTGCTGGGTAGAAGGGGGAGTGCTACTGTTTAAAGAAAAATGGGGGGGTGAGCTTGCGTCCTTTCCTGCAATAGCTGGTGGAAGAAAAAAGCTGTCAGGGTAATATTATTTCAGTTTTAGTTAAAGGAGTCAGGTGGGAGGCTATGGCAGAAGGAGGTTGGGTAAGTGCTACAGCGGTCGAGTCTTCATAAAGTAGTGTAGAGGGAGGCAGAAAGGGTAATTGTACAATATCAAATCCTTCTGGTATAGTTTTGCTGTTGTGCATGTTCAGAATTGGTGTTGTTGAGCGAGTGCTGCTTTTTTTGAATCCAGCAGCTTCGCTTTGAAAACTCCCTCTCAATGCATAATAGTACTGTGGAGAATGTGCTTCTCACATTTTGCTGTGTAATGTTAATATTTTTATCCCAGCAACATCTTAGTGGTCTAACAGGCACTACTATGGGCTGAGGGAGGCATGGCACAGACACAAGGCAAGGGATTTATAGTTTTCCCTTCTCCTTAGAAGGAAAGGCATGCTTTAGGAACAACCAATGGGTAGAAGATTGCCTTTGAGAAGACAAAAAAATGCATTCAGCCCTAAATGCTGAATGGAAGACTCCCTCTCTGGGGACCATTAGGCTGCACTTTCTCCCTGTGCCTCTCCATCCAGTTGTGTTCAAAGGAGAGATTTTACAGAATCTTTGCAAGAGGCAAGACTGGAATGGAATAGCTCCTTATTGTATGCGTTTTCTCATGAAAAAGGAAACAATGGCCTTCTGAATAGCTCTGACATTTGCAAAGTATGTTTTTAGTGACAAGTAGGTACTGAGGAAAGTAATCTTTGAACGTGGTTTCTTAAGATATTATGCATAGCGGCAACTAAGCTGTCATTTTTCCAAAAGCAACGTTAACGTAAAGGAGGAACTGGTTTTGGTGAAAGGTGCAGCTCAGTGATTTGCCAGAATTACTTGTATCTTTGGAGACTGACCAGGAGCTGATCTTAAACTGAACTAAACTTTAAACTTGTTTTTGCTTGTCATATCTTTAGAATTAGATTAGTTTTCAAAGTGGAAGTCTCCCTTCTACCCATGGAAAACACTTGATATGTTTTAAAATGATGAGCAGTATTTAGAGAAAAAAAAAATTGTTTTCTTTAGCGTGGGGAAAGCATTCACTTTTCTGCAGTGCTGTTCCTAACAAAAGAAATCCTAATAAGTATATGAAAAAAATTGCTTTTTTGAAGGAGTTGAGAGTGTGCTAGGCACTTCATGAAGTCGAAATCAAGCTAAATTCAGGTCACCTGTGCTGAAGAGTTTTCAGCTGAAATTCAACAGGATACAATTAACTTTCATTATGAAGTGACATCTATTAAATTGGTAGATCACAAGTGCTTCTACACAAGAAAATTCTGTGTGAAACATGATTTTTTTGTTGTTTTGCTGCTCTCTGGCATATTAATGCAAATTAAACCCTGTGCTTCTGTCCCTGAAGCTGTGGTGCATTAATGGTATAGAGATTCTTAGGCTAAATGTACAGTATATAAACGTAGAGGGTCCCACTGCAATGAAAATGGATTTCAAGTATCTTTCTTCAAAAGAGAATAGTATTTTAAAAGATAGTTTATATTACTGTTACATTCCAGTGTTTAGCCTATATAAATTGATGAAACAAGAAATATATAAAGTAACTCTACAAAGTCATTATAACATCTCAAGAGAAACCCACTAATCTCTAGTCTTCACTGGTGTGTAGCATGATTTTGTATATTTATTTAACCTATTGTCTCTCTGTAGGAACTTGAACGTGTTACATCATTGCAGACTGGCCTTCAGTTAGCAGCTGTTATTTGCACAAATGGAAGAAGGTATTTTGCTTAAATAATGGCAGAGACTGAAAGGGGGAAAAAATACTTAAGAAGAAATCTGTAAACCCAGGAAGTTTGCTTGCTGATGATATTTCCTGCTTATTTGCTGAATGGCCTTAGCAATAGTACTTAAAGATACTGAAACAAATACCAGCTGCTTTCTCTCTTGCTGCTCTTGCTTTTTCAATTGGCAGTCTTTAAAACGGGAACCTTTTGAGATACACCATTGATCCACAGACAGGTTCTACAGAAGGGAAAACGTACTTTCTTAGTAGTCTGTTGGTATTATCTCAATTCCTGGGTTTCCCTAACAATGCTGACAATCTTATTTTCTAGCATGTATTTTGATGGACATGTTAGAATTTATTAGAAATAAGTTTTGTTTTACATGTTGTTGAAGATTACGTTCATTTTTAACTTTTGCAGACACCTAAACATAGCAAAGGAAGGCTTCACACAAACTAGTTTGGGGCTTCTTGCAAATCAAAGAAAACGGCAGTTGCTTATTGGACTGCTAAAGTCTCTGAGAACAATAAAAACACTGGTATGTACAGTTGTTTTTGTTTAATGGCAAAATGTTTTTCTTCATTTCTGTGTAGTTATCACTTTTTTTTTATTATTTTTAGCAAAGAACTGATGTGCGTTTGAGTGAGATGTTGGAGGTAAGTTCCTGCCAGACTATCAGAATTTGAAGCTATTCTAAGTCTGCTTTTGTTTGTCATCTTAATTTTGTCCCTTCTTTCCTTCGTCTTGCAAATAGGCTATGGGTGTGTGCGTGTGGTGGAATTATATTTTTATTCTTTTTTTAAATGTTTTGAGAAATACTTTGCATCAAATTAGATAGCCCCTGTGCCAGGGAGGTGTATTTTCTGTCAAAGACTCAATCCTGGCTTTAGATCTGAACACTGAAACTTGAGTTAGTTCAGTAAGAGTGCTGTGGAGTTTGCACTTCCCCCCTATCATAGAGTCATATCCTCAACTTATATTTGCTTTCTGGCCTTAGCTTGATATTTGGAAGAAAAAAGAAGGTGCGATTTAGCTGATTGATGATATACTGTGTCTGGATAAAGTACTTATACTGGTATATTACTGTACAAATTTATATATGGCCTCCCTACTTAATATTTTATTTGTAACTGTAATAGCTTCTCTCCTTATTCATTGGGTTGTCTTTTTAACAGTCAGTTGCAGAAAACGTTGCAGCATGCAGGCCATGACACTGAAAATTCTACTGATACAGTATATATACTGCCTAAAAACGCAGTAGATACTGCACAGAGCAAAAATAACATCTTGTCTTAAGGTGATTAAACTGTATGAAAGACAGCTTCAGGATTTTATTGACAACTATATTTTAATCATGTATTGTAACAATTTTGACTTGCTAGTTTGCCAACTATTTACAGCTAATACTGGATGGAACGTCATTATGATAATCCCTAGTTACTGAATTTGGAAATTGAGCCCTAATAATTGTAACTCTTAAGATTCTTTGAGTTTAATTCCATCTTGTGTAATATACCTTGTCTCAGCACACTTGCTTATTCTGTATGAAGCAAGAATGTATTAATTTACAGGCTTCATAAACATTGCCTTCTGCTCCGTAAGCCCTGTACAATAATAATCTTTTCATTTCTGAGCTGTATTTTGTTCCACAGAAAATCATCTCTTCACTGTCTACTGGTAGGAGTTGTCTTAAGACAGAGGTATAGGTGTTGCATCCACACAGAGACCCTAATGTCTGATTATCATAATTTGTCAGTGATTTTTAAACGTTAAGGGCTGAAACTGCCCTTTCTGGCTAAGTACAGTTTTAGAGCTGTGCTCAGTGTCTGCTCCCAATAAGGTGTCCCAGATGTTGGCCAACTTATTGTCTTTACTCCAAGGAGAAATTAGTAACTTGGAATATGCATGAGCGCTATTAGTAGCCATTCACAGAGGAACATTTAGATAGAGTTCTCAATTAAAAAAAGACTAGACACGAAGGTATAATAACTGACAGGGGTGAGCCACATCTGGAATATATTAGTAATATATGTTATACAAGCAGACTTTCTGGTTTGAGCTCTGTTAGACTTAATGGAGCAAGTACTAGGTTTCCAGTGGAGAAGGATGCAAAGAGGTATAAATGCAGCAATCATTTTAGACCAATGTACTGTTCTGTTTTCATCTAGTGGATACCATGTGGGGTTTTTTTTTTGTGTTTTTAGCTAAACTTGATCTGCATTAGAATGCTGCTGTTAAAACCAATTTCATTTCAGAAACTCCTTTATGATAATAGCTGAATATAAATTGCCCTTGCGTTTTTACTCTTCAATCAATGACTTTGAAATTCCAGTAACAGCTTTGCATTTGAGCTCTCTGAAGCACATAATATAACAGATGTAATTAGGACAAAAAAGGGAAGCTCTTAGCTATTAAAGAGGGGTTTCCTTCCTCCAAGAGCTTTTCTGGACTCATATCTAATAGAATACAAAAATAGCAGTTATACCCAAGACACTGCCCATATTCTGTTGGAAAGATCCTGGGCTTTTACATTTTTGTGTGTATGTTTTTGTTTTGGTTTTGTCCTGGCATCCTTGTATATTTCCTGATTGATCTGTCTACCTATTGAATTTTCTTATAAATTAGGACAACATTTCCATATTTTTTTATAAAGTAAGTTCTTTTTTCCTGGGGACTTGTGTGAGCCAGTTGTCTTTAAATTCATTTCTAATTAGCTATAGAATGTGTCAAATTAAATAGTGTTTATTTGGGTATAAAGTTGGAGTGTCTCCCTTGTCTCTTATTAGGTTTTGTAAACTATGTCAACAGCCTGCCAGTGCCTGAACTTACCTCTGTCCTTGCTCATGAATAGATCATATTGTATTAACAAAGGTTTGAAAGTTAACTGGGAAGATGTTAGTTGTTTTATAATAGAAACGTTCTGATATGTTTTGTATGACGCAGAAGGAAACAAAACAGCAAGTCATTTGCATAAGGTAGTGTAATACATACTGTTTTCAGATGTCACTAACATGTTGTTTGTTTCTACTTCTAAACTGGTTGCACATTAAGTTCTGCAACAGATCCTCACTCATTTCCTTTACTGTATAGACGTAAGAGGAAAATATTTTGTTCTTAATATTTATACATAAGCATGCAAGCAAAAATGGATGTTGCATTGTTTGCTTCAAAAGCCAAATTAGCTTTCCATTGTATTTTATCCTAAGGAAGAGGACTATCCAGGAGCTATTCAGCTGTGCTTGGAATGCCAGAAAGCTGCCAGCACTTTCAAACATTACAGTTGTATAAGGTAAGGTGACATTGTGCAGATTTCAGCTTCTATATGATTTTGTTTGTAAATGGTATAAAATGATGATCACTAATTCTCATTCTCTAAAGCAGCTTTGATTAAAATTTCATTTTCTGCTTAGAAGAGTAAAATTGAGGCATTTATAAAAGCATAAGGGTCCTCGGTAGTTTCCCCCCTCCCTGTACCACTACTAACCAGTGTTCACAATCTTAACACTATATAATCTATGTTTGGACTATGTCATTGTTTTGTAACCATTGTAGTATGTTGGCAGGTAAAGTTTCAACTAAGACTGACTTATAACTGTGCTACAACCTGCAGCCTGGAAATACCTGAGCTAATTTTTTAATAAGCAAGTTTATATTCTGGAATTAATTTACCTACAGCAAGATGGCTTATGGAGAGTAACTCACCCTGATTCTTGGCAATGAAATTAGCGAGTGCAGAGCTTCATGCTCTCATGGAGAAATTGCTTTCAGAACTAGAACTAATTCAAATATCTGCAGTTCCTTCCTAGCTTAGAAAGACTTGATGTTTCCATTGCTTTTTAGGAAGGAAAAAAAAAAGAATTGGGAGAACATTAAGTTCAAAGTCATAATAGGTACAGCAATAAAGGAGTAAAACGAAGTGAGTTTTGATGTTTCATTCACTAAGATCATTAGATTAATTAGATTTTTCTTTTTGTGTTACTTTTAATTAGGATTTTAAATTTATGGGTAAAATTCTGACGTTGATCTCCTGTCAGAATGCTCTCTGACTTAGAAGGACAAAAATATGTGAAAATACATGCTTTGCCTCACTCTGACCTCTAAATGTATGCTTTGTTGCAACTTCAGAGTAATTACCAAGAAAGCAGGCTAATATTCAAGGACCGCCTCCTCCAAGCTCAGGAGCGATGCATCCCAACAAAGAGGAAGTCAGGCAAAAACGCCAGGAGGCCTGCATGGATGAGCAAGGAGCTCCTGGACAATCTCAAACAGAAAAAGGAAGCCTACAGAGGGTGGAAGCAAGGACAGGTAGCTGGGAGGAATACAGAGACACTTTCCAAGCAGCCAGGGATGAGGTTAGGAAAGCTAAAGCCCAGATAGAATTAAATCTGGCCAGGGACATCAAGGGCAGCAAGAATGCCTTCCATAGGTCTGTCAGTGATAAAAGGAAGACTAGGGAAGTCTAGGGAAAATGTGGGGACACTCAGGAAGGAAACAGGAGACCTGGTCACCTGGGACGTGGAGAAGGCTGAGGTACTCAACGACTTTTTTGTCTCAGTCTTCACTTGGTAAGGGCTCTAACCACGCCACTCGAGTTGCAGAAGGTAAAGGCAGGAACTGGGAGAATGAGGAACATGTCACTGTAGGAGAAGACCAGGTTCAAGACTAGCTGAGGAACCTGAAGGTACACAAGTCCGTAGGACCTGGTGAGATTCATCCATGGGTCCTGAGGGAACTGGCAGATGAAGTTGCCAAGCCACTATCCATCATATTTGAGAAGCTGTGGCAGTCTGTTCCCACTGACTGGAAAAGGGGAAACATAACGCCCATTTTTAAAAAGGGAAAAGGAAGACCCAGGGTCCTGTAGGCCGGTCAGTCTTACCTCTGTGCCCAGCAAGATCATGGAGCAGATCCTCCTGGAAACTCTGCTAAAGCTTATGGAAAATAAGGAGGTGATTGGTGACAGCCAACATGGCTTCATTAAGGGCAAATCATGCCTGACAAATTTGGTGGCCTTCTCTGTCGGTCTTACAGCATTGGTGGATAAGGGAAGAGCAACTGATATCATCTACCTGGACTCGTGCAAGGCATTTGACACTGTCCCGTACAATGTCCTTGTCTCTAAATTGCAGAGAAATGGATTTGACTGATGGACCACTCAGTGGATAAGGAATTGGCTGGATGGCCACACTCAATGGGTTGCAGTCAATGGATTGATGTCCAAGTGATGACCAGTGGCAAGCAGTGTTCCTCAGGGGTTGGTACCGGGACCGGGACTGTTTAACATCTTTGTTGGTGACATGGACAGTGGGACTGAGTGCACCCTCAGCAAGTTTGCTGATGACACCAAACTGTGTGGAGCAGTTGACATGCTGTAGGGAAGGGATGCCATCCAGAGGGACCTGGACAGGCTTGAGAGGTGGGCCTGTGTGAACCTCATGAAGTTCAACGAGGCCAAGTGCAAGGTCCTGCATGCGGGTGAGGGCAATCCCAAGCACAAATCCAGGCTGGGCAGAGAATGGCTTGAGAGCAGCCCTGAGGAGAGGGACTTGGGGGTGTTGGTTGATGGGAAGCTCAACGTGAGCCGGCAATGTGCTCTTGCAGTCCAGAAAGCCAACAGCATCCTGCGCTGCAACAAAAGAAGCATGGCCAGAAGTTCGAGGGAGGTGATTCTGCCCCTCTCCTCTACTCTGGTGAAACCCCACCTGGACTACTGTGTCCAGCTCTGGAGCCCCCAGCATAAGAAGGACGTGGACCTGTTGGAGAGGATCCAGAGGAGGGCCATGAAGATGATCAGAGGATTAGAGCACCTGTGCTACGAGGACAGGCTGAGAGAGTTGGGGTTGTTCAGCCTGGAGAAGAGAAGGCTCCGGGGAGACCTTTTAGCAGCTTTCAAGTATCTGAAGTGGGCCTACAGGAAAGCTGGAGAGGGACTTTTTACAAGGGCATGTAGTGATCGGATGAGGGGTAATGGCTTCAAACTGGAAGAGGGTAGATTTAGATTGGATATCAGGAAGAGATTTTTCACTCTGAGGGTGGTGATGCACTGGAACAGGTTGCCCAGGGAAGTTGTGGGTGCTCCATCCCTGGAAGTGTTCGAGGCCAGGTTGGATGACGCTTTGAGCAACTGGGTCTAGTAGGAGGTGTCCTTGCCCATGGCAAGGGGCTTGGAACTAGATGATCTTTAAGGTCCCTTCCAACCTAAACTGTTCTGTGATTCTATCCACAATCCTCGGTTTCAGTTTAGGTTCTGCATTTGTGGTATGGTTCTTTCAGGATCCGAAGATGTGCCAGAAAAGTGTATGAAGTTAGAAATTGTACCTGGAAATAAGCCCTCTCTGTATTCTGAAGTCAGATTTTGAAATTGCTTTTTGCTTTCTTTTTGGTTCCATAAAACTTGTGTGTGGATATAAATTGACTGTATAGCCAACATTTGCCTGCATATATTAAAATTTTGAATATTTTCCTTATGAAGTAGTGCATGAAAACTATTTTTTATTTATTTGAATGGGGAAGAATGACTGTGATTTCCCTTAGTCCTTGACAGTTCAGTTGTTGAGAAGCAAGATAACTCCTGAACAACTTTTTTTCTGCTTGACTCTACTTTCTGTAGAGATGGGTCTTGCAGTCTTCCATACCTGTGTCTGGTCTATACTGTTCAGTAAGCTCTCCTTAGTATTTATTGCTCTTTCAGATGGTTTGTGGCTCTGAACATTAATCTGATTCATTCTGCATATTGTCTGCATTTTTTTCTTTTGGAGAAATTAGCAACATTTCTTCAGCTAGAAAAGGCAGCTTGATTTCTTAGAATCTTACAGTGCTCATCTGGAAAACCTTGCTCTTTCGAGATGTAGGTTAAATAATATGGTTTCTTTGCCTTAAATTCTGTTTTGTGTAAATGATACGAAAGTTTGTTTAATGTTGAATCACTTAAATTTGAAGCTGCAATAAAAGCTTGATCTCCACTACACTGTGTCCAGTATAGGAAAATTTGGACCTTAAACTAACAGTTCATATTTTTGCCATTTGGAATACTTAACTGCAAAAGTCATACTATTTAAAATCTGATGGCATACTGACAAGATACGTGACAAGTAGCTGTGAGGACTTACTTTGTTGTTGCACTCAAAAGGGTATCCTGGCATCCAAGAGGACAGTTTCTTGAAAGAAAGGATGACAACAGAAAAAAATCAGCACTGCTACTTTATTCTGAGAGGGTTTTTTGAGCTTGTTTTTGTTTGCATTGTGAGAGCAGAAGGACATTTTAGCTGTAAATCCCAGCCCCAGTGCATATGTTTCAGTCTCTGTGGGCTGTTTCACTTTCAGAATTCTGAGAGAATGTGTATTATATAGAATAATGTCTCACTAGCAGGGGATTGGGCTAAATGAATAAGTAGATCTTTTGCAGTTCTTTTTAGGACTGCAGTAAAAAACTGCTAGTCAAGAAAACAGACACGTACTAGCATTTATAACATAAGCTTATCTGAGGCATCACCTCTGTATTTTACCATGAAATTTTCACAGTATCCCTTTGATTGTTTGCTGTCCACATGACAAGAATCAGTGCCTTCCTTTGTACAATCATTCTTCACATTTTTCTTGCTAGATGGTGGTAGGAATTGGGTGTAGCTCTTAAACAGCAGGAGATTTAAACCTTTCATGAAGTGTATAACTTTTATTTTGGTGCTCATCCTCCTTAGAAATAATAGGCTGGATTTCTTTTTTTTTTTTTTTTCTCCACTGTCTCCTTGATTTGGAATGCTTGCATTATGAGATTCATTTTTGTTTAAAAATATAAATCAAAGTCTTTTGTCTTCTGCTTGTTGATCAGTTCTGGTGTGAGCAGACTCCCTTGAAAAACCTGTAGGAAAATGTAGTGACAGATAATAGGATGACTCTGTCTATTGCATTTGGGTCAAAATATTACTTCTGTTATATTGCGTAATGTGCCTTCTAGAAATGCACTAATTTAGATTTGTATGGATGGGGATGCAAAAAAAAAAAAGGACTTCTAATATGTTTTTTATAAATTAAATGAATGCCTTGAATTAAATTCTCAATTATGGTAAATGGGCTTTCATAATAATCATGTAGCCATTATGTCCAAGCACTACCTTTATAATTCTGGCTTAGAAAATACAGACAACTTTAGCTGGACACTGCATTTCTACTTTTTCACTTCAATACTTGATCAAAGTTACTTTTCTTATGAAATCTTGTGATCACACCTTCTTTTTCTGTATTAGCCAGCATAAATGTAGGCTGTATTCTTGCAAACAGCATAGCTTGGTTAAATAAATAAACTACGTGTGCAGTAAAAATTGGCGCTCGAGCCCTCACTTGAATGGGAAGACGGCATTGTCACAGGAGTTGAATGGCAAGAAACACGTCGCAGTTCTAGCTTGGTTGTGTTTCATGTGGAAAAAGATCTTTTGAATTCCTCCCCATCCTCCTCTCCCAAAAGGAAAGAAACTCACACCACTCTAGAGTGGCTCTGATCTTGGGGCATTTGCTGGGAATTGTGACATGAGGGCTCAGGTCCCAGAGCTGCCCAAGCCTCCTCTGTCACCAGCTGATTGCAAGCTGAGGCTTGCCTGGGATTAAGAATAGCGGAAACAAGGAACTATTTTTCATGAGGACCTGTGCTGGTTTACAGATGAATTAGTCAAATGTGATCACCTGCAATAATCAAGAAATTTTTTTGGAGCCCAGGAAGTTTTTCAGCCCCACATTGCAGTAGCTGAGCAAGTTCTTCATGTGTGTGAGCATGTAAGTTGCCTGGTTGAGGTGAAAAATCCATGTGTATTTTTAATTTAATTAGAAAAGGTAAATAAATGCTAGATTAGCAGCAGCATGTTCATGACATTTGTGTGAAAGGAATCATAGTCTTGTGTTTATATGGTACCTGCTACCATTAGGGGCTTTGTGAATTTTCATGGGACTTAAAGCAGTACAATTGCTTAATTTGTTCAATCTATGCAGAGACTAGCTGTGTATTGCATCATTTTTTGCTAATGTCAGCAGCTTCTTTATTTTATACCAGTTAATTTCAACATGTAAACCAAGTATATGTTTATACACAGGGGGTGGTGGTCTGTGCTCTATCTAATTCTCAAGATGGAAAGAAAGAGTGATTCTGTGCACAGAGCAAGGTTCTTACTCTTGTTCTAATGTCTTCTTGCTAGCTAAAAGAATTGAATAACAGGAAATGCTCATAAAGCCCAGCAGGAGATGTAGTAACATGAAATTGTTGTGGAGGCTTTTCTGTTTGCAGGCTTGTTGCATGTGGAGACACAACAAAATACTGGCTACTTGATTTAGTGTTTAATGCCAGCTCTTTCTGATACAGTCTTTTCTATTTAAAGCTTTCTTTGGAGGGTGTTGTATCCACGTTATCTAGCAGAATGAAAAAAGGAGGGGTGATGGGCATATCATTTAAGTGGAGAGAACTAGGAAGGAAATCTAAAATCCATCTTTTGATAGTTAACTTAGGCCCCTTAAGAGAAGATTCAGAGCGCGCAAGTAAGTTGTCTAAAATCAAGTATGGTGATTATCCTATGAAAACTCTGTGCTTTCCATGCTGAAGAGAATATCCTGCCTATTTCTTGGTTGCTTTGACCCAAACAAAAACATAGTTGTCATATTTTGTGTCTTATTTTTCTGGCTGGTGTTCTGAAATTTTTAAAGCTGATTGTTGGAAAGGAGCAGTTGTGCCTTTCTTTGTCCTAAATAGTTTCTCTTATGATAACTATTTTTGTTTATCTTTCTATACCAAATATAGCTCAGAGAAGTGAAATGATGGTCTTAAAAAGATTTCTGAGAGTTGTGTAAGCTTAAGTTCTTTTTTTTCCTATAGTGTTTCTGTAAGGGATTCCTGAGCGACAAGTAAAAGTTACTATACCATAGTCTGTGAAGACTTGATAGCCCTGACTTTTCAGGTTATGTTCTGCTGTAAACCAGTGCCAAATCAAAACATTTAGAGCACGAATTTCTTGGAGGTTGGGAATGTCTTTGAATGCTTGGGTAAATCGTAGCAGGATGGGGTCTTGTCTGAGCCCTCTTAACACTGTTGCATTGTAAACCTAGGATAATGTGCTGTTACAACAAATATTTTAATTTGAAGTGTTAGGAATACTGCAAATGCCTGCATTAAGTCTCTTTCAGTAGTAACACTAGTGTGGTGATGCTAGTCTGACACAGTAACAACAGATTTATGATAAATTACTATATTGTGGCTTGGTAGCAGGCAAATATGTTGTTTGGAAACAAGAAACTTGGTGTGGAATGTTAATATGATCAGTAGTTTGATTTTACACATTTTTGTCTTTCATTAATAGTGAGTTGAATTCAAAACTGCAAGACACCTTGGAACAAATAGAGGTAAGGATTAATATGTTGATGTTTAGTGTAAGTTAGTATTTAACCTCTAGTGTTATTAGCAATTACACAACATGCACATTTCTTTCAAATACAGTCTTTGGAATGCTATAGTCACGGCTATTCATTTAGCCTTTTGTGCTGCAGTCAACTTACTGCGCTATAATATGCTGTCAAACTTATGAGCCCAGCTCACTAATTGTGCCCACTTTAAGTGCTGACGCAGTCAAATAAAATAGGCACATAACATTTGAGGTACTGGAGCAAGGTATGCTCCCTGTATGGTGAAGGCGCATGGTGGTTTTCAGTCCATGAACTGCTGTGAATTCTTTGGACTACTCCTAAATAGTTGTGAAAAGTAGGTTAGCAGCATGCCAATGCGTTTGTATAAGCTACACAGGAGATCACAGTTTCACTGGAAATTTTAGAGGTCAGCAAACTGGAAACCACTTGATAGGGCCAGTGCTAAGCCATAGGAAGTAAGACTTGAACAGCTGGGAAAGGTGCCACTAAGACAGAAGATCAGTTGAAGTTGGTAGATAGTATCGCAAAAGCAAACGAATATAAAATGGTGAGTGCCTTGCTGGAAATTGGTGGCAAAAAAAAGCTCATGAACAGGAATTCTTTTAACTCCATTACTAGGTAATTTTGAGCTGGAACTTGACAAGCTTTTTGTAGGAACTATAATAATGTAGATATGTATAATGTATATGTAGTGCATGTAATGCCTACACACGTAATGCATAGCAGAAAACTGAATTAGCTATCCCAGCAGCCTTCTACGCCTCTCGCCACATGCTCTTTAGAAAGTCAGATACATGCATGTATTATTGTACCTCATTATTTAATTCCCTGTACAATTAGAACTTTATTAAATTTCCTTCATTTATGCCTTTGTACTTCTGCTTTCTCGCAAAGCTTTTCTTTGTTCTTTTACTCTTTCACTGATGCGCGCTCTATTCAGAGCGTGGCTGATTAGAAAGAGCTAATGAAATGACTGTTTTCCTCTCACTGTCACATAGGCAAGTCATTAAACTTTTTTTTTTTTTAAATCACTCAGCTTTTATTCCTATTGCTTTCATTTATGTGCCATTTATTCCTTGTGAGCAAACATTGAAGTTGCTTAAAAGGAGATATGCATCTTTACTTCCTTCCAGTAACAGCTTTGCAGAGCAAATTCTGCTCACGCTAAAATCGGTAAAATGTGTGATGTAGGTTGGTGATAGCAATTCACAGCTAGCTAAATAATCATATTCAAGATCTTCATTTTTTATTTCTGAATTTATAGAAATATCTTGTTTCCCTCCTGTGAAAGTATCTTATTTTCTATTGGAATTATATCTATACATATGGGAGAATGTAAGTCATAGAGTGTTCCTGTGAAATATATGCTCTAATTAATATAGAATCATCTTCTGCTAATTAATACTTTAATAATGAGTCTCTCAATAGTTGAGTGCCTCTGCTTATGTCCATTCCTTTTTTTTTTTTCTTTTCCTTCTTGTAATTTAGGTTTTAACATTGACCTTACTTTTATACTATGTTACAAATAAAATACAAGGTGGCTATAGTGGAAGGAACCATTCAAAAATGTAGCTGAAAAGATTAATGTGCTCTATGTTTAAGAAGTCTGTTCATGAGCAGTTTGATATCCCTGTTTCTCTCTTTGTACAGCTGTTCTACATGAAATAAGAGAAGGAAAAAAATTTTTTTTAATCAGTATATAGCTGAAATAACCCTTTAGAGAAGTTCTGAATCTTTAGGTTACTTTTCCTTTTACCATTTTGCTTAGGAAAAAATGCAGTACTTGATTGTATTCTACTCTCCTTTTTTGTGCTTAAAGAAAAATATTGATCTGCTTAAAAAAAACCCCAAAATAAAACACACACCCCTAATCTCAACAGCAACAAAAAGCCCCCACCAAATCTCTAGGGTTAAAATCCATAAATATTTTGTGGCCAATGGAGTAATTAATGAAAATTTTCCAGTGGAGTAAGTAAAAGTACATGGGGACTAAACAACCATCTCCTGTGGTTTCTATTTGCAAGAGCAAGACTACATTGCAAGATCCTTAAATAATAAGAATTGAAATGGCTTTAGTGGCTAGCAAGGAGAGAAGATATCTGCTAGCTGTCTATGTTATATGTTATTGATTCCTGTTTTCTTCTCTTGCATTGTTGATTGAAAATAACTAGAGTTAGGCTGTGTGTATCTGAATATATTAGTGTTTACATGAGAGTTATGTTTTAAGCTACATGGTCAAATTCTTGGAAGCCTTATTAGTTAGTCATTAAGTATATGATCCTATTTTAGGGTTTTTTTTTTTCATTCAGTGTACATAATAGATGAACTTTATTTATTGCAAAGCTGTTCAGTGTGCTCAGACACAGCTCTGATGGCAGAACTAGTACTTGTGTGTGTGCTTTCTTTTCTTCTCTTATGGTACTGATCATTGTGCTGGTATAGTACTCCATAAATGACTTCTTTCACAAGGAACTTCTAAGTGAGACAGTGTTAATTCCATTTAATAGATGGCATCAGAGGGTTAAGAAGTCTATAACTGAACTGCTTGAGTTGAAACACCTGTGGAGCATTTTCATTTTTTTCCCTAGATCTGGGTTTTTCTTAGGAATGGGAGTATACCAAGTTAGAAATCCCAGCTTTCCCATATCGTGGTGCTAGACCTTCTCAAAGTAAACATCGCTTTGAGTTTGACTTCAACAAAGTAGTGTACTTTTACTGTGCTTATTCTTGGAAACAGTGGAACTGTTTGGCTGACAAAAATTTTGGATTGAAGTACTGCAGGCTGCAAGAAGTCACATTTGAGCACCTCAAAATAGTCCAGTAATGTACAGAATTGGCTATTGTACAAACATACTTATTAGATTGTTTAAGTAAGCATCTTTTCCTCACTTGCTGTTGTTTAAATAATGTATTACTTGGCCTGTTTTTATTAAGTGTTTAACACATTTTTTCCTTCATTTATATAGGAACAGTTGGACGTAGCGCTCTCCAAAATATGCAAGAACTTTGATATCAGTCATTATACAAAAGTTCAGCAGGCTTACAGGCTGCTTGGAAAAACACAGGTTAGTACTCATCTTCTGAGTAAGTCACTGTCGTGGTTTGGCCTCAGCCGGCAACAAAGAACCAGGCGGCTGCTCGCTCAACTCCCACGGCAGTGGGGGAAAATCGGAAGAAAAAAGCAAAACTCGTGGCTTGAGATAAAGTCAATTTAACACAACAGCAAAGGGAAGAGGAAAACAACAATGTTTTGCTTAGAGAAGAGATTCCTCCAGAAAGCTCTAGTTGTTGAAGATTATGTCAAAGTGCCTGTCCTGTGGTGAAGAAAGGACAGGAACCCCATTCGTTCTTTATTATGCTTCAGGTTTTTTAATGTTGTTTCCCAGTATTCAGAAGCATGGCTGACATTAGAATGCCTTCGTGGGGTTTGTTTTTAAATTTTTGTTTGTTTTTTGTTTCTTTCTAATGGAATCTTTCTAGCGAAGTAGGGTTCTTTTTCTGTGGCTTGACTGTGTAACAGTGTAGCTCTGCAATAGGATAGCAACAGATTTCTCTTCCCATACTTTGACAATGTGCAGAATTACTGGAGTGCGTAAAGACTGCAACTTAAAATCAGGGGAGAAGATTAATTAGTCTTTTACTTTGCTAATGCATTCTATGCAATTTCTTTATTTACTGAACAAAAGTAGATATAATGCATTCACTGCTCCAAAGTCTAGTGCATGATATGTTGAGAAAGGCAGACTTTTTGTTGGAGAGGAATGAAGTTTCTAAGCAAAACAGAAGTGTTATTTGTTACTGTGCAGTTTTGTCTGCTCTGTTCTCATGATACAATGACTTGGTTTTGACGTTCTTTTTATTACTATTAAAGTATGTATTTTGAACTTATCCTGAAAATAATTTAGTTGCATCATTATTGAAATATCTCCCATTTTGACCCCTCCTCGTTAAACAAAATGAAAATAACTTTCAGTGTCTTCAGTACTTTTTGTGTTTTCATTTGTCATTCTGTTTTCTTTGACTAATTAAAGTTAGGAGTAGCTGCAGAAGATCGGTTATTTGTGATAGGATTGAAGCAGAATTCCTTGTTCATTTCTTATGGGCATAACTGAGTTCTCAGCTCTTGTCAATAGATAAGAATGTCAAATAGCAAGTAGCAAAACTGATCATTTTCAAATTGCAGGATCTGATAACTTCATTCTGACATATCAAATAATTTTTGTAATCAGTTTTTATATACCATATATACTGGTTATTAGCATATCTTGAAACAGTGAGAAAATTCAGTGTCTGGAATGGACTAATGTTATGTACAGTTTATTAACAAAGGATCAGGGAAACAGCCTGACCTGAAACTCAGGCGTGATTATGGCAAAACTTAGATAGTCATCAGTGTTTAGTAGATGCACTGATATTTTTTTTTTTTTTTCCTGGAAAAAGTAAGTTTTGTTAAACAAATGTAATATTTAGGTTTTATTGCAAAGAGGGTTTTTGTAAGAAATTTATTGATGTGATGTGCATGCCTTTCTGTAACAGTTAATCCTACTTTATAGTCTTCAAGGAAGAACTCGGTTTGGCAAGTGGATAGATGGAAGACTTTGTAATTGTAGTTTTAGTTTTATTAATTGCAACGGAAATACTTTTATTTTCATTGGAAGTGTTTCCAGTGGGAAAAACAGCACTGATCTCAACTCATTTCTCTTTGAGATATTCATCAATGATTGGGATGGTAAATGAATGAATTGGTAAATTCTATAATTAAACATATTATGTACATGTAAAATTAATATTTACTAGTGATAATGTCAAAAACCTGGTGAGTTAGAGGGAGAATGGCAGGGAAAACTGATTTTACTGGTAATACCTGAACTCTTTTATGTTAACATGTTGTAGTATTGCCAAGTCCTATGTTAGGTATTTTTGAAACAAAGTTTAGAGGCCATGCTTACAGTCTCCTGTGTTCAGTACTGAAAAAGACTTAGATGAAAAGACTATGGCATATGACAAATTGAATTTTACTATTTGATTTTATGTTATTCCTTTTCTTTCAGACAGCAATGGACCAGTTACATATGCACTTCACTCAAGCCATTCACAACACTGTGTTTCAAGTAGTCCTTGGATATGTGGAGCTGTGTGCAGGAAACACAGACACCAAGTTTCAGAAGTTACAGTACAAAGACCTCTGTACAGTATGTAATACTTGCATATATGTGTATTTTTTAATCTGAATTTTTCCACTGTTGTAAGTGTACCTTATGTAAGTAGCGACTCAGTTATTAAAATAACCCTGCAGCTAAGAAACTGTAGTTTCTTAATACAACTCATAGGCTAATTGAGAGATTGGTTTTTCACAACTTAATGCTGGTTTTGATTGCACTAAATCTTAGCACTTTGCAGTTAGTGTACACGCCATCTAAATAAACGTAAAGAAGTAAATTGTGGGATACAAACAGGAGATCAAAATTTCAAAGCTCCCATGTCTTCAGTGTAATATGCTAGTTATTGGAATCACTGTTAGCTTTGAACTTTATTTCAGAGAATTTCAACAGTATTCACAATTACTGTAATATTTCATTTCAGTAAGAATTCTTGTTAAGATATGAACTTAATTGGAGTCTTCGCATTTCTCCTAACTTTGTATCAGATTCATTGCACTTTTGGTATCAAGATAAGGGACAGCTGTAATATTGAAATGCAAAAGCCTGATTATAGGCAGATCATGGACTGGGCATAACTATGTATTTTCCTTTAGTATAGATTTTAGATGCGGTTTCTTGCATGTGTATATTTTCTTTATTTTTTAAAAAATAGAGTGAATTACTGTATTTTGAGTAGTATTTTTAGTTCATGCTAATTCTTTCACTTGTGATCTTATACCCTGGGAAATTTTCTTAAACTTTGGTGGTGGGGAAAGAGAGTGTGAGATATTTTAGGTGGTTGTAACAATGATTTAAAACTTGAAATTATGTGTCTGTCTTGAATATTTGTCATGTGTTTGTTTCAGTCGCATACAGACTAAGCCCTCATCATACTTCATCAACTCAAGGACCCACCCCATCAGTTGCAATTTATTAAATCAAAGTACAGTCACAAGGAGATTAAAGTTCATATTCTGATCCACTTTCTGCTCTTTCACTTCTCAGATCTCCTGGGATTGTGTAGCTTCAGCTAGTAAACAACGTATCTGCATTGAAAACCATTTGGTTGTGAAGAGGTGCCCCTTTGACTTTGAAGGCTTACATAACCTAAGAGCCTTCATATGAGCAAAAGTGGATTACGAAAAATTAATTTATTGGGAGTAATTGACATAAGTATTAATGAACAGAATGAGTAAGGTTATTGATAGGTGTATTTGCACTTCACTGAGATGAATTCTAGTTGAAGAAAGTCATCAAACCCTCATCTCAGTTCTCCATACTGTAGCCCTTTTGTACTCCTGCTTTAGGTCTTCAGAGGATGTTTTTGTTTTAATTTCTTAGTTTGTTTAGCTGAGTTTTTTTGCTTTATACTTCTATATGCCCTTCAGTATTATTTCTCATTCTTTGCTAATATTTATGATACTAAGCCCATTTATTTACATTTACAAAAAGTACTACTGAGCTCCTCCTGGCATCTTCTAAAGTACAGATTTTTGCTGCTGTTAATCCTTACTCTTCACAGTACAGAACGATCTTTCAGGTCACTGGAAATACCATATTTTGTAATACACAGTAAGAGAGTGGCTTTAACTGTGTGGTTACAAAATTATTACCTCATTATTTCTGTTTGGTTTTCTTTCTCCAGAACCCTCATGAGATGTTTCTTTAGTTAGCCTGCAATAGCTGGTGTCTGGCAGTCTGCATAAAGGAAGGTACCCAAGCTTTAGGACCATAAAGTACTAGGAATACTGCAGTAATTTCCTTGAAATTTATTTATTTGGTTGGTTGGTTGTTTATTTTTCATTAGTCCCTTGGTAACTATTGGATATTTAGGGACAGGCTGCAGATGGGAAATTTTGGTCTCTGTTATGAACCATGCTGTTCCATGTTGGTTGTTACCTGTTGCAGCACATTTGTGAAAATGGGAGTGCTGAATAAGCTGGACTATTGTAGCAATTCCATTTCTAACTTCCCATAGAAAAAATACTGACATATTTTCATCTCTTGTGTTCAGTTGTCAGGGAATAAATTGTTTAAGACTAAAATATGAGCCTTCGTTCTCCATGTCTGGTTCTAGTGAGAAGCCTCTTCAACCTGTCTACACTGTTAAGCAAGGATGCTCTTAACATCTAAGTGGTTATGGAGTACTTAGTGTAATTGAACAGTGGAAGTCATACAAAATTAAAGTCTTCCTTCTTGGGCAGATCTGTCGTTGTGTGTTTCTAAAAATCTTTCTAAATGAACTCATTTAACTAATTTTTATTTTACATGGGTAGTGGGGGACTATGGTGGGGTTTTTTTCTTTAAGTTTTTATTTGTTTCTTTTCTGGACATCAGATTCTTGATTTTTATAATAGCGTGGGGTTTTTTTTAAAGAATAATGTTTTCAGTAATTCTTAGCCACTTATATAAGTTATGTGCCTGTGTACTCTGAGTCACTATTTCCCTGTTGAGCATTTCTTTTCCTAGCGATATGCCATGCTCTCTTACGTCCTTTCTGCTTTTGAATACTATTGGAGCAGGGGAGAGTTCGGCTGCTTCATCTTCAAGTTTTGATTTTCTTTGTTCTAGTATAAGTTCAAAGAAATTCAGTTGTTTATTTCCTTAGTCTAAATGGAATTATCTTGGTATTTAGTAAGTGATCCTTTCTTCCTGGCCACCTGGAAGCCAGTAAGTCTTCAAGTTCAGTGATCTGCACAACCAAAGTTTAGATTTTATAGCTACTAAAAGCCCTGAAATACAGTACGAGTAACATTTTCTGATGAGTTGACAGAGAAAATTGCTGAAACAACTGTTGAAATGGCAGGGCAACTTATTGTTTAAATGATAAACTTATTACCCTGTTTTGTTCCATCGTTAGTAAAGCCTATAGGACCTGCGATTAAAGTGTCTCATTAATGTAGTCAGTAATGTATATCAACTCTCCAGTTGCCCAGGTGTTTTAGAAAAAAAAGTAGTATTCTCAATTGTTACTTTTTTTTATGCACCAAAAACTTGACTTTTTCACTTTTTGTTGGTGAGTCCAGAATGCCTAATTTATATCCTTGAGGCAGCTCTGGTTTGATAGGGAACAGAACCAGTGTGCTTGGGTTTTTTTAAAAGAATTATTATTCTGAAAAGACATAATGATTAATATGAGGCCTCCAGATACTTTTGCTAGTGACATCTGTTAATACTAACAAACAGTTTTTGTGACTCCTTAATCATAAGCAGAGTGTAGGAGAATATGGCTTGGACAGTATATGCTACTGCCAGGAGCGTTATTTAAGCTTAAAAAGCAAGAGAACTTGATGAAATAGAAAGTAAAGACATGTAGTTTATAACTTTTTTACCTGAAAGTTGAAAAATAGGAGGGGTGTAAGTAACGCATCTGCATTTGTGAACAAATCTGTCCAGTCTTATGTTTATTATCCAACAAATGTAATCACAGAATCACAGGGGTTGGAAGGGACCTCTGGAGATCATCTAGTCCAACCCCCCTGCCAGAGCAGGGACACCTAGAGCAGGTTGCACAGGATGGCGTCCAGGCGGGTTTGGAATATCTCCAGAGTCAGAGACTCCACGACCTCTCTGAGCAGCCTCTTCCACTGCTCAGCCACCTTCAAAGTAAAGAAGTTCCTCCTCATGTTTAGATGGAACTTCCTGTGGTCAAGTTTGTGCCCGTTACCTCTTGTCCTGTCACTGGGCACCACTGAAAAAAGACTGGTCCCATCCTCCCAGCACCCTCCTTTTAAGTATTTATAAGCATTGATGAGATCCCCCCCTCAGCCTTCTCTTCTCCAGACTAAAAAGACCCAAGTCCCTCAGCCTTTCCTCCTAAGAAAGATGTTCCAGTGCCCTAACCATCTTTGTAGCCCTCTGCTGTACCCTCTCCAGCAGTTCCCTGTCCTCCTTGAACTGGGGAGCCCAGAACTGGACACAGTAGTACTCCAGATGCGGCCTCACCAGGGCAGAGTAGAGGGGGAGGATAACCTCCCTCGACCTGCTTGCCACACTCTTCTTGATGCGCCCCAGGATGCCACTGGCCGCCTTGGCCACAAGGGCCCATTGCTGGCTCATGGTCATCCTGTTGTCCCCCAGGAATCCCAGGTCCCTTTCCACAGAGCTGCATCAAGGTTTTGTTGCAATTCATTGCTCAGGAGGGACACTCATTGTTTAGAAAGCCACAGTTATATCAGTGAATGAGGATGAAATTCGGAGGGAATTGATTGCTTTGATTAAGGGTTTGCTCCTTATAGAATCCATGGTTGGTTATTTTGGCGCTTATGTTGACATCACTCTACACTGTTGCAGAAGCTGTTACTATTTTTGAAGAGTTTTGTTGTAACTGTAATGCCAAAGCTTTTATATCATCTTGGATATACATTTTTGGGTTAGCATGCAGCATCCACATGGTAAAAGCTAACTAGCCATGGGGAAGTAGACTGTGGACACTGCTGTAGCAGTGGGGAAGTATTAACTGTTTTCTACAACAGTGTTAGTTTGAACTGCTAATTTCCAGACTTCTGGCAGAACCTTTAAATAATAATGTAATCAAAATCACATTTATACAGTGGGACTTTGCCCTTGTTTCTAAGCTGTGAGACTGTGCTTCTTCACAGCAAAGGAGACAAGGGTGACTTACCGTTGCCACTCAGATAAGCAATATATTTTACAGTCTTTTCTTTACCCAGCAAGACCCCTTCTCAAATTCATCCCTTCACCTGACAATCTCATCTTAGATATTTCTATTGCATATCTATCACTCTGATAAAATTGATACTCTTCAGCTAATCAATAGGATAATAAGCCAGTCATTATTGGCTCTTTGTAGCAGGGTGGATTGGGGTAGTAGGACCGCTCCCATCTGAGTTTGTTTGTTTGTTTTTGAACTACTTGTGTCTGATTGGACACAAAAAGGAAAATTTTTCACAATGATAACAATCAGCCGTTGGAATAATCTCCCCAGGGAAGTGGTGGATTCCCCATCATTGGACACTTAAGATTCAGCTGGACAGGGTGCTGGGCCATCTTGTCTAGACCATGCTTTTGCCAAGAAAGGTTGGACCAGATGATCCTTGAGGTTCCTTCCAACCTAGTATTCTGTGATTCTGTACTTTTTTATACAGCATTCAATCCGATGGGGCATCAGGCAGGATGGCTTCTGTGTACTACTGAAGTACGAGTGTCTATATCATTGAACTGATGCAGTGTCTGCATGTCACAGAGGTGGCTACATCCCTTTTTGATGGTGAGATGTGCTGACCATTAGACTGTATGGCTTTACTTCTGTATCTGCCTTGCTTTTCCATAAATATAAGAGGTGGTTAATATGTGGGCCAACTGAAAAAAAAAAAAAAAAGGCGTTAACAATAAACTTTGTACTTTTAGACAGCATTTGATTAGGTGACTAAAATCAGGCATTTGTAAGCTCTCAAATACTTCTGAAAAGGAAAATGCGATACGTCAAGCACCTCAGCTGTATGACTATGGAGGTTTTTGTATGGTGTGATTGCCTCTGAAAGAAATGAACACAATTGTCAAGTTTCACAATATTATTTTGTTTTTCTGTAGCATATTACATCAGACAGCTACATTCCGTGCCTTGCTGATCTCTGCAAAGCCCTCTGGGAAGTCATGCTCAGTTACTACCGGACAATGCAGTGGCATGAGAATCATGACCAAGATGAGGCAGCAGCTGTGTCTTCTGGTAAGAAACTGTTCTGGAAACATAACTTCTGATATTTGGAAATAACTTTTCTGATGCTCAAGTTGTTAACCTGTGTGTCGGTACCTGTGTGGTCTTGACTCAGTGCCTTCAGCATTATTGTTTAATAAGGACTTAGTAAGGACTTAAATACTCACTGGATACTTGTAGTCTTCAGTATAAGGTTCACTTTTTAATGAATATGTGTATGTGCCATTATTACAGATATAAACAGTTTTATTTCAAACTGATTATTCTTAAGTTGGAAGTCAGCTGTGGTAGATGACTACAAAATCTGAGGATTTTTCCCTTTAATATAAGACCAATGTGAAATTTCAGATTTTTTGATCAATGTGGAAATTTCCACTGCATGTTAAGCTTAGTAGATTGGGATACTGAGTTTTGTACTAGGAAAGGTGACTAAAACAGTAGGGAATGAATCTGTTGTAAATCTGTCATGATTTTCAGGAAATCCAATTTACTTCATGTTGTATGTCTTCTACATTAGTGAAGCCATCAGAAGATATGGTCACAATTTCCTTGATACCCTTACAGAAAAAGGCAAACATTTCATCTTAAAGTATAATTTTGGTTTTCTTTTATTGTTGTTCCAGTTTATGTTTTTAGGACAGAAGCACAAAACCTTCCTCTGTTGTCTAAGTCCTCCTAAGTACATTTTGCAGGACATATTCTAAGTCAATATAAAATGTCTGAAGACAGGTTTTTATTTCCCCAGTAACCCAAGATGCTTGTGTTTGGCAGAGGGCAGAGTGTGAAATTTACAGTTTTAACATTTATGCAAAACTTCTATTTATTTGAATCAGATAGGTTTGCTCTTTTCTTGGTGAAAAGGAGGCTTTTGTCAAAGGACAAGGACTGTAGGATTGCTGCTGAAGTTATTCCTTCTTTTGTGATATGCATAAAACTTGTGTCCTTTACGTTAGACAATAAGTAGAGGGGAAAAAAATTTGAAATAGAAGTAAAGAACAGATCTTGGAACACTTTGCTTCCTACAATGTATTTGAAATCCAACATTGCTTTCAAAAGTCAGGTTTATTACAGATTTTAAGTCTTAAAAAGAATGATAATTAGTGCTAATTAGCATTGTCTTCCTACTTTAAATTTGAAAAATTAATGAAAATATTTTCTTCGGAATGTCCGACCCGTATTGTATGGAATCTTAAAAAAAAAAAAGAAAAAAAAGAAAAAGTCGATTTGTTGAAACTTATTTCAGATGAAAGTTTTTATTAGTGTATCAGAATTAAAATTCACAGTTGAAATATGTGATTTTGAGATACACCATGTGAAAAAAGTTTCTGAAGTTTTGAGTGAATTGCCCATTCTTAATAATATATACTTTTAAATTTAAAATAACTTCAGATAATTACATTTCCTTCTCGTGTTTTCATTTTGTTGTGATATTTGCCTGTGTAAAACGGAATCACGGAATTTTCGGAGTTGGGAGGGACCTCTAGAGGTCATCTAGCCCAACTCCCCTGCTAAAGCAGGAATGCCTAGAGCATATTACTCAGGACTGCATCCAGGCGGGTCTTGAAAATCTCCAGAGAAGGGGACTCTGCAACCTCCCTGGGCAGCCTGTTCCAGTGCTCTGGCACCCTAACCATAAAGAAGTTTTTCCTTATGTTTGAATGGAACTTCCTATGTTCCAACTTGTGCCCGTTGCCCCTCGTCCTGTCACTGGGAACCACTGAAAAGAGTCTGGCTCCATCCTCCTTCAACCCACCTTTTAGATACTTCTAAGCAAGAAGAAGGTTTCCCCTCAGCCTTCTCTTCTCCAGGCTAAAGAGTCCCAGCTCTCTCAGCCTTTCCTCATAAGGGAGATGCTCCAATTCCCCTATCATCTTTATTGCCCTACGCTGGACTCTCTCCAGTAGTTCCCTGTCCCGCTTGAGCTGGGGAGCCCAGAACTGGACACAGGATTCCAGTTGTGGCCTCACCAGTGCTGAATAGAGGGGGAGAATGACCTCCCTCGACCTACTGGCCACACTCTTCCCTATGCAGCCCAGGATTCCATTGGCCTTCCTGGCGACAAGGTCGCATTGCTGCTGGCTCATGGATAATTTGCTATCTACCAGGACCCCCAGATCCTTCTCCCCAGAACTGCTTTCCGGCAGGTGCACCCCTAGCCTATATTGGTGCCTAGCATTCTTCCTCCCCAGGTGCAGGACCCTACACTTGCTCTTGTTGAACCTCATTAGGTTCTTCTCTGCCCAGCACTCCAGCCTGTCCAGGTCACGCTGGATGGCAGCGCGGCCCTCTGGAGTGTCAGCCACCCCTCCCAGTTTGGTATCATCAACGAACTTGCTGAGGATACACTCTGTCCCCTCATCCGGGTCATTGATGAATATATTGAACAAGATTGGACCGAGTATTGACCCTTGGGGGACACCACTGGTTACAGGTTACAGTAGAGTATTTCCTCAGCTTTAGATGTAATTTTAAAAATAGTTCCCCTTAGTGTGGTTACTTCTGATATCCTGAAGAAAGAAAATCAGTTGCACTACAAAACCTTTTAAAGGAACCATTAAGCCTTATAAAGTGCTGTATTCCGTCACATGAGCAATTTTAGATGCATTGCTTTTTAAATGCATGCCAGAGTGTTTTGGTATGTTTACTACTAATCCACTAAATCTTCTGTCACTTGATTTTTAAGTTTCTGGAGACATTGTGGCTTAGCTGTAATGTACAACTAGAACAGAGCTACTGAATCACTTTTTTAAATACCTCAGCAATGATAAAGCACAAAAAAAGGGAATTTCACAAGTATAATTTAATTTCAGGGGACAATAAATATCTACCAAATGTCTATTTTTTCTAGAAGTCATTGCTTATGCTGTAGTAATTATTAAACCTGTACATGGAAGTCTCATTCTATATTGATTTAATAGCTGTGATATGTGCTAAGAAAAATCCTGTAGAAAGGAAGGGTATGTCAGAAGGAACCATGGAGGGAGTTCAGGAGATTATGCTAACATTGTTCCCTCAATTAAACCCCGTAGATCAGAGCAATAGAAGGAGCAGTCTTAAATATTGGATGTGTACCTGGCTTTTATCATTTTGAGAGCTCAAAGCTGTCCCAGTATTTTTCTCTCCTTATGCCAGTTAATGTCAGCAGTCTTACAGAGTACCTTAAATGGATCAAGGACTCCTGATCTTAGGGCACAAATTCAGCTGTAGAAGTGAGAAGCTGGACTTAGAAAGGGTGAATTACCTAGCTCTTTCTATTTTAATAGTGAAGCTTATCCAAAAGAAGTCCAACATGGATTATGGAAAATAGGTTGCACTTCATCTAGATCATCTGTCACATATTTGTGATTATTAATGCCTGTTACAGATGTTAAAATGTACTTTGCATACCTTGTAAATAATTGTCCTTCTGCATTTCTGAGGAAAGAGATGTGTCTACTTTATATTGTTAAATATTCTGCTTACTTGTGTTCTGAAAATTAGTCTAGTTTGAGCCCGAAGAACAAAATGGAATAGAAGATACTTTCACAACAGGAATTTTTTTGTTTGGAATGTTTATAGGAGAGACTCTTTGAAATTGAGGCTTTTTTCTTTTTTTCCCTAGAAACGAGTTCAGGATTTGCAGTTGTTCTTTCAGTTACAGTCTGCATTGGTCTTTAGGAGATTATCTATTTTCATTTAGTTTATTCCAAATAAGGATCTTAAAAAAAGTAATTAGATATAAATGCAATCCTAAAAATTTTTAAAGCATGAGACATATTTTAGTATGTTTCATGAAACAGGACGTACTAATGAGATTTAGTTTGCTGAACTATTATAACAGAGTAGCAGTAAATCAGAGTGAAGTGTATGGTATTGATAGTTCTGTGAAGCATCAATCATAACATGTAAGTAGTTGCTCTAATATACTGTGGAAAGATAGAATTAGGTATTCATATGTAGGACTTTAATCATACTAAAGTTAAAATTAGTGAACCAAAAGTATAAACTCTATAGCATGAAATGAGTTCTAGGTCACATTTAATGAACTGAATTGTGTGATTTTGTGGTTCATATAGCAAACAGCAAAATACTGTGATACAGGTTTTCATCCCTGAAAATAAACTGCTTACTGGAAAATTTTCCATTGCGCTGTTGGTCATGGTCAAAGCATTGTTTGTGTTTGTAGTGTAGAATTAATGATAAAATGAGTTTTAAAGGGACACGTGCAGGTCATTTTGTCTTCCCTGCTCAAAGCAGAGTGAATTTCAGAGTCGCATTGGTTTGTGCGGAGCCCTGTCTGGTTCAGCTGGGTTTTCATGTTTCATAAAATGTACTGTGATGTTGATGTAACTCACATGTATTCCTGAGACACTAATTTAACAGAAGAACTGAAACTGAGCAGCAAAATGATCCATATAGCATTTAAACTCCCGATTGCACAAGTATAATCCTAGTGGTAAAAGCTGGTAACAGCTGTAATAGCTGTAACAGACCCACTGAAAAGCAAGAGAAAATGATGTAAGGTATAAATTTAATTTCAACCATTTGAATTTTCAAAACATTCCATTTATAATACTGCATAAATTTTGTGCAAGACCTGCTTGGTATTCAAAGAATGAAGCTAGAGGATAGTGATTTGATTGATTTTTTTTTTTTTTAATTTTTTTTTCTTTTCTTGTTTTTTTTCTCTGCCTAGCAAGGATTAAACAAAAACCTTTTGTGATAACTGAAAGCCGCTTTTACAAATTTTGGAGAAATACTGAGAAACCTGAAAAATTATTGTATTTACATCAGGCATCTAGAAGAATAACTCCTGGATGTGTCTGATTCTTATTTTTATGTGAAATTATGAACACATATGTCTCCTGCTACCTTTTCCAAATTCTTCAAAGCAAAATGTGTAAATTCTCATGGACCTTTGTCCGATCCTTGATTTTTTTCAAGGGAATTATCCTAAATTCATGTGTTTGCATGTGTGAAATTAGCTGCAACACAGTTCATTAAAAGACTGGAAACAAGACCTCTTAGCATGACTGGCCATAAACCAGGAGCACTAGGAGATTGCCAGAGAGAGTATTGCATGGATTTTTGTTGAACAATAGCATCCGTATGACTGTCTAACCATTCCTTCATAAATGGCCATTTGTGAGGACAAGGGCTATGGTCTTGAGAATAGGTCAAAGATACTGACTTGTTTGGGCTTGGCTTCAGTCTGTGGAAGTATAGAAGAGAAGAGGCTGCAGAAACTTGTAAAGAACATGCTGTGACTAAGATAGCTGCGTTTGTTTACTCGTATAGTCAGAGAAAGGATAAATCTGCTTAGTGTTTCTCTGGTTGGGTTATTCTTTCTGTTTATATTTTGTTAGATCTTCCATGATAAATCACTTTTGAAAATGCGTTTGTCAGAATTATTGCTTTCAGGAGAAGAGGGACATATTTAGGTACAGATACTAAATTATAGTTTACATATACAGAGGCTAATATTTGTTTTACGGTTTTTCTTTCATAAGTAAAATGTTCTATGAGTGCCCTGCAACAGTAAATGTAGTATGAAATTATGTTTGAGTCTTGTTTTCAGATCAAGCAGCCTTTTATCTAATAATTTTTGAGTAATTAATATGAATTATCAGACTCTATCTGCAAAAGCAGTCTCAATGACTTTAAACAGGAAACAGTTGAACACAGCTTTGCAGCCTTGGAAAAAATTAATATCTATCCCTAATATAAGCCCAGATTCCAGAATATATTTTATTATGTTTTTAACTGTGAGGAGGAGTTACTCAGTTGAAAGTACCAGAGCTTTTACATGAGCTGCATATAGTATTGTACTGGTTCTGTATTTTTGAGGTCTAGTGTCATAGGCAGACTAGTTTTAACTTAACTGGCTTGAAGATTCTTATTTAATAACATGTCCAGACACACCAAATAGCTCCACTTGAAATAAATTAAGCAGGGCCAGCATCCTTCTCAGTAAATGTATTCCCCACATTAGCTTAATTTAAATGGAGCTACAGGTGTTGAAGGTTTCATATTTCTGTTATTCCTATTATGCCTATATATTATATAAGCATTCATATAATAGGTAATATATATTTAGAATAAATTTTATGTTTTTATTTACATGGGAAATGCAATTAGTTCTTGTTCTGAGAAACATACTCTGAAAAAGTTCAAAGCAGAAAACAAGTGGCTGATGGGGAGAAGGAAGATGCATATCATGCTCTTCTAATTACAGGGAATCTGGAACAGCAGAGTTTTCTTATCATGGGGAAAGTTTGTATGTATAGTCTGGCCAAGACAGAGCTTTCCTGTGGCCAGTCATAGGCTGTGAAGCAAACTGCATGACACTGTGCCATCACAGACTGCAAGCATAACCACAACTATATGCTCGTAAACTACACATAAAATACTCCCATCTCTTTTTTAAAATGGAAATAAAACGTATTTCCTCCATGGGGAGAGAGAGGACCACATACAGGAGAAGTTTACCGTGCATTACAGTGGTTTTTTTGGAAAGTGATCCAGTGCTGTGCAAAGGAAGGTTTTAGAATTAAATAAAATAATTTGGAAGAATGAAAGACACCTGATTATATGATTGACATTATTTCATGTATAAGCATAGATTAGTATGAGGGGGGGGAAAAAGAAAAGAGCATGCTATATTGTTTGCATAGTTCATGGAAAAAGTTTCAGTATTTTTCCTCAGAGTTGCAGACAGAATTTACTGGGGCAGAAAATTAAAAATCTTACTTCTGAAATTTCTAGGTTCATGATTCTTGTCTACATCACGGAGAGTCTTGTTGTAGAGGATAAGCAGTGCTCACTTCAGCATTCAGCTTTATCTTTTGTGTTTGAAATATCAGTATCTGTTACTCTCATCTTTTTTTTATTTTTATTGAATGGGGTATCTTGCTTACATAAAAACAATCAGAAGCTCTCCTGGTCTGCATTAGCATATAATATTTATACGTGCTTTATTCATTTCCTTTCAAAAGTTTAGAGCAATGGAGCTCTCCTGGAGTTTGCATAATGGATAATATGATAATGGCTAAGGCAGAAGTTTCATTATGGGTAGAAAACTAGGATACATTTCAAGGCTTTTGGAAATATCTACAATACCTTTCACCTTCAGTTTCAGATGGCAGCAATGTGATTGGAACTGAAGAGAACAGTTTCGACCGCAGCTATGTAAAAAAGAAATTGGAACATGGGCTTTCACGAATATGGCAGGTATGTTGTGATTTTTTTTCTAAATATTTATCCTGCCCTCACCCCCCATATTAATTACAATTATATTTATACTGATCTTCTTAAAGGAAAAAAAAAAATCCCTGGAGAGATTTAAGTGATGTGTTTTGAGCTAAATGTTTCAAAACCATGGAAATACAATTTCTGTGACTCAGTGACTACTTGATCGCTATGCTTTCAAGATACCAAAACATAGTAATGTGACTTTCAGCCTGATTCAGTTTCTCCTAACCTGTGTGCTGCCCCGCAATCTATTTTCTTCTCATGTTCTTTTCTCTGCTAGTGCGATCATGCTGCTTTATGTTTCTGGTATAACCATAGCTATGGAGAACCTGAAGTCTTGTGAATCTGAATGGTTTCACAATATTCCTGGTCTGACTGCTGGATCGGTTTGATGTGCAGTGAGACCCCAAATGTATGATGAAAAGCTGTAAATCTTTTACATGGCTGAATTTTAATCCAAAGCTCTGTTTTTTCAGTGACAGTAAAGCATGTAGGATTGACCTTGTGTTATAGAGTATTAAAGAAACTGGTTAGAAAGTCAATGAGAAATCATTCATATTACAGAATATGGAGTTATACTCTTAATCTCAAAACAAAGTTATAAGTGGAAACAAACCAAAAAGTGGTAATGAACCAGGTATCTCAGCCTTCACCTTTTTGTCTTCAGTGTATTAAGTATACAAAAACTTGTTTGTGTTTTGTAGGATGTTCAACTGAAAGTGAAAACGTATCTTCTGGGAACAGATCTGTCTAACTTCAAATACGATGACTTCATATTTGTACTTGATGTTATCAGCAGGTATACTAATGTGGTCATAAGACCACTTAATACATGTACATGAACGTGAACTCTGATAAGGCAGCACAGTTAATTAAGGCTGATATTTACATTCTGATGCCAGCTTTGTTCCTATTTACTGATAGTTTGCAGAGCACTTCTCCTATATGTGGGAGACTGTGAGTGAGTGCCAGTCTCTTTTTCTCGCTACCTGCTCCAAGGATGTACTTGGGAGAGGTAACATAAATTGTTTTTCTGGTCAAATAGTGCTTAAGTGTTATATGATTTCCGTATTGTTCACCTTTAAGATTTCACTCTCAGTCAAGAGCACTAAAATATTGTGGTACTGCTCCTGTACAGTATTATATGCTTCCGTTTTGGTAATAAAACGATGAATCCAGACTGTGAGCTGTACAGCTTGCCCTGCATAGTGGGATCTCAAAAAGACATTTATTTTGTTTATGGCTCTTTGTCTATATATGTATGGGACATTATGATAGGGTTTGGAGGGAGATGAGACATGGACTTTTGTGGAATGAGTGAAGTGTTTGCAGCTTAACTTTGGTGCTCTGCTTCTGTGGAGATACATGTACACTCATGGTAATGATTGAGGCTTGTAATTCAGGTTGGAACAGTGGTATTAATAAATCAATGAATATTTCTGAACTTTGTTTTGTCGTTATAGGCTTATGCAAGTTGGAGAAGAATTTTGTGGCAGCAAGTCTGAAGTTTTGCAAGAATCTGTCAGAAAACAAAGTGTTAACTATTTCAAAACATACCACAGGTGAGATTACTGTATGTGCAGTGGATGAATAGGATGGCATTTATTTTTGTTGGGTTTAACTTTAAATGCTTTCAAGAGGAACTCCAATGCATAATGTTCCTGCAGCGAGGTTGGCAGATAGTGGAATGTGTTTCATGATGAGAATTGGGCGCTGAACCCTGAAGAAGGGGAGAGGGTGGGGAAGCCTTTGCCTCTGCTATAGTTTTGGAAAACTAGTTCTGCAGCAGGCAAGCCAGATAAAGCTGAAAAACTTTTATGCAGAATTTCAGTAGTTTTTCAGGCTGCCTCTTAAGCTGTCTCCTGGGATCCTGAGTATGAACGCCTCCGAAATCCATACTTCCTAGCAAAATTGTTACTTCTTTTTCTATGCCATTACATAAAAAAAGCTGATCATGTGTGGCTATGAAATGTTTTTTTAATGGGCAATTTTGTCTTGTATCAAATGAGATGTTTAGAACTGAGTCCATCCTTTTGAGTCCTGTTTTCATGGTTTTTTCACTGGCAGTATCTAATTATGTTTCAGTCAACTCTACTGTCATATCTGAGGCCAGTCATATGTGCTGTCATGTGCAGGCAGTCTCTGGCATCAGATAGGATGTATGGCTATGACAGCTTCAAGACTTGTCTGTCTGTTTGTTTTAATTGTCTCAATTTCCCAAATGTTTTGGTGTGGAAGATTGACAACTCTTTCATTCTAGTTATCTAGCATTTACCTTCTTTCTGGGTGTAAATAGCTAGGAAGATATGTGAAGGAATACAGCGTTCCTTGCTCTAAGAAAGTCTTACTTTCCCAGTCTTGATCTGTTGACCTCTGTTGTATGGGAGCCGTCATACAACTAATTCATACAAACCCATTTGGTCTGAGACTTTGTGCCTAAAATCCACAAAGTATGAATATTATGACAGGAGAACATGAGACAGTGTCTAATTTCAGAAGCTGAGAATGTGGTTTGGAATTTCTTCCAGCTTTGGTAGTTTGTAGCAAAGATTTCTTTCTGGCCATTTGATGAAGACCTCAGTTCCAGTTGTCTGAAAAGCTTCAGCCTTAATCAGATAAGCATTATGTCCTGTCAGGAAATGAGTTGATTAAGATGCCATGCCACCTATCTTTATTCCTTCAGAAAGCATTTCTGAACCCTGAACTGAATTTTGTGAACCGATTTGGAAACTGAGCTTGCAGCTCTAGGCTCATAAGGGCTGTTTTGGTCTGCCTAACCGTCTTTTACTACACCGACTTACCACATAATACTTTACTTGATTAAGTAAATACCATTTTGACCATTATGGTTTTACTTATGTTTAAAGGATCTATTTAACATCTTCGGGAATTAGAGACAAATTTTCTGAATTATCTTTTAGTAAAATAAAAGTTAAAGAACATTGATGGAATATGTATAGAAATAATAATTTTTTGAAATACCTTGTGTTTTTTATTAAGGTAATGTTTCTTGTAATTCTTGTGAAAATAAAAGGAAGTACCTATTGATATGACTCAAATTATGTGAACCTTCTAATACTTTTACATGTTTTGTGCTGTGGGGGTATTGTGAAGATTAATTGGCTGATGTTTTCATCCTCAGAAGGAAAAATATAAAAAACCTCGCTATAGCCTTCAGGTGGATTTATATAAAAGCTTTAAGCATCTTGCTGTTTCAGATCAAGCTAATGTGGCTTTCAATCCACTTGTGTATTTAATTGGAGGGGGAAAAAAAAAAAAGCTGGTGCTTTTAAGTGTTCATTAGTACATAAAAGCTACATAGAGCTGAAATGCTCAGCGTCCAGGAGTAATTAGTTCTTTGATTGTGTAATTTGACATATGTGGCCTCCTGGGCAGCATGGTGTTTGAGAGAACTGCCAACATAGAGAAAGCATTCAAAGGAACTGGTCATGTCACTCAAAAAGCGTAGAAGAGCAATGTAATACTAGAGCATACATGAAGACTTTTTTGGGTAAAAGTTGATTATTTTGAAAAATTAGAATGGGCTTTTGGCAGAGAACATCAGTAAAGCTGGTTTTAGAATGCAATTTACTTTTTGTTCTGATACATTTGTAAAAGGGTGTGCCTGATCACCAAAGGTTTTCAGAGAACAAATGCATCAGACCTTCCACGTGTGCCACTTTCTAGGCTTGTATGCTGGTGAAAATGACAACCATTTGTTCAAGTACTTTGTCAGTGCCTTGATTTCAGCTTTGAAACGATACAAAAACTGATGCTCTGTGGTGTTTAAAATTCTTTGAGAGTAACACTAAGGAGAAAGCGTCATAGGAAAGCAAACGTTTAATCTGTAATGCTGATTTTCACAGCATCTCTATCTGTTGTTTCTGTTGGCTTTACTGCAAGAAGATCGGCAAGCTATGGGTACCCAGTGTCTTGAAAATAGCAGTTGAAGTCTCTTTGCATTTAACTGGTGAATTTAAATAGACACAGCAAACTGTAGTCATAATTCAACACATGGCTCATCTTATTGAGGCGAGAAAATTCTAATTGTAGTGGTGATTATAGTTTGTTATTGAAATAGTGGTATTTCTAGAATATTTTACTGCCTAATTAGAAACCCAGTGCATAATTTACTAACTGCTACTTGTTAAGCAAACCAATATACCATCTATTAAGAAGAAAAGATACAGCAATGTGACCTCAACATGCGTTCATTGCTGGTTTTTTCTACATGAGTTCCTGCTTATGTAGCAAAAAGATTTTCTTTAATAAAGATATTTCGGCTTCTTGCTGGATGGCGGCTTTCTAATGATTAAAAATCTAACAGAAACAACACAAAGATGTAATGGCTTGACTACATTTCCCTAATACGTTTTCTATATTAGTACCAAAGTAAAGTTAAGCTATGAAGAAAAATATAGCTTAGGAGATTAATAGCCATTTAAGTTTTTTCTTCTCTAAAAAGTTGAGATGTCTGTAGAACATTAGTTCTTTCCAATTCCCTTTGCCACCTGTTGGCTTCAGTGTGTTTATTGGAAGAAGGATATTTCTTGTGTGGGCTCACAGAAGCTGTTGTAACGCTGTTAGAGTGTTTGTATATGTTACATTGCTTTCTACACAGAATCTCAGAGTCACAGGGGTTGGAAGAGACCTCTGGAGATCACCTAGTCCAACCCCCCTGCCAGAGCAGGTTCACCTAGAGCAGGTTGCACAGGATGGCGTCCAGGTGGGTTTTGAATGTCTCCAGAGTCAGAGACCCCACCACCTCTCTGGGCAGCCTGTTCCAGTGCTCTGCCACCCTCGAACTAAGGAAGTTCCTCCTCATGTTTACATAGAGGAAAAAAGGTCCAGTATTACTGCATAATCATAGATGTTCCTCTATACTTTCTAATTTGTTTACAAATTTTGGAGATTGACATTCTTGGAGAATTTCTCCAGAGGTGTCATAAAACATACACTGTGTTAGTAGCCACAGCTTTTAGATGGTCTGTCAGTTGAAAGAATGAGTTAAATATCTGTTTTCAAATGTGACTTTTTATACAGTTTTTGAAGGTGTTTTTCACTGCTTAAGTTAAATAGTTGTCTACTTCCTGATTTACCCTTGCTGCCAATTAAGAGTATTCATTTGTTGTATTTCAGAACCCGTCTTGAAGAATTAAGAATGTTTTTGGAGAATGAGACCTGGGAACTTTGTCCTGTTAAAGCAAGCTTTAGTATTCTGCAGCTTCATGTACGTTCCATGAATAACACATACAAATGTATTAATACTTCAATAGCTAAGAGTCCAGGTGTTCTGATAAGTAGTAAGATCCATGAACTACTGTACAAATGTTTTCAATGGCTGATAAAACCCCCTAAATTTCACTTCACAATATCGGAAACTTTAGGTTCAAATGCTTTTGGAACAGTAGAGTTCCTTTTTCAGGCAGGTAGAGGTTTACAGAAGATGCTAGAGTTGTAAGCATAATGTTAGCCTTTATTTTTCATGCTTTAATATTCTGTTAATCTGTCAGTTTTCCATTTCTAAATGAATTATCTGAGAGTAAGATGCCTAAAAGCAGTCAAATGAGCGCTGACCAGCTTGTACCAATTTTGGCATCTCTTTCTGGAAACACAGGTCATACTGGCTCATTTGGAAAGATAAAAAAACCAAACAAGTTAATTCTTCTGTGGTGAAGTCCAACTGAAAGCAAGTAATTGGTGTGCTCACCTGCTGTCCTAAAATGATTTTTGTGAAGTTTAGCGCATGGTGGATGAATTTCACCTGTTTCGGTAAATGAAATGTGGGTGCTTATGATTAAAGCTACCACTTCAAAAATTGAAAAAAATTAAAAAGTGCAAAAATTGATAAAGCTGAGCAATCTCAAGCAAATGATAATTGTGCTGTAGAGTAAACTGTAGAAGTAAGCAAGAGGCTACTGGGCAGTAATAGCGTGGAGGGAAAAGGTTGGAGGACCTTCACTAGCAACCAGTAGCAAAAGAACTAATAGTTTTAATAGAGAAATGGGATTATAAATCCATACATACTGCTTAAGGGACTGGAGCAGCAGAAAATGGCAGAAAGTAACTGATTCATTTAATCAAACCAAAATCTAACATTGCAGTCCTTTTAGCTGCATACATTTTGATCTTTAAACCTTTAGATAAATCATAATGTACATTTTGCCATTTACAAAGATCAGTAGCTAGAGTTTAATAGATAAAAATGTCAACTGAGATAACTCAAGGTTTTTAGAAAAAAATGTCTAAAATCATACCTTATATGCCCTACTTAGTCCATATACTTGCAAAAGTCTGTGCGTTCACCCGTCATCAGAAACTTCATGTACAATGGGTTTGAAAAGTAATAAATGTTGAAAAGAACTTCTAAAAAATAAAATACTAAGAAAAAATTTCAGCTTTAGTAAATTACTAGGTAACTTGTGGAAAGAAAACTACATTTTTTTGATAGAATTTAGGTCTTGTTTTATCTCCTAATTTCTGTGAAATAAAAAACCCACTTAGTTTTCACCTAGTTTTAGACAGAGAGTGCTATCGGAATGCAGGAGACGTGTTGCATGTCATAGCCAAAACCTGCTAAAATTAGAAAGACAAGCAGTGTAAGATTGCCAATTTCAAGGTTAACTTGAGCCAGCATGAAAAGCATGTTTAAATAAACAGCAAACTTTAGCAAAAAGTTTTCATATCAGGTTAATTGTCTGCAAGTTTGTTGTTACGCTCCGGTTTTATGGAACTGGAGTCATAATAATACTGAAACTGTCTTGTTGGTGATTAAAATTGTACTTTATTTCTATTAATAGGAATTTAAGTTCATGGAGCAGTCACGTTCCCCATCTGTGTCACCTAGTAAGCAGCCTGCTTCAGCAATTTCCACAACAGTAACATTATTTGAGCAGTACTGTAATGGAGGAAACCCGTTTGAAATTCAGGCTGACAGCAAAGATGATGAGACAGAAGACGTTTTAGCTTCCAATGGGGTATGGAGTGTTTCAGGAAAAAAAAAAAAATATGCAAATCTTGCTCTCAGTAAACAATGATTTATTTTATGTATCAATGATGGCAAAATGTCTTAGTACAAGAATCAGTTAACTGCAGTACTATGTAAAACCACACACCACTTTACTCTTTTAATTAGGTACGTTGCTTTGCTTTTAACAACGCCAGAAAGCCAGGCATCCTGTTTGAAGTTCAGTTTGTTTTGCAGTGGATCAATATTTTTTTCCACTGAAGTCAAGTGTTCCTGAAGGCTAGCAAGACATGTTCCACTTAAATCAGTATTTTCCCAGGTGTTTAAGTTAGCTTTCTTTGTGGAAGTAATTTTGTCATTTTAGGACTGGCTTTCTGGCTTCTTAGGAAAGAATCATTTTGGGTAGCTCCTTCTGTTTTATTTGTTCACATCTACGTGATTTCTCATGGTTTATCTGATATTTGTTAGGCAGTTTTTAATTGTAATTTAAATGCTCAGGACAGGACACTCGCTTTACAGTGGGATCTACTATAAAACTGAACAATAACTGTGTATTTTTTTTCAGAACTCTGTCAAAATCTGGCAGTGGTCAGATATGTTTTACTTTAAAACTTTGTACCATTCTCTTAAATACTATATTAGCATATTTTTGTTAAAGCTTTTGCTCTTGTTTATTCCTGTGATGAATAATATTTTCTTGGGCTTTTTTTTGTGATAATGCTGGGTTTAGGTTTTTTGTTTAAGATTAGTTAATCCAGCTTGTCACACTAATGGCTTTCAGGTTTTCAGCTTTGTCTTTCTTGCTTTGCCTGTGGAACTTCAGTTGCAAAGCAGCTTGATCTGTATCTCACACACCCAAGTGTGATGCTGCAGTGTCTTTCCTTCTGTGGGCAATGCTGCAGTCTCTTTTCTACTGTGACACCTGAAGAGAAAACACCATTCCCCCACCTCAGAACCATGTTCTTTATTGTAATAGAATAATAATGTTGTCCAGGATGTTATCTGTTATCTTTGTTACCTTATTACCACAGGGAGTTAATGAATTCAACCATCTAATCATCTTGGCTAAAAATGTCTTTTTATTCTGAGTTTATCTCTAGCGATTGTAACAAAACCCTCTGTATGTAAGGGTTACTGTTTTCATACTGGTTGTTCACTGCTGTCTCTTTTCTGAAGGTGTGTGAGGCTCAGTCCCAGCCAGAGCTGAAGCTACTTAAGACAGTAAGCATTAGCTCATTAGTAAAGGATGGCAGGATTGCCTCATTTTTAGCACATAGGGCTGCTGTTGCTGCATGCACCGTGGTGGAGATGGGGTTCCAGTAAATCACTGTCAGGACACCATACGCCTTCTCTGTTGGGGCTGAGAGTGGCTGCTTTAGCGATTCGGCAGTGACAGGCTGTGGTCTTGGTGAAACAGGCTAGAGGGAGTCGCGATCCCATGAATTACCAGTAGGCTGATACGTCACACATGTAGCAAAGTCCGTGTTGTTTTTTCCCTGTCTTTAATTTTGAACAGTGTCCCATTTGGTAGGCTTGCACATTGTCAGGGACTTTAAAGGCTGGCTGCACTGTCCTATTTTCAAAGCTGTGTGCCAATTTAGTGTTCTTTATTAGTGAAACCTTAATATATTTTAAATTGATAAAATCTGATTTTGTGCCTAGTGAATAACTATAATGAATTTTGGCTTTCCTTTCACAACAGAGGGACAGAATGTTCTGTGTGGAAAAAGTAAAATACTAATAATACGATTTATTATCCATTTTTTCTTGTGAAATATAGCTTAGATTTACAGTCATTCATATTATAAAATAGGGTTTTTTTAACCTTAAATGTAGTGGTATTTGAAGAACTTAGGAATAGTGTATAGAACTAACTTTTTTTTTTTAAACTAAAATGTAAAGTTAAGTTTCAGTTTGTTCAATGTAATTTAAAATTGATTATGGAGGATGATGCTTTTGATTTTTCTTCCCTCCTTGTGGAAATCAGTTGTGGTGAGTATTTCCTTTGTTTGACACATTTCCAGCAACGCTGTAAATAAACAGGTTTATTCCATATGATAACTTGAGTTTAATGCGTTGGAAAATGGGAACTAACTGCTTTTAATATTGAAAGATGTGAAGTAAATCTGAAGAATTGTACTGAGAGTGCGGACAAGGGTGTTCAACAATGCTAAGGCAGCACTTATTTGGTTTTCATCAGTGTATTTGGCTGTTAACTCAGTCACTAGAAGGATAAAATCCTTCCCAAAATCTTTGAGAGCCAGGGAAGTATTATGCACATTTACGCAGAGAATTGAGGCACGGGATAGGTTAATTAACTGGTCAGTAGTTGTACAGGACATCTAACCTGTCTGGTATTAGAATGAAGGTTTCTTGTGACCCAAGTAAGCATACTCTCCAGGTGACCATCCTACCTTCCCTTTTCACATTTTTCATCTCCTCTCTCCGTTACCAGCTGTTCCAAAGTGCTGACACATAGAAAGAACTCTTATTTTAAAAAAGTTACACCTATTTGATTATCCTTGCTTAGGTAATGTGGGATAAAATTTCTACAAAGGTTTTATGTTTCAGTTTCTTGACTGACCGGTTAAGGTGGAGGCACATTTTAGCACTTGAAAATGAAATTAAATATTTCAGATGGAGGTCGCAAAATTTTGTTTCCAGAGAATGCAGACATGTTTCCAGGTATTTCAAGAAATGGCATGACAAGGACATAAGCAATTGATTTACTTGTCAAATGATCTGTGGGATGGTAAGAACTGTACAGGATTTCTTTTGAGAATTTTAAAGTCTTTTTAACTGCTTAATTGTTGCAGTTCTGGACAACTGAAAATGGGCCTCTGGATCCAGTCACCACAGCTCTGTATCTTGAGCTTCAGTGAGATGCTTTATGTCTCTTTCTTGTAGCTCTCTAAAATATCCTTGTTGTGATACAATTAACTTACATTTTGTAACACTGTTCAACTTTGATGAATCTTACCACTGTCCTATGGGTTTGTTTGGGCTGATTGCCTAAACACTTGTGAACTGATTATTGCTACAAGATATCTGAAGTCCTTTTAGCACTTTAAAATTTTTCTGCAGACTGTGCGTATTCAAAATGGATTTGTAAGGTCTCTTCAGGTTGAGGTCATTATTTAATAGTTGTGACTTACTGCATACTTTAAAATGCAGATATTTTTATCTCATTAAATAACTTTTCCAGCTTGCTAATAGCATTAGGTTGAGGAGACTTAATAAAATATTTTTCCATGTAAAAAAAAAAAAAGGAAAATTCTGAAAATTCTCTTAATCTTTGATGTTAAGACAGTTAATATGTCATCTGTCAGAATCATATATCAATATGAATTGTAGTTAACAATTTGTAGTCAATTTATCATTTTACTGTCACTGGCTTTTAATTGGATTGGCATGTCATTTATTATATATTAATGCATAATAAGTGGTGGTAATTCTCCATGCTAATGTTCCAGTCACGTTAGTTAAACTATGACTGTCCGTGTCCTTAATCAAGCCTGAACTCAGCTCATTTTTGAAATAAACTGAGCTGCTTTCGTTATAGCTTTTCTTTGTCTGAAATGTTCATTAGGCAGAAAAAAATGCCAGTTGTACAGTTTTAATATGTATGTGTGGCTTCATAATTCTAAAAAGCATTTATTGTCTCTGTTTGTGAATAGTATTTCTCCACATAAATCATACTCTAGAAATAATCCTGCCATGGAAATCCTATGTTACATTATATATGCTGTATATATGTTATAACCTGTGTTGCTCATTTTTTCCAGACATCACTTGTTAGGCTCAAACCTTCCATCCTTGAATTGAAAATAATTCTCGTGTGATCTTTGAAATGCAATTCAACAATTGAACAGAGTGAAACAGTTGCAAAAAATTAAAAATGCAACTGAGTGTTTGGAGACAGTAGTTGTCTGTAACCACTTAAGCTTCTTATCTTTCAAAAGATGCAATTAACATCAAATGTTGTTCCTCAGTATAAGGCGGCATGTCTCAGGGCAGGTATACATCGTTAATTTATCTCCACATTCACGTTTTTCATAGGGTTATTCTGGAAGTATTCGTGGAATTTGTGGCAAATGAAGCATGAGGCTTTCTTCCATCAAGGAGGAATTGTTTCACTGATAATTAGATAAATATTTCAAATATCAGGATCTCATGCCTTTAACTAGATAAAGGATGCTGTATGTTTCAAAACTAAACCAAGAACCAGCACAAATAAATCCAGGCACACCCCAGTTTTCTGAGAAAGCAAGGGGGAAAAAAAAAGACAAGACTTTTAATCCAGCCCCTCCCCCCCCGATTTATTCCACTGATATTGTTGACTTATATAATTAGAGTGTTTCTTAAAATAATACAGTGTGCTGTAGTTTGGGGTTTTGTTGTCATTTTTATTTTCCTCTGTGAGGAAAGGTGTATCAATTTGAGTTGCAGAATCCTGTTCCTTGCTTGCTCTTCAGTTTTTGTTTGTTCCATATACAGTGCAAAGTTTATATGTATAGAACCTACAGATATATACAAAATTACTCTTCTTGCTGTTGATGTAGATAGAATAGCATACAGTTGAAGAAAATAAGTGCAAAAAAATTAGTGAGAAAAAAAACTACATGGCAGCAGTAGCCATGTGAAATATGTATAGTTTTGTAGTAGCATTTGACTGCTTACTGTTTTCTTGAAATTTTTGTGCTTCGTTAAAATCGCATTGGCCTCTAACAGGTTAGGTGGTTCAAAGACTGTCTAGCAGAAACGTCTTTTGGAGTGTACTAAAATAAATTTTACAAAAAAATGCAGGTTGTTTTTTCGGTGTTTTTTTTTTTTTTTAAATAAATGTTTACATTAAGTATTTTTGTGAAGCAGTGGTTTAGTCCTTGCATTAATAATTGAGTTGTGTGATGTCAGGTTTTTTTTGGCTTATTGCCACTGTATGGATACATTTTGAGGTTTTATTACTATTTTTTCTGATTGTAAAGCAAATAATAAAAGCTCAGATACATGGGTACTTGATACAGGAACAAGAAAGCAAAAAAAAATATCACTATCTGGGAGGAATAGGATGATGCAAATATTTACTCTTAATCAACATCTGAGAATAGAAATTTGTTTAGAAATGCACTTACAAATGGCTTTGTGTAATTTGCCTGCTGCATTTTTAATGAACATTGTCAGCAGCCTTTCATCCAGCAAAGTTATTTGTATCCTGATCGAGGTAAAAGCCAAGAAGTGACCAAAATACTACGTTAAATGAGTGACAATATTATAAGGAAAATAATGGCTGTCGAATTAATTTTTTAAAAATTTTTTTTAACAGTATGAATCGGATGAACAAGAAAAAAGTGCATATCAAGAGTATGATAGTGACAGTGATGTTCCTGAGGAGTTGAAAAGAGATTATGTGGATGAGCAGACAGGAGATGCCCCTGTGAAGAGGTGAGTAGACTTGTGTGAGTCCTTGGTCTCATTTACATGCTTTTCATCTCAGTACTCTAATTAGTTCATTTTCTCTTTAATCTATACTCTACAACAACGGAATAATAATCAAATAATCTTTGTGCTACCTGCACATTTAGAAAGGCTCAGCACTTAGATATCTGGAAGGGGGAGGAATGTTAAACTGCTCATCATTATTGCAGAAAGGAACTTGGGAAAGCAAGATTTTGAAGGATAATAAAGGGTCTCTGAAGCAGGTAGTGGGAAAACTGATTAGCAAGCGTTAGATGTTAACTGAAGATTCTTCTACACCTGCTGTTGTGCATACGTATAATTTCTGCTATGTCAAAAGCAGTTGTTTGCAGACTAACAGCTTGAGGCTTGGGCTTCTGCTTTTGCAGAACATAAGTAAACTTTTACAGATTAGAAAAACAATAAATTCTTCCATAGCTTGAAGGCAGTCATTTGGAATTTTAAATTCTCTTTTTGTTTAAGAATATATATACACACACACATATATATGCACACATGAAAATACATATTATATTTTGATGAATATATATAAAAATATTTTATTTATATATATTCATTTAAACACAAGCCAACTCTGTAGCCTTTTAAAAGAATCTGAAACACAAATTTTTGTCTAGGACACTGTACTACTTAGATGTCCGTTCAGACTTTGTGAAGCAGGCTAATATTATTTGTATGTAGAGGATTGCAGGAAAACTAGAAAGCCATCACTTGGGTCCAAGCAGAGGAATGTTTTTTTACAAAATAACTCTTTAGGATAAAATATTGTTAGCATGATTTCGTAAGATACACCACATAACTACTTCATTTCAAAGAAGTGATGGAGATATTGATAAAAATTACTTAATTGGGACAAACTACAGTCACTATCTGTAGCTTTGTGCTGTGAAATTGAAGCATTCTGAATTTTTGGAAGAATATCATTTTGAGGTATGGCAGCTGGCAGAAGGTTTCTCTTACAGAATCACAGAATATCTCAAGTTGGAAGGGATCCATAACGATCCTCGAGTCCAAATCCCTGCTTTTCACGGGACTACAATTTATGAAAAAATTAATGTCTTTAGTTTCATCTTCCGCAAGATTGTTTCCATTTCTAGATAGTCGTTTTCAGCTGTAACTTGCTAGTCTGCCCGTTTTGTTGTGACTTGTGTTGTTCTCATTTTCTTTACTTCATAAACTAAGAACTTGAGTCAGAGTGGTTAAAATGATTGCTGAGGCCAGACAGAGGCCTGCAGAACTCAAGCCTTGGACTACAAATGAGAAACTCCTTTCTCTAGCAAAATTTTATGTAAATTAGGCCAGGCTTCTCTCTTTAAATGTTAGAATCCTAATCCAGTTATGCTTTGCATAAATAAGATACTGCTTTGGAAGACATACTGTCATGTGAAAGAAGGGGGGAGGAAGGATTTCTTTTCTACTAAACTTTATTTGTATGTCCTTGAATATAATAGGCAGTCACATTTGGTGTATTTTGTTTTGTTTTCTTTAAAGTGTTTCTCGAGAAACTCTGAGGAGCAGAAAGAGATCAGATTATAACCTCAATAAAGTGAATGCACCTATCCTAACAAACACTACACTGAATGTAATAAGGCTTGTTGGTATGTAGATCAATTGTAGTTTTTTATGTGTTTTTTATTTTAATGCAAACCTATTGATAGCAAATACGTTAAATGAATGTTAAGGCTTTTAAAAATATACCTAGTTGGGCTCTATTTCCACTCTTTGGAAATGTTAATGAAATAGAAATAAAGCACTAAGCCAAAATATTTTTTAATTAAATAGACAAATTTCGTTATATCTTGTGATTTATTTTTACTTTGAAAATTAATCTGCATGCATATATTGATTTTGATGAATAATGGTGGATTATTTGTCTAAAATATTGGATGCGTAAAACCAGTGGAGATAGAAAGGAAATAGATTAACGTTTTATGTTGCTATTGTTTCTTGGTGGAGGAAATTCTTCATTTTAAAGTAGTATAGTTACAAAAGTAAGAATTTAAAGACCGGGTTTTTTTCCCTTTCATTACTCAAATTCTCACAGCCAGAATAACTACGTGGTAGACAACTAGAAGAAAAGTGCCCTCCCATACGGGTAGTTTCAGTAATTGGAATGCATTTTAGTAATCCATGGAGACTTTAGGGAGTCTCTGTCTTTGGCGGTGATCAAGACACGACTAGACAAGCCCCTGAGCAACCTCATCTGCTTAGACCTGCTCTGAGCAGGAGGTTGAACTAGATGACCTCTGGAGGTCCTTTCTAGCCAAAAGTTTTCTATGAAAACTCTCCCTTTCAGTTCTAGGTGTACTGGGATTGATTTTTTGTGATCATGACTTCCATTTTATTATCTAGATAATTGTACAATAGCAGTTTTCTGCTACTGACTTTATTTTTAGATAATGGGAAGTAATTACCTAAACTTGTAACGTTAGGCAGAAGAGAGAGAAATTATGTGCGTATTACATTAATGAAGTTTGTCTTCAACGTTTTTGTGCTTAGAAATAATGGTGGTACTTCAGAGTATCACAGAATCACCAGGGTTGGAAGGGACCTCTGGAGATCATCTAGTCCAACCCCCTTGCCAGACCAGGTTCACCTAGAGCAGGTTGCACAGGATGGCGTCCAGGCAGGTTTGGAATGTCTCCAGAGTCAGAGACCCCACCACCTCTCTGGGCAGCCTCTTCCACTGCTCAGCCACCCTCAAAGTAAAGAAGTTCCTTCTCATGTCTAGATGGAACTTCCTGTGGTCAAGTTTGTGCCCGTTACGTCTTGTCCTGTCACTGGATACCACTGAAAAGGTCCCATCCTCCCCGCACCCTCCCTTTAAGTATTTATAAGCACTGATGAGATCCCCCCCTCAGCCTTCTCTTCTCCAGCCTAAAAAGACCCAAGTCCCTCAGCCTTTCCTCCTAAGAAAGATGTTCCAGTGCCGTAATCATCTTTGTAGCCCTCTACTGTACCCTCTCCTGCAGTTCCCTGTCCTTCTTGAACTGGGGAGCCCAGAAGTGGACACAGTAATACTCCAGATGCGGTCTCACCAGGGCAGAGTAGAGGGGGAGGATAACCTCCCTCGACCTGCTTTCCACACTCTTCTTGATGCACCCCAGGATGCCATTGGCCTTCTTGGCCACAAGGGCACATTGCTGGCCAAGTAATGCTATTTTTAAAAGTATGCTGTTTTAAACAATTTGCTATTTTTAAAAGAGACTACTCCAACACCTTGTTAGTACCTTTTGCTGTCTTAGAGGGCAGCATATAAATCCAAAATTAATTTTCTAAACAGTTTTTGCCATTTTTTTTCCCTCTTGGAGCATCTACAATATAGACCTGAAATAAGAATTGAGATTATTCTGTGATAACTTTTCTGGTATTGATCTGTGAATTAGGTTGGAGAATACGGTTTTGCTCTAAGAAAAGGTAAGATTGAATATAGAAATCATGCATGGCACTTTCATGCAAACTGCTCAGTCTTCCCCAAGCCTCTGCCCATCCCCCCTGCCCTAACACAGTGTAAGAGTAGGTGGAGCTGTAGTTCTAGTTTTCCAGTTTTATGTAAGGAGTCTTTATATTTGTGGATTCTGGCCATAACCCCAAACATTATATGCAAAGCTCACATATATGCTTTTTCCCCCTTCTGGAATTACATTTAATTTTCAATATTTCTGCTATGGGGGGTGTTTTATATTGTTTCTGTAATGACTGATAGAGTTATTTGGAACATGGAATTGGAAAGGGATTTCCTGCAGCCCGTTACATGTCATTTAGTACTGCCTGTAAATATGCTTGTTTTGAGCTCCAGCTTAAGAATATTTCTGCTTTGTTCACAACACTCTTACCTAATAGAAATTCTATTCCAGAAGCCTTATCAACTTCATGGTTAAAAAAAAAAAAAAAAAAAAAAAATTATCCACCTATTTTCTGCCCACTTGAACTTGTGCCAAAACTTTTCAGGTTTAACAGATCATCATCTTCTTTGATGCGTACTGTCCTGCTGCTTTTACAGAAAGCAATCCTATTTCTTCTCAGTCTTTATTTTGCTAAACTGAATGTGCCAAGCTTTTTCGTATCCTCTGTATTTATCCACCAGAAGCTTAAGTCCCCTACATTCTTACCAGTTCTTCTTCTGCTCTTGTTATAGACTTATCAAAATCATGTGCAATACTTTGCATGAGATCTTACTGCATTGTGTCACTGTTGTATCACAGCATCCTGGTCACAAGTTGCCTGCCTATTGCACCTCTTTGAATTTCTCCTAGCTTCCTTGTACTGGCAGTTCAGTCCATCTGTAATGAGCTTTGTACAGCCAGCAGGTCCTTTGCTTTCCCATTTTTTTCCAAGGGATGAGCTGCTAGGTTATAGTAGAAAGATGCATGTTTTTAATTAATTGGTCCCCAAATGCATGGCTTTACATTTTGTACTACTGAATTTCATCCAATTTTTGTTACAGCAGTCATCAAGGTCCTCCAGTTCCTCCTGTACATTATAACAATCCTTTTCTGTTTTGATGGTGCCTCCTTATTTTTTTCCATTATCACACTGTTATTTTTGTGCCAGTGTCATTAATGAAAATATTAGAGAAGAGGCCCATTGCTGGGAACTCCACTAGTAGCTTTTCCAGATACTTGCCTTCCCAACACGCTCCGTTCTGTCTTCTCTTTTACTAAACCTTACTCATTTAAAAAATTCTAGCTTCACTTGTTTACTGTGCAATATCATTAAATTAATACTTTGACTAAATCTTAATTGCTTCAATCTTTCTGCTTCTGTCACGTTCATACTTTCTTCAAAACTTGTTCTGAAGTCCTGCATCATACAAATTAAAGCAGTAGATCAGTAGTTGCTTCAATAACTGTTTTCCCTCCTCTTAATTATGTTTTTATTTGCTGGTTTTCAATTGTAGCAGTACAGCCCGTGCCTTGACTGCTTATTGCACATACAGGTTGTTACACTGATTACCAGACTGGTGATTCATGGCCATTTTTTATTATGTTCTGATTTCTTCACTCCTGTTACTTGACTGTTTTAGGGTCTTTTCCAGCTCATATTCAGTGTGCCTGGAAGTGGCCAGTTCAATTCTGTTAGACAGCCTGTTCCCCTTCTCCTCATTTTTCTCACTGTCATTATCATTGTCCTCGGTGAAAACCAAGGCAAACTATTCATTCTTGCTTTTGGGCTGTCTTGTTTGTCTACAATGTCTGTCCTGTCACATCCCCTGGTTTGACTTGCTTTTCTTAGTCTTCTGTAATTGGAAAACTCCTGATTTTTACCATCTTTGGAAAATTTAGTTTTGGAAAGACTTTTAGTACTTCTAGCTCTTAATGTAACTTCCTGAGTGAACAGGTTTGTTTTTCCCCTTTGTCCTTGTCCTAGTCATTCTTCCCTTCTAGTTTCTCATGTTTCTAATATGCAGCAACCCTGCCTCACTTTCACCTTAATTTCTATCTTTTTTGAGGAATACCTACCATTTGATATCAGAAATGAAACAGGGTTTTTTGCACTTTTTGTTAGATGTAAACTGCGTATTACACCTGTGCCACAGAACTTGAAAATGCCCTCAGCTTTTGTCATGACTTTTAGCTTTAGCATACAAATATTGCATTCACTTCTTCCAGACAACTTCCCCAGAGGCATCAGACACATTTCTTTAACAAAGGGTTAATGGCTACAGAAAGAAGAAACAAATAAGGTACCGCCATTTAGCCAGACTATGTGATTTATTAGTTTTTCTTCCCTTTTTGTCTCCCCTCTTGTCTTTTGAATCATCTCTATAAAACATGAAGACAAGCATGTTGTTGCGGGGCAGATTTGGCTGGGCGTGACACTAGGTTGTAGGAGATCCAGGTTTGGTCCAGTCTCCTGGATTATCCCCCTGCAGACAGGAATGCCCTGGAACATGCCTGTTTTATAACAGTGGTCTGCTAATGCCATGGAAGGCTCCAGTTTGTCTCGAACAAAAGGCTAGGAAAATGCCATGGTACTTAACACTAATTTCACAGAGTATAGCTGAGATGGTTGTCTAGGATTCCTTCATTATCAATGGAGAACTGTAGGTAACTCCAGAAGGTGATAGAGTTTATTGACTGTCCTGGATGTTGTTGCCTGTGTATCATCGTGTAGATATCTTAGCACTTTTCTTCTGGAGCTGCTTGCCCTCTGCACAGGAGATTTAGGCAACCAGTGTGGGTAAGGGTCTAGTTTTTAGATAAAGTTGGACAAAGTGAATTGCATATGCAAGACCAGCAATGTGGCACCTCAAAAATTAAGCTGGGGCCAGTCCAGCCCAAACCACGACAGCAATACAGGGGACAGTATAGATATGCCCTATCTAGGGGAAGCCTGTACTCTTTTAAAGTTCTGTTCCTTGAAAATAAGGCTCTATTTTAAGAGACATTTTGTTTTGGTAGCAGTAATGTGAGTACTTAAGCAGTTTTTGTCACTGCCACATTTTGTCACTGATATTCCTGCCTCCTGTATGTTGCATCAGCACGACTAGCTCCCTGACCTTAGTTAAACACAAATCATAAAGGAAACTAGGTTTAAAAAAGGAAGTCTGGAGTGAGATGAAGATGTGGATTTAAATTGCCCAATCAAGTAACAGAAATTGTTGCCTCACTTTTTAGGAAGGGATGTATGCAAGTAATAATACTCACTGAATGGGTATAACAGTGCTAATAACCCATTTTGAACTATTTCTGTGTACTGTATACTTTCTATGGAGGCTAGATGAATAAAACAAAGTGTAGCTTAATATATATAAACTACATAAATTAGCTGCTATGTATGACTGAAGTGAGAGCTGCTATAACTGGTTAATTTGAATTTCAAGTGAACGAGTCAATTTATCAGGTTTTCCCTCAAGTTTATAAGCCAGGTAATTGTTTCTCTATTTCCAGTATAAAATAACCATTAGATTAATTTGTAAGGTTAACTTTTTCCTATCAGACCATTGCCTGTTGACTTAAAATATAAAGAAAAAATGAACCTGTGTTAAATCTGTATGGAATATTTTGACCTAGGTTCTATACATCGACAAAAATAATTAATGACTATGTCATTGTATATATTGCTTAGCTGATTTCTTTTTTTAATTAATATCATTCTGACTTAAGAAATACCCATTAAACTATTTCTTAGGTTGAGTTTTTGTAATGCCTTTTTTATGGCTCACTTTTGCTTTTATTGTGAATGGTTTTTGGGAAGAAACTCTTAGTTTTTTCTTGGTTTAAAACCCATTAACTTATAAGAAAATAATAATGGTGATGACAAATCTCACAGCAGAAGTCTTGTGGCTGAAATAAGCGATTGGTTGCATGGCATAGAATCTCGCGGGACTTAAAAAAACTCAAATCATACAGTCTTTCAAAATGATATAATTACAATGGGCTTTTCACTTTTTCCTTCAAAGTGGTGTTTTAGCTCCTAACGTATGTCATAGGAAGCTGCATATTTGGAATTGTGAGGCTCTCTAGGAAATTATTTTACTGATGACCATAGATATACCAAAATTCAAATATGTATTATTCAGGAGGTTGTGTATTTATTTACCTTTTTTTGTTTTAGTGATCAGTTTTATATAGAATAGTCTGATAGAGAGTACACTCTACTTACTATCTTTAAGGACAAAAGAAGTGTTGGAAATAATCCTTCAGAAGAAACCTGGCTAATGTTCAGCAGTTTTAGCTATTGACAGAGCGCCTCTAGAAAGTCAAGGTACTCTGAGTTGTTGAAACTCTAAGCAGTGTTTTCAAGTATTTCTGGGAGTTTCTAGCACGGCATAGGGTTAGCCTGTTAGTGCTGTTTGGAAATGTTCTCATACACCCCCCTTCAACCAAAATAGGAACTTTAGTGCAACTAGGTAACAATACATAGAAGTTAAAAGTTGGCGTCCTGTTAGAGAGAGCAGCTAGGAGGAAATGTTCTTGGAACACTTGTTGTGTCAAGATGCTGAGTGATGTAGTAATAGAGAAATGTTCTTGGCATCAGAAGATTTTTATAGGGACAACACTTGGGCAGTGTACAGTGTGTAGCCCTTTGGAACAGCATAAGATACTGCCTGAGAGATTACCTTGAATATTGATGCCAACTGCACAGATACTTGGAAATCTAACTATCCAGAATGTCACACATCCCACGCTTATAGTGTATGGGTTGCAGGTGAGTTTAAAAATGTGTTTATCACAGAGCAAGTGGAAAAATCAGCCTGTGGCAATACAGAATATTAGCACATGTGGAGGTTACAGCTGCTTTGATTAGGGTACCATCCTTTCCCAAACATCCAAAAATTTCCACGTTGAGCTGTGCTAGAACTAGCTGGATTTGGTCTTCCCTTTTGGAAGACAAATAGATTTTTTAAAATCTGCTTTGCAGTTTGTTCATAATGCTGTAGATAATTGATAATTAAGCATAGAATTAACAATTGGTCTAAACTGCCAAATATTAAGTATTGCAACCTGTGTCAGATCTCCAAAAATAAGAAAATATATGCTTGTGTGTGTTAGCAAACTGGGACACAGATACATAGTATTCAAGTAGGGAGTCCAAGCTACATAGAAACCTGGAAAGTAGCAATGTCAGGTTATTGCTTGATTCTTACCATACTGCTATATCATCTTACCTGTATGTAGCTGTATCATGTATTTGTCAAATTAATGTTATCTTTGCTGTCCTACATGAATAATTGCTTAAAAAAAATTTCAAATAACTCCCCCTGACACTAACAGCTAATTTTTTTTTTCTTCATTACTCAGTTTCTTTGCATAAAACAACATTTTCTGTATCAATTAGTAAATTACTTTGCTCTGCACAGCATTACCTTGAAAAACAATGTTGCTGACTACGGGAAAAAGAAAATATTTTAGCACCCTTCTGTCATTTTTTTCCAACCTGTCACATCAAAACATGTCTGGAATATGACAATTTGTTAAATGATCTGCTATATCCTACATGCTGAGTGGACTGCATTTACATTTTAGTTCAAAAATTGCTGTCTCTTAATATAATAACCCAAAGCTTATTATATATTCTTTATGTTTTTAAGATGCTAATAGGGCAAGCAATATGTTATTTTTGAGCTAGCGAGCCGGATATATAAGATATCTGCAATACTGGGGTTTTCATTAAGTACGCTTCCTGTATGACTCTGAAAAGAACCATGCCCTATGCTGGAAAACAAAAAAACTAAAAACTGTAGGCCCTGTGAACGAGACCTGTAGGGAAAAATTTCTTTCTGAGTCCAAATCCTATGATCAGTTTGACTCAAGTAATGTATAGATGAAGGTCCTGAGGTTTTTAAAATTTTTAAAAATTCTTGTTTTCCCAAGTCAAACGTGCAACAGCGGAGAACAGGAAGGAAGAGAAGGAATTATTCTTCTCCCTGGATATGCCAGGGTCCCAGCATCCTCCTTTTCTGTCAATCTGTCCCTCTAAAACATTTTAAACATACATCTTAAAACTATTTGGGTTTCTTACCCAAGGATAAAAAGGAAGGAGAGCAGGAAATGCTGTGTTGCTGATACGAAATACATTATTCCTAGAGTTTTTGGATGAAATCCAATCTTGGGCATATAATTTTTATACTGTGCTTTTCTATTGCTTGAAAAATATCCATATGTGCATATATATAAACACACACTAATGCATAAAGTCTTCAGTGGCTTTATATATCATTTACTAGAGACTGCTTTAGGGGATTATTATTTTTTGGCTAAATGAAGCTGAAACTTGTAGAAGATCCAGAAAGTTGTGTATTTTGAATTTGGTACCAGAACACCAAGAATGGTTAAAGGAATTTTGATATGGATTAACATCCATGTTTGGAGAAGTCTTGAGGCATTTGTGGTGTCTTAGTCATCATATTTAGCTTTGTTTTTAAACATCCCAGTCTCTAAAATATTACTAAGTTGTTCTTAATCAATATTCAAGGCTAAATAATAAACTTCATAAAGCTGGTTTTGAGTTTGTCAAACTCAGTGCTGTCTTTGTAGCACTTACGTTGAGGAAACTGATCTTCTGTATTTAATTTTTAAGGGAAATACATGCAGATGATGAATATTCTGAAACCAATTGCATTTGATGTGATCCACTTCATGTCCCAGCTCTTCGATTACTATCTGTATGCAGTCTACACATTTTTTGGCCGAAATGACACGGTGGGTACAAACATTATTCGTTTCCAAGTATCACTGTGCACACTGAGAGTACAGAGGAGATCTCTTTACTTGAAGTACTACATAATATGTAAACCCCAGAAAAATTAGTGGCAACAGAATGGATTTGAATGCAGAGGTAAGAAAAGGCTGATTAGATCAGCAATAAGGGGAATAAGCATTGGGAGCATCATTATCACTGGGACATGAATCCTATTATGTTTTGAATAGATTTTGTACTCTTTTTCCAGCAGTATTTTGAAAGGAAGTAAAGACAACATGAAATACCTAAAAGTAGTGGCAGAAAGTGGGGAGCAAAGGAGCAGTCTGCAGAAGATGGGTGGTGGTTTGGAGCCCAGAGAGTATGAGTGGATTTAATTTTCCTGGATGTATTTCTCTAACTTAGATAAGAATAGCAAAAGGAAGAGGAGAAGGTGGCCATGAAAGTTAAGTAGTAACTAAGGTTTAAGAGGTTTGAAATACACTTTTTCAGATCTAGTATTCTTCTGTCAAACTAATTGAACTAATGAAAACAGGGTTTTTCTGAGTGATCTTGTAGTTGAAATAAATGCTTGTTGGCAATGTCTGTACATAACATAGATCAACTTTCAACAGAGTTGTCTTAAAGCATTTATGAAAAGCTGCGTGTAAAAACAATTTTCTCCTCTCTTGGCCCCTAAATTACTCCACAAGTAATAAAATCGTGGGGTTCCAAATTCATCATCATCTGTTGGCACATTGTAATGGATTTTCAGACTCAACATATGGTTCTAAATGGTTTTGAGCTGTTCTCTTTGGCAGGACAAATGTATTTGTAATTTGTTTGTGTTTAGAAGATGGGTGGAGTTATTTTTTGTTTTTTTTGTTTGTTTGGGGGTTTTTGTGTTTTTTTTTTGTTATGTTTTTTGTTAAGATAATTGATTTCCATTGGCTTAGCTGCTCTGGTATTCACTTTGTTGCATTTATTTTTATTTTTTTGCACCTCCTGTTTTGTATTTTTAAAGCTCGTAATAAGTTCATCACTCTCTACTTCTCACAGAGAACAGCACAGTGCTAGGCAGGTAAACATTATAGCAGATGGATGGTAAAAATTGATGTTTTTGTAGAGTGCCTAATTTTTGTTTTGACAGGTGATTTTCCATGGGAAGCATAATGCTTACAAAGGGTCTATAACTGTAATAAACCCTCTTGTAATGCTGCTTAAATGTCCTCACTCCCTATAGTGTTTATAAACCTTTAGAAAGTAGAGATGGGTGACGGTATGTGATTTAGACCACTGAGAGTGTTCCTGTTTTATTTTTATTTACAGAATAGCATCAAATGGGATTTTTTAAAGTATGCTGGTAATATAACTTTAAGTGGTTGAAATTCTTGGTGAATATTGTGCTTATGTTGTATGTATTAGTACACACATAAGGAGAGTGATTAATTGTACAGAGTTCATTGCCAGTTCAGTGAAAACCAAGAATTTAAAATATATGTGTTGAGTTCTATGTCCGGTCACGATTCTAAGTCATTGCTCTTTCCAGACCTCTTTAGGATGATTACCCTATGTAGTCAGTATTTGGCTTTCTTCACTGCTAAACGTTGCACACCGTTGTAATCAGAATTGCTCTTTCAAAACCTTTTTGATTTTTGGAATGCAAGTTAAGGCTGCCTTTCCTCCTTATCTGAAATTATGGAGCAACCTAACATAAAATTAAAAGGAATTGCCTATATTTAATCTCTACTCACCAAAGTGTAAGACATTCATGGACATGCCACAGAATAGTGAGTTTTAATTTTTTTGACAAGACATAATTTGTAATAATTTGTAAACCTATGGCCATTCTTATGGAAAACACTTTATTTTTTTTTAAAACTGTAAGAGTTGATGTGGAATTGGTGATGAGTAAAATTATTCTGTAAATTATCTAACGCTCTGCTTACTAACCTTACTAGGTCATCAATTTGTGGAATTTAAATATCTACCAATTTGCATATAGAAGTAGCAAAAAGTTCCATGAAGCAAAGCAGTTATACTGCTGAGTGACATGTTTTGTGTGAAGTCATGAGGTTCTGTCCTTGTGGAAAAATGCAGAGCAAC